>BPTQ01000001.1:302744717-302961923 GCA_019973895.1 Chrysanthemum seticuspe | reverse complement strand
ATTTTCTAACGATCCCTGATCGTTATCAAATCACACCCCCTAAACTATACACAGGTTTATGTGTATATAAATAAGATAAATTAGGGTGTTTTTGTAGACTTTTGTGAGTCTTTACAGTGTTTTATGATATTTATAGTAACTTTACACAAAAATACACAATGTTCACGTTTTCCTAACTTTTGACTACTTTTTGTTGTTTCAAATGTATTAAATTTCAAAGTCAGGGATTTGAAAGTATTTAACCGTTTTGATCAGGGACCGTTAAGTTTTGAACATTTTATAGTAATTTCCAGGAACCCCTAAGTGTTCAACAATCTTTATCAGGAAACTTCAATTTTAACGTATAAATGTTGAAACCAGGGAGTTGAAACTTTTTACAGTTTTTACCAGGGACAGTTTTGAATTGCCAGGGACTAGTTTTGCCAATTTATGAAAGTTTAGGGACTGAAACTTTAAATTATGTAAACTTTGTTGTTTTTCATCAGTTTTCAATCCTTTTGCACTTGTAACACATAAAAACACATTTCAATGATATTTATAGTATTTTGTGACATTTCTGAGTGTTTTCAGATGTTTTTGTGGGATTAAATAGAATAAATATATGTGTATTTGGACACATATCAAATCCCCCACACTAAACTATTGCTAGTCCCTAGCAATCTTTTATGTAAAGTTAATGGATTTTATCTCTTTACCAAAAGCCATTACTTCTGGAGTAGCCAATTATTTCAGTTCAAGTAAGAACCTTGGTACAATGATAACCAAATGATTTTGAGCAATTCACCAGCTTTCAACGGTTTTGATTTGTCTTTACCAGAAGCCGTTTGCTTCTGAACTAGCCAACTCTTAGATAAATTATCAATATTATCTTTGGTGAGTCGATTACCAATTATGGTTTTCCAACTGCCTTTACCACAAGCCATAATCTTGCGGGCTAGCCAACTTTTCACTAGTTAAAGATATGGTGAGCTGAACACCATACAATTTTGGGCAAATTGCAAGCCGTCAACGGATTTGAGATATCTTTACCAAGAGCCGTTTGCTCCTGGATTAGCCAATCCTTATGTGGGTTAGACATGGTGGACTGATTACCATTTGTTGTGTTTAGTACATAGTACTTCCACTAAAAAAAAATTAAAATTTGGTCATTTTGAGGGAAACAGGGACTAAAAGGGTACATTTATGATCAAATTCGCCAGAATTTCCCCCCACACTTAGAAATGAATATTGTCCTCAATATTCAAAGTCTCGGCTATTATGCCGAATCCTTGAACGTAAAAAGATAACATTACTAGCTAAGTGTAGAAACACAACAATTATTCTCTTTTTAATATTTACAATTTTCATACATTTTTTTTAGATCTATATACAACATGTGGGGCATCTCCCCCACACTAGGGTGGTACACACGGGTGAAAACCCATGTTTAACTACTGTTTTTGATTACCGAGTCGCTAGCTTGACTCGACCCCGAATTAAATTGTTCATGGGGAAGTAAGTGGAAGTGACAATCTCCATCGGACTTTCACTCAAGATGTTTGTATAAACATTGAAGTACGTGAAAGTTCCACACCGATGAGATATACATAGAACCGGCTCAAAAATGATAAATGAAAATGCCGGGATCAAAAATAGTGTCTTCATTCCCGAAGGAGTGAGGAACAGGAGAAGCGACGGGATAGGTGAAGAAGAGAAAGAAAGTCATGATAAAAATTTTGACTAACTCATCATCATCAAAAGGAGAATTCATAATAGCATGAATTTCATCTTTTAAGCTCAATTGGTCTAGACATATCCCGGGTGTGTCTAGATCAAAGTAGAAGTTATCATACTCCGGTAGAGATATGATATGAGTGAGTTCACAGGAGAACTCCTCAAAGGAGAATGATTCATATTCGGGATTGATTTGAGTGAGTTCACTAGGGAACTCCTCAAAAGTGAATGATTCATAATCGGGGAGAGAATTATGAGAATGAGAAGTGGTAATACCACTAATCTTCTCTCCCATATGATCAAAATGGAACGTTTGCAATTCCGGAACAGAATCATCGAACAAAAGTTCACTATCCTCAAAGGGGATAGGATATGAAGTAGGCTTTTCATTAAAAGCCTCGATTCTAGAAATGAGAAGATTAACATTCAATAATCTAAGACGAAGAGCTTCGTCTTGGATTATTTCTTCATCATTCTCTTCTCCTAAGCTGACAAGCTCAGAAGGTAATTCCCCCACATAACTTATGTCTCCACAAGATAAAGAATAGTCCTCATCAGAATCAGAGAACATCTCCATATGATCATTTTGGAAGACAAGAGGAGGAGGGATATCACACACATGATCAAGAATTCCCTGTGACTCTCTCGGGATTGGGACAAGGTTCTCAACACTAGACTTTATGAATTCGTCCGATTCCTTTTCAGGAACAATGTCAAGATGCTCATCCCCCATGTTTAGAGAGTGAGTGGGAATATCGGGTGTGATAACAGCAGACTGAGGGAGTTAGAAGGACTAGCATACATATGTTTTATACTTTCCATTTGTTCTTCTGCTAGTAATTCCATCATAGTCTTTTCTCCCTGATTTTTCATGGAAGAAATTTCAACTGATGAACTTGATGAAACTGTACATAATTGACGAATATCAAGGGTAACTTCATCATCGTCGTCATCAGGAATGAAACGGAATCGAGAGCTAGATTTGGCTGCTTTTTCTTTTGCAATTGATTCCCTAATAGATTTTTCAAAGGCAATTTGGGAATTTAATTTAGCAGCCCGCTCTTCGGCTAACAATTCTTCCATGGATTTCTCATTTGGATTATATTGGGAATGTTTACATTCCTTCAAATCTTTCACTAAATCCAAAAGATCAAGGAGAAGATTTTGAGGAAGTGGCTCAGGCTGAGGTGGTGCCTGATTCACTTGGTACTGTAGAGGTTGGTCATGATACGAAGAGTCGTAATTGTTACAAGGAAATGGATTCCTTGTTTGACAATCAGAGCTAAAGTGAGGACCTCCACAATACTCACAACAGTAAAACTGATGTGGCTGTGAGTTGTATGTGTTGTGGTCATAATTGTTATCAAGAACCTGCTCATAGACAAGCGTGTTTCCCGATTGACAATCAGAACTGGAGTGTGAACCACCACAGTACTCACAACAGTAAAACTGCTGAGTCTCACAGTGTGGTAGCTGATGGAATAAATCAGTTGTGTTATGGTAGGAATAGGGATCCTGGTTATAGACAGACCCGTTTCCTGATTCCACTATGCTACATCTGGGGCAATTGCCACCATTATAAGGACCACCACACCATTGACAACCAAGAGGGTGAGGATAAGACATAGAAAGAATCAAAAGTTTACAGAGGGGTTGGGATGAAGAATCAAAGATGTGAGAGGGTAAAGATGGATATTTTTGGATTTTTGGATAAACATTTTGTAAAAATAAGAAAGAAAATCTTTTTGGTAATCGATTAGTCAAACGAATTAACTTCACGATAATTTTGGTTTTATATGAAAATAAGGAAATATGGACAAAGATGGTAAATATACAATGGGTGTATATTCAACAATCACTGATGCTTCAAATTCGTAGTACGCAACACACCTCCCCGGCAGCGGCGCCAAATTTTGATGTGCTCCCAAACGGTCAGTTTTATTACACAAGTCAACCACTTGTGAATGGTCAACCGTAATAAAAGTCAAACAGCTTGAGAACGCAATGCAATTAAGTCCAGAGGAGTTTAGTGTTTCCCCGGGTCGTTAAGTCCCAACGAGGTGTGAACACTGTAATAGAACGAATCTGTGATCGGGTGATATTGAATGGAAAAAGGGTTTGAGTGATTTATACTAAGGAATAAAAGAAAATAGCTTAAACAAGCTATAAGAACAAGTACGTGAAAGCGTAATACTTAGAAACGTCTAAAATCTAAAAACGCGTACGTTTAATTAAAATTCTACGTAAACGTACGAAACAAAACGTGAAATTTAAAAGAATAAAACACCTACGGATATGAAAATGATATTTTTACAATCCTAATAATAAAATAAAATTATTGGAAAAAGAAATTTATTTTTAAAACTATTTATCTAATTATTATTAATTAAAAACTATTATTAACTATTTAATAATACCCTAAAATATAAGAAAATATGAAATAAAGCTAGAAAAATGAAATTATGACTTAGAAAAATCTAAAATATTATAAAACGTATTTTAAAACTAAAAATATATATTTTTGACTTTTTCTCAATTTATTATGAATTTAATACTATTTAAAACTAATTAAAATGCTAGAAAATACTATTTAAACTAAGAAAATTATGGAAAAATATTTTTTTGGATTGTTATATTTATCTTAATCTATGAAAATTGAAAACATATTTTTTTAAACTTTTTCTGATTTATTTGTATTAAAAGCTATTTAAAAATGCTAAAAACTGAAATTAAATGCAGAAAAATAGTAAATGAACAGTGAAAAATATGAAAACTTCCAGATAAGTCTAAAATATTATTCTAAATATAGGAAAAATAATAAAAGTGGTGCAGGTGTTCAATAATTAGGTTCTGTAGTGAGAAGTGCTTATAAATAAGCACTAAAAATAAGCTATAAGTACAAAATGAGCACCAAATTATCACAGAAGCTATATTATGCTAAAAATACTTAACAACAACCTATATCAACTATCCTAAACCTCTAATATGCAAACTATAATGATTTGGGTCTATTTAAGCACTAGTGCCAAACAGTCCTTATGTACTAACTTTAAGCTCTTGTTAAGCCAGCTTATAAAAATCACAAAAATAAACTAAAATCACCATGAAAACTACTACCAACCAAAGTGTCTAAATCCAGAATGTCAGCTAATAAGGACTAAAATTGAGGAAACTAAAAATGCAAAAGTGGAAGCTATTTGTACTTGCAATGGAAATGGGTCAAAATGAGCTATTAAGCTTGCATAAGCTAATAAAAAGCTACCACTACTGAACCAAAGGTTGAATAAGCTATAAACAAGTTATGCGAACTTAGAATAAGCAACAACAACAAGAAAAACACACTAAATAAGCAAAAATAAGAAATAAGCAAAAAGGAAAGTTTGTGAAAAAGAGCTTAAAAGAAGCTAGTGAATAAGCAGTTAATAAGCTAAGTAGAGATAAACTAATATTTTTCTAATTAAGATGAGCAGCTAAACCTTAATATCCCAAAAGCTTATATCCTAAATCCTAATGGTAAGATCACAATAAAATTACAAAGTTTATTCAAAAACGGGTTTTTATGAAATTTTGACTTTTGGACAGAATTGAAAACTTGACTTATTTGAGATTCAATCTTGCAAAACAGGTTATTTATGTTAATTCTAGATGTGATATGATCAAATTAAGCTATCCTAGATATCCTACACCTACTATGCAAGTACTTCCAATCCTACACTAAATGAGATGCTTATAAGATCATATAATATGAAAATTTGACTTTGAGCAGAAATGAGTACAAATCTAAGTCCTAAATGATTTTATTGAACCTAAGTGGGACTGAATTGACAGAGCTTAACCTCTGTATCAATCTAAAACACATAATAAAGCACTAATCCAAACACACTTTAATACTTCTAATGTGCAATAATTCTAACCAAATCACAAATCCAAGCTTACTCAATCCATATTATAACTACAACTGATTATACTAGATATAATTTAAGCAAATATGCAGCAATATAACACCAAATAAAACATATCTAATCAATGCAATTACTACTACTTTATTAAGCTAATGATGAGATTTTATTGAAACTTACAAGATGTCCAGCTTATTTGCAGATTGACTAGAACCAAATATCACTACTAAACAGAAATTTCAGACTTAAGAACACAGTTGACTTTCGTTGACCCGTGTTGACTTTTGTTGACCCGTGTTAACTTTTGTTGACTTTTTTAGAAAATTGCAATTAAGACCAGGAAACTATTTTAATTCACTTAAATAAGCTTGAATAAGCTTGAATAAGCTTATTTGAACCATTCAAACAGCTTAAAACATAAAAAACGAGTAAGAACAATTTTGGCGGGAAAACTAGAACAAGCAGGAAACATGGAATTGATGATTAAAAACACTTGAAATATGATTAATATGATTCATACAATACATAAGTAACAAAACCCAGCACTATTTTTGCATAAAACTTAAAAACGATTACAAGTAAAAATAGAAAAAGGTCTAAAAACAGTGACAGCTTCTTTCTCTGTTTTCTTTTCCTCTTTATAGTCTCACTAGGTGCTCTGAATCCTTTTCTGGCCATTGGATGGGTCATAGTGATCCCAGCCTTTGATTTTCACTTTTGGCGCCAAGTTGGAAGTAACAGGGGATGGTAGCGTGTTTTTGGGGAGAAGCATTTATTGCTTTAGGGTGAGGTGTAGGAGAGTGGGTAGACAGCTGGGGGGATAAGGTGGTAGTGAAACTGTGGGTGGTTTTAGTTTTGGCAGGGGTTGTGAGGAGGAAGGAGATAAGGGTGGGTTTGACTGGGTCAAACCTGGTTTTATTATAAAAGGATGGTTGGGCTGGGTTGGTTTTTGGGCTTGATATGGATTTGGGTTTTTATGAAGTAATAAAGGGTTTGGTTGGTTTGTAGTGTAAAGAAGCCCAAGGACTAAGTTTGTATTTTCTGAATTCTTGAAGGGTTAAACCTGCAATTTTTCCAAAGTTAACACAAGGACCGATTATGCCATTTATAAATAGTACAAGGGTTATATTTATTAATTTTCCATTTTAAATAACCCAGGGACCATTTTTGACATTTTTCAAAGTTGAGGGACCAAAGTTGTAAATATGCAATTTTAACTTCAAAGGACTATTTCTAACAACTTGTGAATCCCCAAGGACCTTTAATGATATTTTACAAGTTTTGAATTGCCAGGGACTAGTTTTGCCAATTTATGAAAGTTTAGGGACTGAAACTTTAAATTATGTAAACTTTGTTGTTTTTCATCAGTTTTCAATCCTTTTGCACTTGTAACACATAAAAACACATTTCAATGATATTTATAGTATTTTGTGACATTTCTGAGTGTTTTCAGATGTTTTTGTGGGATTAAATAGAATAAAATATATGTGTATTTGGACACATATCAAATCCCCCACACTAAACTATTGCTAGTCCCTAGCAATCTTTTATAAAAAGTTAATGGATTTTATCTCTTTACCAAAAGCCATTACTTCTGGAGTAGCCAATTGTTTCAGTTCAAGTAAGAACCTTGGTACAATGATAACCAAATGATTTTGAGCAATTCACCAGCTTTCAACGGTTTTGATTTGTCTTTACCAGAAGCCGTTTGCTTCTGGACTAGCCAACTCTTAGATAAATTATCAATATTATCTTTGGTGAGTCGATTACCAATTATGGTTTTGCAACTGCTTTTACCACAAGCCATAATCTTGCGGGCTAGCCAACTTTTCACTAGTTAAAGATATGGTGAGCTGAACACCATACAATTTTGAGCAAATTGCAAGCCGTCAACGGATTTGAGATATCTTTACCAAGAGCCGTTTGCTCCTGGATTAGCCAATCCTTATGTGGGTTAGACATGGTGGACTGATTACCATTTGTTGTGTTTAGTACATAGTACTTCCACTAAAAAAAAAATTTAAAATTTGGCCATTTTGAGGGAAAAAGGGACTAAAAAGGTACATTTATGATCAAATTCGCCAGAATTTCCCCCCCACACTTAGAAATGAATATTGTCCTCAATATTCAAAGTCTCGGCTATTATGCCGAATCCTTGAACGTAAAAAGATAACATTACTAGCTAAGTGTAGAAACACAACAATTATTCTCTTTTTAATATTTACAATTTTCATACATTTTTTTTAGATCTATATACAACATGTGGGGCATCTCCCCCACACTAGGGTGGTACACACGGGTGAAAACCCATGTTTAACTACTGTTTTTGATTACCGAGTCGCTAGCTTGACTCGACCCCGAATTAAATTGTTCATGGGGAAGTAAGTGGAAGTGACAATCTCCATCGGACTTTCACTCAAGATGTTTGTATAAACATTGAAGTACGTGAAAGTTCCACACCGATGAGATATACATAGAACCGGCTCAAAAATGATAAATGAAAATGCCGGGATCAAAAATAGTGTCTTCATTCCCGAAGGAGTGAGGAACAGGAGAAGCGACGGGATAGGTGAAGAAGAGAAAGAAAGTCATGATAAAAATTTTGACTAACTCATCATCATCAGAAGGAGAATTCATAATAGCATGAATTTCATCTTTTAAGCTCAATTGGTCTAGACATATCCCGGGTGTGTCTAGATCAAAGTAGAAGTTATCATACTCCGGTAGAGATATGATATGAGTGAGTTCACAGGAGAACTCCTCAAAGGCGAATGATTCATATTCGGGATTGATTTGAGTGAGTTCACTAGGGAACTCCTCAAAAGTGAATGATTCATAATCGGGGAGAGAATTATGAGAATGAGAAGTGGTAATACCACTAATCTTCTCTCCCATATGATCAAAATGGAACGTTTGCAATTCCGGAACAGAATCATCGAATAAAAGTTCACTATCCTCAAAGGGGATAGGATATGAAGTAGGCTTTTCATTAAAAGCCTCGATTCTAGAAATGAGAAGATTAACATTCAATAATCTAAGACGAAGAGCTTCGTCTTGGATTATTTCTTCATCATTCTCTTCTCCTAAGCTGACAAGCTCAGAAGGTAATTCCCCCACATAACTTATGTCTCCACAAGATAAAGAATAGTCCTCATCAGATTCAGAGAACATCTCCATATGATCATTTTGGAAGACAAGAGGAGGAGGGATATCACACACATGATCAATAATTCCCTGTGACTCTCTCGGGATTGGGACAAGGTTCTCAACACTAGACTTTATGAATTCGTCCGATTCCTTTTCAGGAACAATGTCAAGATACTCATCCCCCATGTTTAGAGAGTGAGTGGGAATATCGGGTGTGATAACAGCAGACTGAGGGAGTTGAGAAGGACTAGCATACATATGTTTTATACTTTCCATTTGTTCTTCTGCTAGTAATTCCATCATAGTCTTTTCTCCCTGATTTTTCATGGAAGAAATTTCAACTGATGAACTTGATGAACCTGTACATAATTGACGAATATCAAGGGTAACTTCATCATCATCGTCATCAGGAATGAAACGGAATCGAGAGCTAGATTTGGCTGCTTTTTCTTTTGCAATTGATTCCCTAATAGATTTTTCAAAGGCAATTTGGGAATTTAATTTAGCAGCCCGCTCTTCGGCTAACAATTCTTCCATGGATTTCTCATTTGGATTATCTTGGGAATGTTTACATTCCTTCAAATCTTTCACTAAATCCAAAAGATCAAGGAGAAGATTTTGAGGAAGTGGCTCAGGCTGAGGTGGTGCCTGATTCACTTGGTACTGTAGAGGTTGGTCATGATACGAAGAGTCGTAATTGTTACAAGGAAATGAATTCCTTATTTGACAATCAGAGCTAAAGTGAGGACCTCCACAATACTCACAACAGTAAAACTGATGTGGCTGTGAGTTGTATGTGTTGTGGTCATAATTGTTATCAGGAACCTGCTCATAGACAAGCGTGTTTCCCGATTGACAATCAGAACTGGAGTGTGAACCACCACAGTACTCACAACAGTAAAACTGCTGAGTCTCACAGTGTGGTAGCTGATGGAATAAATCAGTTGTGTTATGGTAGGAATAGGGATCCTGGTTATAGACAGACCCGTTTCCTGATTCCACCATGCTACAACTGGGGCAATTGCCACCATTATAAGGACCACCACACCATTGACAACCAAGAGGGTGAGGATAAGACATAGAAAGAATCAAAGGTTTACAGAGGGGTTGGGATGAAGAATCAAAGATGTGAGAGGGTAAAGATGGATATTTTTGGATTTTTGGATAAACATTTTGTAAAAATAAGAAAGAAAATCTTTTTGGTAATCGATTAGTCAAACGAATTAACTTCACGATAATTTTGGTTTTATATGAAAATAAGGAAATATGGACAAAGATGGTAAATATACAATGGGTGTATATTCAACAATCACTGATGCTTCAAATTCGTAGTACGCAACACACCTCCCCGGCAGCGGCGCCAAATTTTGATCTGCTCCCAAACGGTCAGTTTTATTACACAAGTCACCCACTTGTGAATGGTCAACCGTAATAAAAGTCAGACAGCTTGAGAACGCAATGCAATTAAGTCCAGAGGAGTTTAGTGTTTCCCCGGGTCGTTAAGTCCCAACGAGGTGTGAACACTGTAATAGAACAAATCTGTGATCGGGTGATATTGAATGGAAAAAGGGTTTGAGTGATTTATACTAAGGAATAAAAGAAAATAGCTTAAACAAGCTATAAGAACAAGTACGTGAAAGCGTAATACTTAGAAACGTCTAAAATCTAAAAACGCGTACGTTTAATTAAAATTCTACGTAAACGTACGAAACAAAACGTGAAATTTAAAAGAATAAAACACCTACGGATATGAAAATGATATTTTTACAATCCTAATAATAAAATAAAATTATTGGAAAAAGAAAATTATTTTTAAAACTATTTATCTAATTATTATTAATTAAAAACTATTTTTAACTATTTAATAATACCCTAAAATATAAGAAAATATGAAATTAAGCTAGAAAAATGAAATTATGACTTAGAAAAATCTAAAATATTATAAAACTTATTTTAAAACTGAAAATATATATTTTTGACTTTTTCTCAATTTATTATGAATTTAATACTATTTAAAACTAATTAAAATGCTAGAAAATACTATTTAAACTAAGAAAATTATGGAAAAATATTTTTTTGGCTTTTTATATTTATCTTAATCTATAAAAATTGAAAACATATTTTTTTAAACTTTTTCTGATTTATTTGTATTAAAAGCTATTTAAAAATGCTAAAAACTGAAATTAAATGCAGAAAAGTAGTAAATGAACAGTGAAAAATATGAAAACTTCCAGATAAGTCTAAAATATTATTCTAAATATAGGAAAAATAATAAAAGTGGTGCAGGTGTTCAATAATTAGGTTCTGTAGTGAAAAGTGCTTATAAATAAGCACTAAAAATAAGCTATAAGTACAAAATGAGCACCAAATTATCACAGAAGCTATAATATGCTAAAACTACTTAACAAAAACCTATATTAACTATCATAAACCTCTAATATGCAAACTATAATGATTTGGGTCTATTTAAGCACTAGTGCCAAACAGTCCTTATGTACTAACTTTAAGCTCTTGTTAAGCCAGCTTATAAAAATCACAAAAATAAACTAAAATCACCATGAAACCCACTACCAACCAAAGTGTCTAAATCCAGAATTTCAGCTAATAAGGACTAAAATTGAGGAAACTAAAAATGCAAAAGTGGAAGCTATTTGTACTTGCAATGGAAATGGGTCAAAATGAGCTATTAAGCTTGCATAAGCTAATAAAAAGCTACCACTACTGAACCAAAGGTTGAATAAGCTATAAACAAGTTATGGGAACTTAGAATAAGCAACAACAACAAGAAAAACAAAAGAAATAAGCAAAAAGAAAAGTTTGTGAAAAAGAGCTTAAAAGAAGCTAGTGAATAAGCAGTTAATAAGCTAAGTGGAGATAAACTAATATTTTTCTAATTAAGATGAGCAGCTAAACCTTAATATCCCAAAAGCTTATATCCTAAATCCTAATGGTAAGATCACAATAAAATTACAAAGTTTATTCAAAAACGGGTTTTTATGAAATTTTGACTTTTGGACAGAATTGAAAACTTGACTTATTTGAGATTCAATCTTGCAAAACAGGTTATTTATGTTAATTCTAGATGTGATATGATCAACTTAAGCTATCCTAGATACCCAACACCTACTATGCAAGTACTTCCAATCCTACACTAAATGAGATGCTTATAAGATCATATAATATGAAAATTTGACTTTGAGCAGAAATGAGTACAAATCTAAGTCCTAAATGATTTTATTGAACCTAAGTGGGACTGAATTGACAGAGCTTAACCTCTGTATCAATCTAAAACACATAATAAAGCACTAATCCAAACACACTTTAATACTTCTAATGTGCAATAATTCTAACCAAATCACAAATCCAAGCTTACTCAATCCATATTATAACTACAACTGATTATACTAGATATAATTTAAGCAAATATGCAGCAATATAACACCAAATAAAACATATCTAATCAATGCAATTACTACTACTTTATTAAGCTAATGATGAGATTTTATTGAAACTTACAAGATGTCCAGCTTATTTGCAGATTGACTAGAACCAAATACCACTACTAAACAGAAATTTCAGACTTAAGAACACAGTTGACTTTCGTTGACCCGTGTTGACTTTTGTTGACCCGTGTTGACTTTTGTTGACTTTTTTAGAAAATTGCAATTAAGACCAGGAAACTACTTTAATTCACTTGAATAAGCTTATTTGAACCATTCAAACAGCTTATAACATAAAAAACGAGTAAGAACAATTTTGGCGGGAAAACTAGAACAAGCAGGAAACATGGAATTGATGATTAAAAACACTTGAAATATGATTAATATGATTCATACAATACATAAGTAACAAAACCCAGCACTATTTTTGCATAAAACTTAAAAACGATTACAAGTAAAAATAGAAAAAGGTCTAAAAACAGTGACAGCTTCTTTCTCTGTTTTCTTTTCCTCTTTATAGTCTCACTAGGTGCTCTGAATCCTTTTCTGGCCATTGGATGGGTCATAGTGATCCCAGCCTTTGATTTTCACTTTTGGCGCCAAGTTGGAAGTAACAGGGGATGGTAGCGTGTTTTTGGGGAGAAGCATTAATTACTTTAGGGTGAGGTGTAGGAGAGTGGGTAGACAGTTGGGGGGATAAGGTGGTAGTGAAACTGTGGGTGGTTTTGGTTTTGGCAGGGGTTGTGAGGAGGAAGGAGATAAGGGTGGGTTTGACTGGGTCAAACCTGGTTTTATTATAAAAGGATGGTTGGGCTGGGTTGGTTTTTGGGCTTGATATGGATTTGGGTTTTTATGAAGTAATAAAGGGTTTGGTTGGTTTGTAGTGTAAAGAAGCCCAAGGACTAAGTTTGTATTTTCTGAATTCTTGAAGGGTTAAACCTGCAATTTTTCCAAAGTTAACACAAGGACCGATTATGCCATTTATAAATAGTACAAGGGTTATATTTATTAATTTTCCATTTAAAATAACCCATGGACCATTTTTGACATTTTTCAAAGTTGAGGGACCAAAGTTGTAAATATGCAATTTTAACTTCAAAGGACTATTTCTAACAACTTGTGAATCCCCAAGGACCTTTAATGATATTTTACAAGTTTTGAATTACCAGGGACTAGTTTTGCCAATTTATGAAAGTTTAGGGACTGAAACTGTAAATTATGTAAACTTTGTTGTTTTTTCATCAGTTTTCAATCCTTTTGCACTTGTAACACATAAAAACACATTTCAATGATATTTATAGTATTTTGTGACATTTCTGAGTGTTTTCAGATGTTTTTGTGGGATTAAATAGAATAAAATATACGTGTATTTGGACACATATTAAATCCCCCACACTAAACTATTGCTAGTCCCTAGCAATCTTTTATGAAAAGTTAATGAATTTTATCTTTTTACCAAAAGCCATTACTTCTGGAGTAGCCAATTGTTTCAGTTCAAGTAAGAACCTTGGTACAATGATAACCAAATGATTTTGAGCAATTCACCAGCTTTCAACGGTTTTGATTTGTCTTTACCAGAAGCCGTTTGCTTCTGGACTAGCCAACTCTTAGATAAATTATCAATATTATCTTTGGTGAGTCGATTACCAATTATGGTTTTCCAACTGCTTTTACCACAAGCCATAATCTTGCGGGCTAGCCAACTTTTCACTAGTTAAAGATATGGTGAGCTGAACACCATACAATTTTGAGCAAATTGCAAGCCGTCAACGGATTTGAGATATCTTTACCAAGAGCCGTTTGCTCCTGGATTAGCCAATCCTTATGTGGGTTAGACATGGTGGACTGATTACCATTTGTTGTGTTTAGTACATAGTACTTCCACTAAAAAAAAAATTTAAAATTTGGCCATTTTGAGGGAAAAAGGGACTAAAAAGGTACATTTATGATCAAATTCGCCAGAATTTCCCCCCCACACTTAGAAATGAATATTGTCCTCAATATTCAAAGTCTCGGCTATTATGCCGAATCCTTGAACGTAAAAAGATAACATTACTAGCTAAGTGTAGAAACACAACAATTATTCTCTTTTTAATATTTACAATTTTCATACATTTTTTTTAGATCTATATACAACATGTGGGGCATCTCCCCCACACTAGGGTGGTACACACGGGTGAAAACCCATGTTTAACTACTTTTTTTGATTACCTCGTCGCTAGCTTGACTCGACCCCGAATTAAATTGTTCATGGGGAAGTAAGTGGAAGTGACAATCTCCATCGGACTTTCACTCAAGATGTTTGTATAAACATTGAAGTACGTGAAAGTTCCACACCGATGAGATATACATAGAACCGGCTCAAAAATGATAAATGAAAATGCCGGGGATCAAAAATAGTGTCTTCATTCCCGAAGGAGTGAAGAACAGGAGAAGCCACGGGATAGGTGAAGAAGAGAAAGAAAGCCATGATAAAAATTTTGACTAACTCATCATCATCAGAAGGAGAATTCATAATAGTATGAATTTCATCTTTTAAGCTCAATTGGTCTAGACATATCCCGGGTGTGTCTAGATCAAAGTAGAAGTTATCATACTCCGGTAGAGATATGATATGAGTGAGTTCACAGGAGAACTCCTCAAAGGCGAATGATTCATATTCGGGATTGATTTGAGTGAGTTCACTAGGGAACTCCTCAAAAGTGAATGATTCATAATCGGGGAGAGAATTATGAGAATGAGAAGTGGTAATACCACTAATCTTCTCTCCCATATGATCAAAATGGAACGTTTGCAATTCCGGAACAGAATCATCGAACAAAAGTTCACTATCTTCAAAGGGGATAGGATATGAAGTAGGCTTTTCATTAAAAGCCTCGATTCTAGAAATGAGAAGATTAACATTCAATAATCTAAGACGAAGAGCTTCGTCTTGGATTATTTCTTCATCATTTTCTTCTCCTAAGCTGACAAGCTCAGAAGGTAATTCCCCCACATAACTTATGTCTCCACAAGATAAAGAATAGTCCTCATCAGAATCAGAGAACATCTCCATATGATCATTTTGGAAGACAAGAGGAGGAGGGATATCACACACATGATCAAGAATTCCCTGTGACTCTCTCGGGATTGGGACAAGGTTCTCAACACTAGACTTTATGAATTCGTCCGATTCCTTTTCAGGAACAATGTCAAGATGCTCATCCCCCATGTTTAGAGAGTGAGTGGGAATATCGGGTGTGATAACAGCAGACTGAGGGAGTTGAGAAGGACTAGCATACATATGTTTTATACTTTCCATTTGTTCTTCTGCTAGTAATTCCATCATAGTCTTTTCTCCCTGATTTTTCATGGAAGAAATTTCAACTGATGAACTTGATGAACCTGTACATAATTGACGAATATCAAGGGTAACTTCATCATCATCGTCATCAGGAATGAAACGGAATCGAGAGCTAGATTTGGCTGCTTTTTCTTTTGCAATTGATTCCCTAATAGATTTTTCAAAGGCAATTTGGGAATTTAATTTAGCAGCCCGCTCTTCGGCTAACAATTCTTCCATGGATTTCTCATTTGGATTATCTTGGGAATGTTTACATTCCTTCAAATCTTTCACTAAATCCAAAAGATCAAGGAGAAGATTTTGAGGAAGTGGCTCAGGCTGAGGTGGTGCCTGATTCACTTGGTACTGTAGAGGTTGGTCATGATACGAAGAGTCGTAATTGTTACAAGGAAATGGATTCCTTGTTTGACAATCAGAGCTAAAGTGAGGACCTCCACAATACTCACAACAGTAAAACTGATGTGGCTGTGAGTTGTATGTGTTGTGGTCATAATTGTTATCAGGAACCTGCTCATAGACAAGCGTGTTTCCCGATTGACAATCAGAACTGGAGTGTGAACCACCACAGTACTCACAACAGTAAAACTGCTGAGTCTCACAGTGTGGTAGCTGATGGAATAAATCAGTTGTGTTATGGTAGGAATAGGGATCCTGGTTATAGACAGACCCGTTTCCTGATTCCACCATGCTACAACTAGGGCAATTGCCACCATTATAAGGACCACCACACCATTGACAACCAAGAGGGTGAGGATAAGACATAGAAAGAATCAAAGGTTTACAGAGGGGTTGGGATGAAGAATCAAAGATGTGAGAGGGTAAAGATGGATATTTTTGGATTTTTGGATAAACATTTTGTAAAAATAAGAAAGAAAATCTTTTTGGTAATCGATTAGTCAAACGAATTAACTTCACGATAATTTTGGTTTTATATGAAAATAAGGAAATATGGACAAAGATGGTAAATATACAATGGGTGTATATTCAACAATCACTGATGCTTCAAATTCGTAGTACGCAACACACCTCCCCGGCAGCGGCGCCAAATTTTGATCTGCTCCCAAACGGCCAGTTTTATTACACAAGTCAACCACTTGTGAATGGTCAACCGTAATAAAAGTCAAACAGCTTGAGAACGCAATGCAATTAAGTCCAGAGGAGTTTAGTGTTTCCCCGGGTCGTTAAGTCCCAACGAGGTGTGAACACTGTAATAGAACGAATCTGTGATCGGGTGATATTGAATGGAAAAAGGGTTTGAGTGATTTATACTAAGGAATAAAAGAAAATAGCTTAAACAAGCTATAAGAACAAGTATGTGAAAGCGTAATACTTAGAAACGTCTAAAATCTAAAAACGCGTACGTTTAATTAAAATTCTACGTAAACGTACGAAACAAAACGTGAAATTTAAAAGAATAAAACACCTACGGATATGAAAATGATATTTTTATAATCCTAATAATAAAATAAAATTATTGGAAAAAGAAAATTATTTTTAAAACTATTTATCTAATTATTATTAATTAAAAACTATTTTTAACTATTTAATAATACCCTAAAATATAAGAAAATATGAAATTAAGCTAGAAAAATGAAATTATGACTTAGAAAAATCTAAAATATTATAAAACTTATTTTAAAACTGAAAATATATATTTTTGACTTTTTCTCAATTTATTATGAATTTAATACTATTTAAAACTAATTAAAATGCTAGAAAATACTATTTAAACTAAGAAAATTATGGAAAAATATTTTTTTGGCTTTTTATATTTATCTTAATCTATGAAAATTGAAAACATATTTTTTTAAACTTTTGCTGATTTATTTGTATTAAAAGCTATTTAAAAATGCTAAAAACTGAAATTAAATGCAGAAAAATAGTAAATTAACAGTGAAAAATATGAAAACTTCCAGATAAGTCTAAAATATTATTCTAAATATAGGAAAAATAATAAAAGTGGTGCAGGTGTTCAATAATTAGGTTCTGTAGTGAAAAGTGCTTATAAATAAGCACTAAAAATAAGCTATAAGTACAAAATGAGCACCAAATTATCACAGAAGCTATAATATGCTAAAACTACTTAACAGCAACCTATATCAACTATCCTAAACCTCTAATATGCAAACTATAATGATTTGGGTCTATTTAAGCACTAGTGCCAAACAGTCCTTATGTACTAACTTTAAGCTCTTGTTAAGCCAGCTTATAAAAATCACAAAAATAAACTAAAATCACCATGAAAACCAGTACCAACCAAAGTGTCTAAATCCAGAATTTCAGCTAATAAGGACTAAAATTGAGGAAACTAAAAATGCAAAAGTGGAAGCTATTTGTACTTGCAATGGAAATGGGTCAAAATGAGCTATTAAGCTTGCATAAGCTAATAAAAAGCTACCACTACTGAACCAAAGGTTGAATAAGCTATAAACAAGTTATGGGAACTTAGAATAAGCAACAACAACAAGAAAAACACACTAAATAAGCAAAAATAAGAAATAAGCAAAAAGGAAAGTTTGTGAAAAAGAGCTTAAAAGAAGCTAGTGAATAAGCAGTTAATAAGCTAAGTAGAGATAAACTAATATTTTTCTAATTAAGATGAGCAGCTAAACCTTAATATCCCAAAAGCTTATATCCTAAATCCTAATGGTAAGATCACAATAAAATTACAAAGTTTATTCAAAAACGGGTTTTTATGAAATTTTGACTTTTGGACAGAATTGAAAACTTGACTTATTTGAGATTCAATCTTGCAAAACAGGTTATTTATGTTAATTCTAGATGTGATATGATCAATTTAAGCTATCCTAGATATCCTACACCTACTATGCAAGTACTTCCAATCCTACACTAAATGAGATGCTTATAAGATCATATAATATGAAAATTTGACTTTGAGCAGAAATGAGTACAAATCTAAGTCCTAAATGATTTTATTGAACCTAAGTGGGACTGAATTGACAGAGCTTAACCTCTGTATCAATCTAAAACACATAATAAAGCACTAATCCAAACACACTTTAATACTTCTAATGTGCAATAATTCTAACCAAATCACAAATCCAAGCTTACTCAATCCATATTATAACTACAACTGATTATACTAGATATAATTTAAGCAAATATGCAGCAATATAACACCAAATAAAACATATCTAATCAATGCAATTACTACTACTTTATTAAGCTAATGATGAGATTTTATTGAAACTTACAAGATGTCCAGCTTATTTGCAGATTGACTAGAACCAAATACCACTACTAAACAGAAATTTCAGACTTAAGAACACAGTTGACTTTCGTTGACCCGTGTTGACTTTTGTTGACCCGTGTTGACTTTTGTTGACTTTTTTAGAAAATTGCAATTAAGACCAGGAAACTACTTTAATTCACTTAAATAAGCTTGAATAAGCTTGAATAAGCTTATTTGAACCATTCAAACAGCTTATAACATAAAAAACGAGTAAGAACAATTTTGGCGGGAAAACTAGAACAAGCAGGAAACATGGAATTGATGATTAAAAACACTTGAAAATGATTAATATGATTCATACAATACATAAGTAACAAAACCCAGCACTATTTTTGCATAAAACTTAAAAATGATTACAAGTAAAAATAGAAAAAGGTCTAAAAACAGTGACAACTTCTTTCTCTGTTTTCTTTTCCTCTTTATAGTCTCACTAGGTGCTCTGAATCCTTTTCTGGCCATTGGATGGGTCATAGTGATCCCAGCCTTTGATTTTCACTTTTGGCGCCAAGTTGGAAGTAACAGGGGATGGTAGCGTGTTTTTGGGGAGAAGCATTTATTGCTTTAGGGTGAGGTGTAGGAGAGTGGGTAGACAGCTGGGGGGATAAGGTGGTAGTGAAACTGTGGGTGGTTTTGGTTTTGACAGGGGTTGTGAGGAGGAAGGAGATAAGGGTGGGTTTGACTGGGTCAAACCTGGTTTTATTATAAAAGGATGGTTGGGCTGGGTTGGTTTTTGGGCTTGATATGGATTTGGGTTTTTATGAAGTAATAAAGGGTTTGGTTGGTTTGTAGTGTAAAGAAGCCCAAGGACTAAGTTTGTATTTTCTGAATTCTTGAAGGGTTAAACCTGCAATTTTTCCAAAGTTAACACAAGGACCGATTATGCCATTTATAAATAGTACAAGGGTTATATTTATTAATTTTCCATTTTAAATAACCCAGGGACCATTTTTGACATTTTTCAAAGTTGAGGGACCAAAGTTGTAAATATGCAATTTTAACTTCAAAGGACTTTTTCTAACAACTTGTGAATCCCCAAGGACCTTTAATGATATCTTACAAGTTTTGAATTACCAGGGACTAGTTTTGCCAATTTATGAAAGTTTAGGGACTGAAACTGTAAATTATGTAACCTTTGTTGTTTTTCATCAGTTTTCAATCCTTTTGCACTTGTAACACATAAAAACACATTTCAATGATATTTATAGTATTTTGTGACATTTCTGAGTGTTTTCAGATGTTTTTGTGGGATTAAATAGAATAAAATATATGTATATTTGGACACATATCATAATGCATGCCGACACCTCTTGTCACCAAGTTTGTATAAGTTCTAACAAATATAAACACCGCTCCTATATTTGATTCCTTCTTTCTTAAGTAGTTGGAATTCAGACTGAAATATGACTATTGATTACCTTAAGTGCCTTTAATTAGGGATCTACTATGCACTTCCTGATCACAACTTTCAAATTTATTTTGATATTCATATGTAGAGCATCTCATTTCAAACAATTTCACTTCCCTTTCACAGCTTCTGGATTTGACTTTGATTCTCTAATCATAGATTAAGTATATAGAGAGACAAACGTGAAATCATTACGGAAATAGCATTAATTTAATGATTTCCTCTTAACATCACAAATGATTATTTATTTCTTGGAAACATAACAGAAAACTGAGACAAACATTTAGACACACACCATTAGCCACACATATAGCCATAGGTTTGTGACATGAGCATTACGATTCAAAACAGAATGATCACATCGACTCATCAATCATTTTCATATGACCAAGTGGATGGTTGAATGGTTGGATATCACAGTACTTGCAACTTGATGCCATGAGAGAGCCAATATCCAAATGAAGATAGTTACTATCAATGTTAACCGGTTCCACAAACTTACGCGATATCACAACAGAGTTAATGACATGATCGTCTGGATGGAAAATCGAGAGAACATTGAACCCATGAAGAACATTAGGATCAACCACGGGGTAAAGAAAAGCAAAGGCACCGTGGGCGCTCCTTAGCATGAGTATGGCACTAGGTGCCATGTACTTAGCCAAATGCTGAATAAATTTATCTTTCTCATCCATATTCATCCCCACAAGTGCTGCCAAGAAAATCACATCATAATCCTGAAAGGTTTTATGGATATTTAAATAATAGTATGTCCGGATTCGAACTCGAGACTTCGGGATTGCACACATTACGTATGAGAATTGATGTACATAATTAATATAAATAAAACATTATTATTATTAATTATTAGTCACTAAATAAAACATAACGATAGTTAAATAATTAACGGGGTTTGGTTAACGGTCGTTAAATATTAACTAGAAGGACTAAGAATGAAATTAGAAGTCGGGAAGGTTCTAGAATCCCTCTTGGGAGCCTAGGCCGATCGGTTGGTGTTTACAAACCCAATCCCACACAAACTTGGTCATCAAGTTAAGTTACCTATAAATACAAACCATTGTATTCATTCATAACTTAATCTTGGATCACCAATAACCTAATTTCTCCTCTCCTCTCTTCCTCTTTGTGTGGCCGGTCGAAACACCCTCACCCCAAGGGTTTTCGATTTTGCTTAACCCAAAGAAACAAGTGTTTGGTTTATTTGTGATTCAAGGAACTAGCTTTTCCACATCAAATCGCTATTAGTACGTATGTACAAGAACGAAGGACAAGCACGCTTGAGCTTGTGATTCTTGGTGGTCGATTTCTTTGTTGGGTCGAATTGATAAACCCTAATTATTAGGGTTTTGGGTTTTGTTCTTGTTTAATCAACGTTTGATTCTTGAATTGCTAAAAGGTACGCACTTTCTTGTTTGGTTAATTATTTACATATATTATTCCTATTGTCTTCCGCTGCATGCTTTGATGATGTTATTTGATTTATATATAATTGTTATGAGTATTAAATTCCAACAGTGGCATCACGAGCCGTTAATATGATGTAATTAATTACCGAAACACATAAAAATTGAATCTTTATGATTATATGCATGCTTTTTATGGTTTCTAGGGTTTTGAATTCGAAACCCTAATTTTATTTATTATGGGTCGATTACCCTAAATTTATGTAATTAGGTTTTAATTTTGTAAAACTTGTAGAAACCCTAGGATTGCATGCTTATTTTATGTGGTTAATTAATGAATAATTGTTATGTGACATGTAATATGCGTATCTTGGGTGATAATTGTTATGCGGAATCCATGGTGGAATGTGCATGTTTTGCCATGGAATATTGTTTTTGTTTATTGATTAATTGTTAAGTGATACACACATGTTTTATTTATTTAATAATTATTGAATTGGGGAAGACCTCAATTATAACTAATAAAATTCGTTATGTGCTAATTGGTATACTATTAACTTCGGCTTACGCAATCGACTTGTCGATGTATGTGGCTCATCTACCTTGCGAGATGAAAGTCCTAGTTAATGTATGCATTTATTTACGCCTAGAATTGTTATTAGAGTTTATTGAAATAATTATGCATGTGGCTAATTGTTTTTACATATGTTAAAATTGTTTAGTTATATGTTTGTATTATTTGAGTGTGTTTAATTTTTATTAAAATGCTTTTTTGTTTATATATTGTTTGACATGTTAGTAAGCAAAAAGGGTTTTTTATGAATAGAAAATTAAATGGACTAAATAATGGCGAAATTGATTTGTTATCTAAGAATTATTCTTGAACTTACCTGGTCCTCTGCCCCCTGTGCGTTCGATTGGAGCTACCTAGTAAAACCATTCTATGTACGAAGCATCTTAGTGCAAAGTTGTAAGTTTCTCAACGCATCGATTAAAACTTTGTAGAATTCAATCTTAGCAATTAAAAATCTTTATGTAAGTTTTTCGAAAATTTTATGTCATAAAGTTGTATGCATCCTTTAAATTTAAGTTTATGCCATCTAATGATATGAAACACTTGAAATTGTAATTTAGTTATGTGAGACCTTGATCTAGATTACAATAACGAGGTGAATTATTTTGTTGTATGAGACCTCAGCTTTATGATTTGCAGTTTCTAAATTAGACAACTTAATTAAGTTAGTTAGTGAGACCTATAACTTAAGGCATAAGATGGGATAAAACATGCTTACGTTTTGCATTAATTGTTTTGGCAAAATTGTAAATCCCATAATTTTTGGAATTGAAAACTTGTTTGTCAATTACCGTTTTTCAACGATTACCTATTCTATACTTTCACCACAAGCAGATCAACTGATGTGGTGAAACTATGATAATGAGGATCCAATATTCAAGGAAAATACTATGGTTAATATGAATATTGACCAAAGGGTATTTTATTTTCTTGAATGTTTACTTATCGAAAGTACTAACTTTTGAACTTTTATTTCTATAGAAATGGCTCAAGCTGAATCTACTGCACTAGCCTCGTCGTTCAAATCTATGTTTGATCGAGAGAAATTGACTGGTAGCGCGAATTTCAATGATTGGTATCGGCAACTCAGAATTGTCTTGAGGGTTGCCAAAAGACTCAATTATTTGACTACGCCTTGTCCTCCTGAACCTGCAGCTGATGCTACTGCTGAAGCACGAGCTGCATGGCAATCTGAGTATGACAAGTATAATGAGGTCGCCTGCATTATGCTCGGGAGTATGAACTCAAGCTTGCAAAAGCAATTTGAGAATTACTTCCCTAATCTCATGCTGGAAGAATTGCAAAGGTTGTTTGAAAAGCCTGTGACTGTAGAGCTGTATGACTTGATTGATGCTCTTCATAGTTGCAAGCAAGGAGAAGGGAAACCTGTAAGCGCCCACTGCCTGGAAATGATGAGTTACATGGACCAGTTGGGGCGTCTTAACTATGTCTACCCTAATGACATACAAATTGGCCTGATCAACAGATCCCTTAACAAGGAATTTGATGGTTTCGTGCGCAATTATAATATGCATTGCACGGGGAAGACAGTCAGTGAGGTACATGTAATGCTCATTGATTACGAAAAAGGTTTGCCCAAGAAGGCCTCTACACCTGCGGTTTTGACCATCCAGAAGGGTAGAATTTCTAAGCCTAATAAGCCGCTAGCGAACAAGAAAGGGAAAGGTAAGGGTAAAGCTGATAAGGGAAAACAAGTTATGACTTATCAGCAAGAACCCAAGAAGTACCCTCCCAAAAAGCGTGAGAATCCGAAGAGGGATCAGGCTTGTCATCACTGCACCGAGGTTGGACACTGGAAGAGGAATTGTCCACTGTACCTTGATGAGTTGCGCAATAAGAGGTATAAAAATACTGGCACTGTGGCCAGTACTTCAGGTACTCTTTTGATGATAGAATTATTTGCTTTTCCTCATAAAATAAATTCCTGGGTATATGATACTGGATGTGGTATTCACATATGTAATACACTGCAGGGACTTAGAGGAGCAAGGAAGCTTGCCTATGGACAGCAATACCTGCACTTGGGTAATGGAGCACATGCAGTCGTTGAAGCTATAGGCACGTTTGATTTAGTTTTACATTCGGGTTTAGTACTGTCATTAAACGATTGTCATTATGCACCTTCCATTGTTAGGGGTGTCGTTTCTGTTTCCTTGTTAAAAGATATTGGTTTCGTTCATACATTTACTAATTATGGAATTTCTGTTTCTTTAAATAATGTTTTTTACTTTAATGTTATTCCAGTAAATGGTGTGTTTGAAATTGATTTGCATGATAATGTATTTGATAAAAATAATTCTGTCTTTAGCATCAATAATAAAAGAATCAAAGGTGATTTGGATTCTTCATTTCTTTGGCATTGTAGACTTGCTCATATAGGCAAGAAACGCATGCAACAGCTGCAACACGATGGGCTTTTGCAAGACATCAATGATGAATCATTTGATAAATGCGAATCTTGCATATCTGGGAAGATGACCAAGAAACCTTTTACAAATAGTTTAGAAAGGGCTTCTGATCTTCTTGGTGTGATACATACTGACGTATGTAGACCACTAAGACATGTGTCAAGAAAGGGTGCTAGCTACTTCTTAACCTTTACTGATGATTTCAGTCGTTATGGTTATGTTTATTTACTTAAACATAAACATGAAGTCTTTGAAACATTTAAGGTTTTTAAGAGTGAAGTAGAACTGCAACTAGGAAAGAAGATTAAAGCTCTTTGATCTGATAGAGGTGGTGAATATTTAAGCCAAGAGTTTAAAGATTATCTAGCTGAGTGTGGTATTATCCAGCAACTCACATCTCCATATACTCCACAACAAAATGGTGTATCTGAGAGAAGGAATCGTACATTGCTAGACATGGTGCGATCGATGTTTAATCTTACAACTCTTCCCTTATCCTTTTGGGATTATGCTTTAGAAACTGCTGTTCGCATATTGAATATGGTTCCAACTAAGAAGGTTGATAAGACTCCTTATGAAGTGTGGTATGGGAAACCTCCCAACTTGTCTTACTTAAAGGTCTGGGGTTGTGAGGCGTTTGTTAAACGTGACTCTGCTGATAAGCTGCAACAAAGATCTGTTAAGTGTGTCTTCGTAGGATACCCAAAGGAAACTATGGGTTACTACTTTTACTTTCCTCCTGAAAACAAAGTAATTGTTGCTAGGTATGGAGACTTTCTTGAAAAGGATCTCATATCTCATGAATTCAGTGGGAGAGTATATGATCTGGAAGATGATCAAGAAGATACAACACCTTCTGAAAACACTAGCCAACCTCAAGTAGAATCTGAAAGTCTGGGCGTTCCACCTGAGATTGAAGTGGTTCCCATTCGTAGATCCGCAAGGGCTACGCGTGCACCTGAGCGTCTATGTCTCAACGTAGAAGCTGAGGAAAATTTGTTAGGGGATCTTGGTGAACCTGCTAACTATAAAGCTGCCATGATGAGTCCTAAAAAGGAAAAATGGCGAGTTGCAATGAATGGGGAAATGCAATCCATGAAAGATAACGAAGTCTGGATAGAGGTTGACTTACCTCCAAATGCTAAGGTAGTTGGAAGTAAGTGGCTCTTTAAGATAAAGACTGACATGGATGGCAATGCACACACCTATAAAGCTCGTCTTGTAGCTCAAGGTTATACTCAAACCTATGGGGTAGACTACGAGGAGACATTTTCTCCTGTAGCAGACATTAGAGCTATTAGGATTCTTATAGCCATAGCTGCGTACTATGACTATGAGATATGGCAAATGGATGTCAAAACTGCCTTCTTAAACGGTCACCTAGATGAGGACATCTATATGGCGCAGCCTGAAGGGTTTGTGAATCCAAAGTTTCCGAAGCGTGTATGCAAACTTCAAAGATCCATTTATGGATTGAAGCAAACATCAAGGCAATGGAACAAGAAGTTTGATGAAGAAATCAAGAAATTTGGTTTCACTCAAAATCTTGATGAGACATGTGTGTATCACAAAGCTAGTGGGAGTAATTTTATTTTCCTTGTCTTATATGTCGATGACATATTGATCATGGGAAAAGACATTCCAAGTATGCAAGATGTAAAGTCTTATCTTGGAGAGTGCTTTTCTATGAAGGACTTAGGGGAAGCATCATTTATTCTGGGAATCAAGATCTACCGAGATAGATCAAGGCGGTTAATTGGACTAAGCCAAAGTGCTTACATTGATAAAATACTGAAGAGATTTAGTATGCAAAATTCCAAGAAGGGATATTTGCCGATGCAAGTTGAACATGGCTTAAGTAATAAACTATGCGCGTCAACACCTGCTGAGGTAGAATACATGAGGAAAGTTCCTTATGCTTCGGCTGTAGGATCTATCATGTATGTTGTGAGATGTACAAGGCCTGATGTGGCGTTTGCACAGAACATTACCAGTCGGTATCAACAGAACCCAGGTGTGAAACACTGGCAAGCTGTTAAGAACATTCTTAAGTATCTAAGGGCTACTAAAGATATGTTTCTAGTGTATTAAGGAAATCCAGATGCAGAACTTGATGTTACAGGTTTTTGCGATGCGTTATTCCAAACTGATAAAGATGATACGAAGTCTCAGATGGGTTATGTCTTTGTCATTAATAGAGGAGCAGTTGACTGGAAGAGCAAGAAGCAAACAACGGTTGCGATGTCTATTACAGAAGCTGAGTACATAGCTGCTTCAGAAGCTGCGATGGAAGCTTTTTGGATTAGGAAATTCATTTCGGGACTCGGAGTAATGCCCTCAATCGAATTACCTTTAAATGTGTATTGTGACAACTCTGCTGCAATAACATTTGCCAATGAGCCTGGAGTCATGAAGGGCGCCAGACATTTTCCTCGTCGATATCACTATGTTCGAGAACAAGTAGACATAGGTGAAATCAATCTACTCAAAGTTCATACAAATGAAAATCTAGCTGATCCCTTTACGAAGCCTTTGCCAAAAGATAAACTTACTGACCATGCTGATGGGATAGGACTTCGTTTAGCTAGTAGTTTCATGCAGATCTGTGATTAGTATTTGGATAAAGGATGTTATGAACAAATATTACTTTAATGAAATAAAATAGTTGTTTATGTTTATTTTTCATTTTCTTAATATTATATCATATATTTGCATGTTTAATCCATGAGTAACTTATGTTATTCTAAATAGTCCATTGTCAATCAATGATGTGGGAATGTCATTGAATTAAGACAAATCTGAGTTTTGGTAGAATATACGTTTAAAGTATATTGATGCGTGGGACATACCAGATTCACATGATATTCAATGAATTGAATATAGGACTCATCCCAACTTTACATGATGATACTTTATGGGTCTTTGTCATTAAGTATATCATGAAGTGTTTATCCTCAGACTTGAGATACCAGATAACTGATATGAATGTAGTGCATTTGTGTAAGATAGTCTAACGCTATCCGTAACTGGTAGTTATAAGGGCTATTTTCGGAAGTGTTGCAAAATTCATGAGTTATGTTTGTAGTCAAGAGAATTTGTTCCTTTGAATTTGTTTCAAAGCATAATACTATATTTGGGCCCCTCGTAGGGTTGAAAAGATGTTTGTATGGCCATACCCAAGATCTATCTGGAATACGTTCAGATGATTTGGTAATCTTTTTCAATCATATACAACGAGAAACAGAATGTTAACTTATGAAATGACTTGATCCATATTCATAGTTAATGTAGTATTAGTAACAAAAGGATAAGTAAAAATGATGAATCATTAAATGGTTTTTTCCAGAAGACCATGCTCGATTTGATCTGGGGGCGTTGGCGTGTGAAAGCGAGACTAACCAATGTCATTGCTATATTTAGTAATATCCAAGTGGGAGCTGAAAGGTTTTATGGATATTTAAATAATAGTATGTCCGGATTCGAACTCGAGACTTCGGGATTGCACACATTACGTATGAGAATTGATGTACATAATTAATATAAATAAAACGTTATTATTATTAATTATTAGTCACTAAATAAAACATAACGATAGTTAAATAATTAACGAGGTTTGGTTAACGGCCGTTAAATATTAACTAGAAGGACTAAGAATGAAATTAGAAGTCGGGAAGGTTCTAGAATCCCTTTTGGGAGCCTAGGCCGATCGGTTGGGGTTTACAAACCCAATCCCACACAAACTTGGTCATCAAGTTAAGTTACCTATAAATACAAACCCTTGTATTCATTCATAACTTAATCTTGGATCACCAATAACCTAATTTCTCCTCTCCTCTCTTCCTCTTTGTGTGGCCGGTCGAAAAACCCTCACCCCAAGGGTTTTCGATTTTGCTTAACCCAAAGAAACAAGTGTTTGGTTTATTTGTGATTCAAGGAACTAGCTTTTCCACATCAAATCGCTATTAGTACGTGTGTACAAGAACGAAGGATAAGCACGCTTGAGCTTGTGATTCTTGGTGGTCGATTTCTTTGTTGGGTCGAATTGATAAACCCTAATTATTAGAGTTTTGGGTTTTGTTCTTGTTTAAATCAACGTTTGATTCTTGAATTGCTAAAAGGTACGCACTTTCTTGTTTGGTTAATTATTTACATATATTATTCCTATTGTCTTCCGCTGCATGCTTTGATTATGTTATTTGATTTATATATAATTGTTATGAGTATTAAATTCCAACAAATCCTTCAACTCATCAGCCACATTCATTATATCGGCAGTGTGGATCACCATTCTTTTGGACAAGTCATGATCGGCTGAAACCAGACGAGAAGCCATGGAATTTGCCGTAGAGCCAATGTCATAGTTGTGGAAAGTTGTATCCTTGAGATGGTAAGAAGCCAAGACTATTGAGGTGAACGGTAATGGGCCAGACCCCACAAACGCGACACACTTAGGGGTTGTGGAATAGTGTTGATTAAGGATGTCATACTCGAGACGACCAAGCTTGAGATAATTGGAATAGTAAGGAAAAATATTAAGATGATGAAGGGGATTTTTGAAAGATCCTAAAATTGTGGAGAAGTGAGCTTCAAGTAGGCCCTCGGCCTGACCACAAAGTCTAATGAGCTTAGACCTTATTTCCTGTACATTCGCTGGAAGATTGGCTATATCAATAGAAGAGTGCGGGATGCATGCATGGACGAGTTGAGTGAAGAGGTTGTCGACATCTTTAGAGGGCTTGAGAGTTTCAAGCTTTGAAAGTTTCTCATAAATCTGGCACACTTTCTCAATTAGGATGCTCTCTTCTTGGACTTGGACTTGGAGTGATTCCATTTTGACACTTAGGAATGCCTAGCTCGAAAATTGGCAGTTATTTCTTATAAACTAGAACTTTTTGTTTGTTTGAATACAAAGTAGTAATTGTGTTTTTGCATATTGTCATGTGATAATGCGTCTTCTTTATAAGCACATCTAAGTTACACATAGCAACGGTGAAGAAGGGACGAGTCATGCTTGGTATTAACATGACAACACATAACAAAACCCTTTGCATTGGAACATGATAATAACTATTAACAAAGTATTGCGACATCCATTATTTATTCGTACATATAATAAAAACTACTCATCCTTGATTGTTTCTTCTACTGACCAACTTTATGCACAACTATTATTGAAAAAAAAGTATTTGTAATCAACACTGCTCATTAACAAAACCCTTTATTATAATTAATACCTCCATTAGATAGTTATAATTTTTTTTTATAAGAACCAAGATTGAACGATTCAGGAAGCATTTGTTGTTTAAAGAACGAAAGAGGCTTTGGTCAATTACCTATTAAGCACTTTATTAAAACACGGTGGTCGGTGTTTAGGTACATTTCCCGGTGTTAAAAAGAGTGAATTTAAAATAATTACATAATTACTGGACAATATTATTTATGAAACTAGAACTTGAAAAAGAAAATAATATATTTTGTTAACTACTGGATAAGCACATCTTCACGACATTTTGCTTATCATAGCTGTGATTTTTCACTATTAGAAATAATTATATGTCCTTTTCATATGATAGATGCTTCACATTTTTATGCTTTCATACTTTCCTTGTTCATACACACTAACAATGTTGCCATAAAATTTCAATTCAGTGTCACTTCCAGATTTGCGCCTACCCCATATTTACCTCGATTTTCTCGTTGAATATTATAACTATCTCAGTTTAAATCTCAAAGTTATGCTTTACTGTGATTTCTTTTTCTTTTCAAATTACATCTACATTTCATCTTGTTTGATTAAAAGTTTATTCGCAAGCAAAAACAAGATTATGAATAGGTTTTGGATCTCAATGACCCAGTTGGACATACGTTCTTAGACGTGGAGTAACTTTACGCATATTCAGGAACAATGTATTGCAACCTACCTTACAAAACTGGCTGTAATGTGAGCTTTTCTGTGTATGAGGTCAATACCATTGAGTATAGTACTTTTAGCAATATGAGTTCATGTAGAGGATTTTGTCACCAAGTTTTAATAAGTTTTGGCAAGCATAAGCACCGCTCCTATATATGGTTCCTTCTTTGATAAGTAGTTGGAATTCAGTCTGTAATATAACTGTTGATTGCCTTAAGAGCGTTTAATTAGGGATCTACTATGCACTTTCTGATCACCACTTTCAAATTTATTTCGATAATCATATGTAGAGCATCTCATTTCAAACAATTTCACTTCCCTTTAACAGCTTCTGGATTTGGCTTTGATTCTATAATAATAGACTAAGTATATAGAGAGACACACGTGAAATCATTACGCAAATAGCATTAATTTAATGACTTCCTTTTTAATATCACAAATGATTATTTATTTCTTAAAATTTGGAAACACAACAGAAAACTGAGACAAACATTTAGTCACACACCAATAGCCACACATATAGCCATAAGTTTGTGACATGAGCATAACGATTCAAAACAGAATGATCACATCGACTCATCAATCATGATAGAGCCAATATCCAAATGAAGATAGTTAATATCAATGTTAACCGGTTCCACAAACTTACGCGATATCACAACAGAGTTAATGACATCATCATCTGGATGGAAGATCGAGAAAACATTGAACCCATGAAGGACATTAGGATCAACCACGGGGTAAAGAAAAGCACGAGCACCGTGGGCGCTCCTTAGCATGATATGGCACCAGGTGCCATGTACTTGGACAAATGCTGAATAACTTTATTTTTCTCGTCCATATTCATCCCCACAAGTGCGGCCAAGAAAATCACGTCATAATCCTTCAACTCATCAGTCACATCCATTATATCGGCAGTGTGGAACACCATTCGTTTGGACAAGTCTTGATCGGCTGAAACCAGACGAGAAGCCATGGAATTTGCCGTAGAGTCAATGTCATAGTTGTGAAATGTTGTATCCTTGAGATGGTAAGAAGCCAAGACTATTGAGGTGAAAGGTAATGGGCCAGACCCCACAAACGCGACACGCTTAGGGGTTTCAGATGTGGTGGAATATTGTTGATTAAGGAAGTCATACTCGAGACGACCAAGCTTGAGATAATTGGAATAGAAGGAAAAATATTAAGATGATGAAGAGGATTTTTGAAAGATCCTTAAATTGTAGAGAAGTGAGCTTCAAGTAGGCCCTTGGCCTGACCACAAAGTCTAATTAGCTTAGACCTTATTTCCTGTATATTTGCTGGAAGATTGGCTATATTAATAGAAGAGTGCGGGATGCACGCATGGACGAGTTGAGTGAAGAGGTCGTCGACATCTTTAGAGGGCTTTAGTGTTTCAAGCTTCGAAAGTTTCTCATAAATCTGGCACACTTTCTCAATTAGGGTTCTCTCTTCTTGGACTAGGAGGAGTGACCCCATTTTGACACTTAGGAATGCCTAGCTCGTAAATTAGCAGTTATTTCTTATAAGCTAGAACTTTTTGTTTGTTTGAATACAAAGTAGTAATTGTGTTTTTGCATATTGTTATGTGATAATGCGTCTTATTTATAAGTACATCTAAGTTCCACATAGCAATGGCGAAGAAGGGGACGAGTCATGCTTGGTATTAACATGACAACACCTGACAAAACCCTTTGCTTTGGAACAAGATAATAACTATTAACAAAGTATTAGGACATCCATTATTTATTTGTACATATAATAAAAACTAATCATCCTTGAATCTTTCTTCTACTAACCAACTTTGTGCACAACTATTGTTGAAAAAAAATATATCTGTTATTAACACTCCTCATTAACAAATCCCTTTATCATAATTAATACCTCCAATAGATAGTTGTAAATTTTATATTAGACGAAGATTGAAAGATTCTGGAAGCATTTGTTGTTTAAAGAACCAAAGACGCTTTGGTCAATTACCTATGAAGCACTTTATATCAACATAGTACGGTCTTTAGGTACAGTTTCCCGGTATTAAAAAGAGCGAATTAAAAATCATTACATAATGACTGGACAACATTATTTATGAAACTAGAACTTCAAAAAGAAATAGTAATATATTTTGTAAACTACCTGATAATCACATCTTCACGACATTTGCTTATCATAGCTGTGATTTTTCTCTATTAGAAATTTTTTTATGTCCTTTTCATATGATAGATGCTTCACATTCTTATGCTTTCATACTTTCCTTGTTCATACACACTAACAATGTTGCCATAATCAATTCAGTGTCACTTCCAGATTTGCACCTACAATACATCATATTTGCATTGATTTTCTCCTTGAATATTATCACTATCTCAGTAAAAATCTCAAAGGTATGCTTTACTGTGATTTTTTTTTTTTCCAAATTACATCTACATGCATCTTGTTTAAATTTAAAAGTTTATTCTTAAGCAAAAACAAGATTAATAATTAGTTTTGGTTCTCAATGACACAGATGGATGTACATACTGTTGACGCGGAGTAACTTTACGTATATTCAGGAAGTATGTATTGCAACCTACCTTACAAAAACTGTTGTAATGTGAGCTTTTCTGTGTATGAGATCAATACCGTTGAGTATAGTACTTGTAGCAATATAAGCTCATGTGGAGGATTTTGCCCATTGTCAACCCACATGTACTGATAAGGTGTTGTTTTATACGGTACAAGAAATGTACTGATATAATCATTACCAAAACCTGCCCATATATAGTAAAAACCACAATTTAGTTTTTAAACTATTTCTATATATACTAATAAGATTATATATTTTTTGAGCGACTATACTTTATTGAAACTCCATGACATGCTGTCAAGAAACTAGAAATAAGGCCGACACTCATTAAAATTAAATAGACCCATTAAATATCGGAGTTTCTAACTTTAATCTCATTAACTATCTTAAGCTAGTTAAGCTTCATCCTTTGAAAGATCATCAGGCATTACTGGCCTTGCGTATCCAATAGATTGCACAACAGATCACTCATCAATAAGGCGAGATACATCACCAAATCGTACTTTGCCCACCCTACCAGCTCCTATTTTGTACCATATCTGATTCTAAACCCGTGATATTCGCACTCGACAACTTCATCACACAAATGACATATATCGTAATGCATGCCGACACCTCTTTTCACCAACTTTTAATAAGCTCTGGCAAGTATAAGCACTCCTATATGTGATTCCTTCTTTGTTAAGTAGTTGGAGTTAAGTCGACAATATGACTATTGATTACCTTAAGTGCCTTTAATTAGGGATCTACTATGCACTTTCTGTTGGTAAATTTAGTGCACTTGTGGGATTAGTTCACACCTGGTTTTGGGTTAGGAGTACGGAGTGTACACCCATGAGGTCCCTGAACACCCTGACTCGACTCAATAGTGGTTTGTACTGGTAGTGTTATGGTTCCTGCTGCTAGTGTAATGGTTCCTGCTGGTAGTGTATGGTTCCTGCTGCTAGTGTAATGGTTCCTACTGGTAGTGTTACAATGATTAATTTGTAACAGCTTTGACTCATTCAATTGGCTGTTATGACTGCTTTATGACCACGTTTAATTGGTCATGTAACTACTATTCCTATGATAATAGAGGCTTATTATGAGTGATTAATTGGCCATTAATCATCCATAATGTCCATTAACTAGGAGTGAGTATTCTCTACTATAAATAGAGATGGTTTTCATCAGCATGAAGATACTGAAAAAACACACTGAAATCAGGAGAAACAAACAAAAGCTTAAACACTTATTTGCACAAGAGTTATTGATTTGTGCCTATTTCAATAACTAACATTTGGTCTTATCCCAAGTAGATATTCGTGTAACCCAGGCATAGGGTCGAATAGTTTACTTTGGAAAGTGATTACACAATTCCAAGTGATATCCGGTAACCACCTAGTGGTATTGCAGTTGCTACTGATTGTCTTAACCATGTTCTGGGAACTACCGCCAACAATCAAAGTAAACTATTTGTGATAATCAATGGCTGTTGCTGCAATGAAACATATGGCTTCAAACTTTGCCAAGCTTGATAAGTTTGAAGGGGTGGACTTTAGGAGGTGGCAGAAGAAGATGCTTTTCTTGCTATCAAGCATGAGTGTGGTCTATGTTCTGACTACACCTATTCCTGATGATGGGGATGATGCTACTGTGGAGCAGATCAGGAGAAGGAGCAAATGGGAGAATGATGACTACATTTGCAGAGGTCTAATTCTCAATGGTATGTCTGATTCTCTATTTGACATTTATCATAACTTTGAATCTTCCAAAGAACTGTGGGATTCCTTGGATGCCAAATATATGGCTGAGGATGCATCAAGTAAGAAGTTCCTTGTAAATAATTTCACAAATTACAAAATGACTGATTCAAGACCAGTTATGGAACAATACAATGAACTTCTTGGTATACTTGGAATGTTTACACAACACAATATGAACATGGATGAGGCTATTTCAGTCTCTTGTGTCATTGATAAACTTCCTCCTTCTTGGAAAGATTTCAAGCATACCTTGAAACATAAGAAGGAGGAATTAACTATGGTTGAGTTGGGCAGTCATCTGCGCATTGAGGAATCTCTCAAGGTGCAGGATAATGACAAGCCAAAGAGTAGCAATGCTGCTGGTGCATCTGTTGTCAATATGGTGGAGCATAACAACTCCACCAGGTACAATGACAACAAAGGAAAACACAAATATCATGACAACACAAGGGCAGATCCTAACAAGAAGGCAACACCTACTTGTTGGAAATGTGGCAAATCTGGTCACATTAAAAGGGATTGCAAAGGTGTTAAGGTCGGTGGTAAAGCCAATGGATCATGCACTAATGGTTCAGGGAGTGGTGGTTCTACCAACTCACTGAAAGGTCAGAATATGTTTAATAAGTCTTTTTAGATTTATTATGTTACATATGTATCTGAATCTTATTATGTGCAGGATGATGATGTTGCGTGGTGGGTTGACTCTGGTGCAACAGTTCATGTGTGTAAAGATAGAAGCTGGTTCAAGACTTATGAGTCACTGAATGATGGTTCTATTCTTCACATGGGAAATGAGTCAACAGCCTTAGTGCATGGTCGTGGTTGTGTAGATCTTAAGTTTAGTTCTGGAAAGATTGTAACTTTGTTTAATGTTATTCATGTTCCTGATATAAGGAAGAACTTGGTTTCAAGTAGTGTTTTGAATAATCATGGATATAAACAAGTTATTGAGTCTGATAAATTTGTCTTGTCTAAAAGTGGTGTTTTTATTCGTTTTGGCTATTTGTGTAACCAAATGTTCAGGCTTAATATTGTCACTGATAGTGATAATTCAGCCTTTGTGATCACCTTTGACCAGAATGACTCTACCCTATGGCATGCTAGACTTGGCCATGTACACTATAAAAGGATACAAGATATGTATAAGGATGGGTTAATCCCAGCATTTGACATGGACAGTGAAAAGTGTAAAACTTGCATGTTGACCAAGATAACCAAGAAACCTTTTCAGGGTGTTAAGCGTGAGACTAAGCTCTTGGAGCTTATACACAGTGACCTGTGTGACTTGCATGCCACTCCCTATTTGGGGAATAAGAAGTACTTTGTGACATTTATTGATGATGCTTCTAGGTTTTGTTATGTCTATCTGTTACATACTAAGGATGAAGCATTAGATAAATTCAAAGTGTTTAAAACTGAAGTTGAATTACAACTTGGGTCCCTGATCAAAAGATTAAGGACTAATAGGGGAGGTGAGTACATGGATACTTTGTACTTTCAGTCTGTTGGTATAATCCATGAAATCACTGCTCCTTATACTCCTCAGCAAAATGGTATTTCTGAAAGGAAAAATAGGGTGCTGAAGGAGATGGTTAATTCCATGTTGTCTTATTCAGGACTGAGTCAAGGGTTTTGGGGTGAAGCTATATTAACAGCTTGCTATTTATTAAATAGGGTTCCCAACAAAAGGAACAAAGTTACCCCTTATGAACTCTGGACTAAAAGGAAACCCAACCTGAACTATCTCAGGGTCTGGGGTTGTAGGGTTGTTGTAAGACTCCGTGATCCAAAGCTGAAAACTTTGGGTGAAAGAGGCATTGACTGTATCTTTGTTGGATATGCTGATCATTCCATGGCTTTTAGGTTCTATGTTATTGAACCTAATGAATATGTTTCAATTAACTCCATAATTGAATCAAGGGATGCAAACTTTGATGAGAATAGATTCTCATCAGTCCCTAGAACAAGTCAGAGGATTCCTAATGGAACTCATGACACTGGTGTATCAGAGGTCCCTGATGAATTACCATCAAAGGTCCCTGATGAGGTTGTGGTTCAACAACCTGAACCTATGCTTAGAAAGAGCAAAAGGGTCAGGACTCCAAAGTCATTTGGACATGAGTTTCAACTATACTTAGTTGAAGTAACAAGGGATGAGGTCTCACACCAATACTCCTATTGCTTCATTATAAAGGATGATCCCAAGACATTTGAAGAAGCAATGAAGTCCCAGGATATTGCTTTCTGGAAAGAAGCAATCAATGATGAGATGGATTCCATCATGGGCAACAACACTTTGGTGTTGGTTGATCTACCACCAGGTTGCAAACCTCTGGGTTGCAAATAGATTTTCAAAATGAAAATGAAGGTAGATTGAACTATTGAAAAGTTCAAGGCTAGACTAGTCATTCAGGGCTTTAAACAAAAGTCAGGGATAGACTATTTTGATACTTATGCCCATGTGGCTCGTATCAGTACCATAAGACTGCTAATTGCTTTGGCATCTATTCACAATATGATCATTCATCAGATGGATGTGAAAACAGCTTTCTTGAAGGGTGAATTGGATGAGGAGGTTTATATGAACCAACCTCAGGGCTTCATCTTGCCTGGCAATGAAAACAAGGTGTGTAAACTGATTAAGTCTCTTTATGGACTAAAGCATGCACCTAAGCAATGGCATCAAAAATTTGATGAAGTGGTTTTGTCTAGTGGTTATGTTCTTTACCAAGCTGACAAATGTGTATATAGCAAATTTGATGAATCTGGAAAAGGAGTCATCATTTGTCTATATGTTGATGACATGTTGATCTTTGGCACTGACCAAAATCAGGTTGACCTGACAAAGAATTTTTGTCATCAAGGTTCTCCATGAAGGACATGAGGGAGGCTGATGTTATCCTTGGTATAAGGATTAAACATGAAATTAAAAGAATTTCTATCTCTCAGTCTCATTATATTGAGAAGGTGTTGAGGAAATTCAATTACTTTGATTGTACTCCAGTGAGTACACCTATGGATACTTGTGACAAGCTGATGCCTAATAATGGTACGGCTGTATCTCAACTTGAGTATTCTAGGGTAATTGGTTGCCTGATGTATGCCATGACTTGTACAAGGCCTGATATTGCATTTGCAGTGGGTAAATTGAGCAGGTATAGTAGTAATCCTAGTGCTTATCACTGGCAAGCAATTCAGAGGGTACTGAAGTATCTGAAGGGAACTATGGACTATAGTCTTTCATGTACTGGTTATCCTTCAGTGTTGGAAGGATACACTGATGCAAGTTGGATCAGTAACACTGAAGACAATTCGTCTACCAGTGGTTGGGTATTCCTACTTGGTGGAGGTATAATTTTTTGGGCATCCAAGAAGCAAACTTGCATCATCAGTTCAACAATGTAATATGAATTTGTGGCTTTAGTAGCTGCTGGTAAAGAAGTTGAATGGTTGAAAAACTTGCTTCTTGAGATTCCATTGTGGCCTAAACCTATAACACCCATTTCTATCCGTTGTGATAGTGCAGCTACATTGGCTAAGTCTTATAGCCAGATGTACAATGGTAAGTCTAGACACTTGGGTGTCAGACATAGCATGATTCGTGAGCTTATCATGAATGGGGTGGTATCGATAGAGTTTGTTAGATCTCAACAATGGAATCTGAGTTTGTTGCATCACCAGTTCAACAATGGAATCTGAATTTGTGGCTTTAGCAGCTGCTGGTAAAAAAGCTGAATGGTTGAAAAACTTACTTCTTGAGATTCCATTGTGGCCTAAACCTATAGCACCCATTTCTATCCGTTGTGATAGTGCAGCTACATTGGCTAAGGCTTATAGCCAGATGTACAATGGTAAGTCTAGACACTTGGGTGTCAGACATAGCATGATTCGTGAGCTTATCATGAATGGGGTGGTATCTATAGAGTTTGTTAGATCTCAACAAAATTTAGCTGATCACTTGACGAAAGGTTTGGCAAGAGACATGGTTATAAAGTCTGCTAAAGGGATGGGTTTAAGTACAACTTAGTCACTGAATGCTAGGACACCCAACTCCCTCCTAAGGAAACTTGGGAGCTGAGTTCAATATGGAAAGCTGAACATTCAGTGGACTGGAGCACATGTTTCATTTACATCCCAAGGTTGTGCTCAGAACCTGCTGAAAGGAGGATGAAGTCTTTACATCTTAATGGTTAATTTTCTTTGAAAAAGTGCTTGGCAGGAGCATGAATAAAGAGGAACCACCTATGTAAATGTTGAAGTTTTGCCGCTTCAGGGAGCTTTGGACTTTTGGCTCTTATAACATTTATGAATTTGGATATAGACACATGGCTTGTATAGTGTTAGGAGATTTTAAGTGTTTGAAAACTTGTGTAATTTATCTTCAGGTATTCAAATGGGTTGAAGGGTTCAATTCTTAGAACACCCTGATTCTTGAATATTTGAAGGTGTAATGTACTAAGATGGAAATTCAATCCTCAGGATATTTTCGTTTATGCACATGTTTTGTTTGATGTTTGTTTTTTCTTGAAAAGGAAGTGAACTAAATTTGGGGAGGATTGTTGGTAAATTTAGTGCACTTGTGGGATTAGTTCACACCTGGTTTTGGGTTAGGAGGTACGGAGTGTACACCCATGAGGTCCTTGAACACCCTGACTCGACTCAATAGAGGTTTCTACTACTAGTGTATTGGTTACTACTGCTAGTGTAGTGGTTCCTGCTGGCAGTGTATGGTTCTTGCTGCTAGTGTAATGGTTCCTACAGATAGTGTTACAGTGATTAATTTGTAACAGCTTTGACTCATTTAATTGGCTGTTATGACTGCTTTATGACCACGTTTAATTGGTCATGTAACCACTATTCCTATGATAATAGAGGCTTATTATGAGTGATTAATTGGCCGTTAATCATCCATAATGTTCATTAACTAGGAGTGAGTATTCTCTACAATAAATAGAGATGGTTTTCATCAGCATGAAGATACTGAAAAAACACACTGAAATCAGGAGAAACAAACAAAAGCTTAAACACTTATTTGCGCAAGAGTTATTGATTTGTGCCTATTTCAATAACTAACATTTGGTCTTATCCCAAGTAGATATTCGTGTAACCCAGGCATAGGGTCGAATAGTTTACTTTGGAAAGTGATTACACGATTCCAAATGATATCCGGTAACTACCTAGTGGTATTGCAGTTGCTACTGATTGTCTTAACCCTGTTCTGGGAACTAAAGTCAACACTTTCTGATCACAACTTTCATGTTTATTTTGATAATCATTCATATGTAGAGCATCTCATTTCAAACAATTTCACTTCCCTTTCACAGCTTCTCGATTTGACTTTGATTCGCTAATTATAGATTAAGTATATAGAGACACACACATGAAATCATTACGGAAATTAAATAGCATTAATTTAATGACTTCCTTTTTAACATCACAAATGATTATTTATTTCTTAAAATTTGGAAACACAACAGAAAACTGAGACAAACATTTAGTCACACACCATTAGCCACACATATAGCCATAAGTTTGTGACATGAGCATAACGATTCAAAACAGAATGATCACATCGACTCATCAATCATTTTCATATGACCAAGTGGATGGTTGAATGGTTGGATATCACATTACTTGCAACTTGATGCCATGATAGAGCCAATATCCAAATGAAGATAGTTATTATCAATGTTAACCGGTTCCACAAACTTACGCGATATCACAACAGAGTTAATGACATCATCATCTAGATGGAAAATCGAGAGAACATTGAACCCATGAAGGACATTAGGATCAACCACGGGGTAAAGAAAAGCACGAGCACCGTGGGAGCTCCTTAGCATGAGTATGGCACCAGGTGCCATGTACCTGGCCAAATGCTGAATAACTTTATTTTTCTCGTCCATATTCATCCCCACAAGTGCGGCCAAGAAAATCACGTCATAATCCTTCAACTCATCAGTCACATCCATTATATCGGCAGTGTGGAACACCATTCTTTTGGACAAGTCTTGATCGGCTGAAACCAGACGAGAAGCCATGGTGAAGAAGGGACGAGTCATGCTTGGTATTAACATGACAACACCTAACAAAACCCTTTGCTTTGGAACATGATAATAACTATTAACAAAGTATTAGGACATCCATTATTTATTTGTACATATAATAAAAACTAATCATCCTTGAATGAATTTTTCTTCTACTAACCAACTTTGTGCACAACTATTGTTGAAAAAAAAATATATCTGTTATCAACAATCCTCATTAACAAATCCCTTTATCATAATTAATACCTCCAATAGATAGTTGTAAATTTTATATTAGACGAAGATTGAAAGATTAAGGAAGCATTTGTTGTTTAAAGAACCAAAGACGCTTTCGTCAATTACCTATTAAGCACTTTATATCAACATAGTTCGGTCTTTAGGTACAGTTTCCCGGTATTAAAAAGAGCGTATTAAAAATCATCGTACATAATGACTGGACAACATTATTTATGAAACTAGAACTTCAAAAAGAAATAATATATTTTGTAAACTACTTGATAATCACATCTTCACGACATTTGCTTATCATAGCTGTGATTTTTCTCTATTAGAAAAAATTATATGTCCTTTTCATATGATAGATGCTTCACATTCTTATGCTTTCATACTTTCCTTGTTCATACACACTAACAATGTTGCCATAATCAATTCAGTGTCACTTCCAGATTTGCACCTACAATGAAAACCAATGTTTTGAAACCCGGGTTTGTGATCGACCCGGCCAAGACACCGGGTCACCGGGTCAACCGGTTCAACCGCCGGGTCAACCCGGTTAGACCCGGTTTTATGCATATGTCCAAACATCTATTTCTAATTGTCCAAACATAATGTCCAAACACTAGTTTTGCAGTGAAAAAAAAAAGCAAAGAACCATTTTTCATGCTCTAAACAACAAATCAAAGGTGGACAAGGATATAAACCTGCATAATTTTCTAAACAACCATAAATGTTACGGGATTACATGTTTCATACTTCAAAAGGCATAAATCCTACGAGATTACAAGTTTCATACTTCTAAAGACATGCATCCTACGAGATTTACAAGTTTATTTTTTGAAGTTTAATATATTGTTGTCTTTCAAAAAAAAAAAAAAAAAAAAAAAAAAAAAAAATTAAAAAAAATGATAAAAACCAAACCCGGCCGGGTTTCAAAACCTGGGTTGACCCGGGTCACTTAAAACCCGCCGGGTTTAAACGGTTGACCCGTTTTTTAAAACCGAGTTTTTTTGACCCGTTTTTTTTCCGGAACCGGTCCAACCGGTTAACCCGGCCGGGTCGACCCGGGTTTCAAAACATTGATGTAAACCCTTTGTAATGTTTGTTAAGTTAAATTTGATACAATATTGTTTATGTTTTATTTGTTATGGGTCAAACGGGCAAAGACAATGGGTTGGATCCTTGTATGATCCAAACACCCCATTACCTTTTAGTTAAGTTAGTTAAGGCATGTTAATCGCAGTTAGGATGCGGTTACCACAGTGAAACGTTGCAACGTTTCACTCAAACAACAATGGTGTCGTTTCATAGTCTTTATATAGGATCGAGTCATGTTTAGTTTGTAACAACAACAATTACTTTTATGAAGTCTTTTAGTTTATTTCTTTGTTCATATTTGTGTCATTATACTTCATATAAGTATTATACTTTGTCTCAAACTCTTTTGCGCAACAAAAGCAATGGTCAATTACAAGGCCGTGATGTGTCGAAGATATTTAGAACCTGTGAAGAAGAGCCAACATTGGTACCAGAGCCCACGTTTCGATTCATGTAACAAGCCATCTAGGAAAGGCACAAGGGTAACGTTAAACAAGAAATTCCTACAATGGTTTGAAACTGCCGACTGTTACAAAAAGGAAGAAAAGCAGAAGCGGTTATCAAACTTTGGGAAGCAGTTATTAAAGGATAAACTCAAGGATGTTATATCCTTTAATACTTCAAGAGGCTCAACCGTTTTTCATCATTCCCAACCGTCTCCCAAGTTTCAAGAAAAAAACCCTACAACTTCCAGGAAAGAAAAAAGATCTCGTTGTTACTTGTGTAAAGTAAAAGGCCACTTCTATTGGAACTGCAAAAACAAAAAACAAGTCGACCCAAAGAAATCAATGGAGAACGAGGTGGACATGCAAGAAACTTTTAATTGGCCAACGGAACAAGTACATGTTGAAACTGACTTCATGATAAGAGGGACAGACCATGGAAACTGGAACAACATCTGGTATGTTAGCAAATCTCATGCTAAGCATATGAGTCCCTCAAGGTATTTGTTCAAGCGCATGATTAACCAATTCAAAGTGGTGGGAAGAGATGAGAAAGAGAGGAAATTTATTGTTGCCTACGGTGTCGGTGTGGCAATTGTTGACAATAAGGAAGAAGAAATTGTGATTTCTAACGTATTGTATACGCCAGAAATCACAATGAATGTGTTGAGTATTAGCCAACTCGAAGATCAGGGATTCGTCGTGACTTATAAAGATGTTACGTGTCAAATCAAATAAATGTTTGACAAAGAAGAAGAAGCCGTGGACAGGGGTGATGAGGAGATGATTAAAGATCACCAGGATTTTATGGAAGAGTACTATAAGTTGCTTGGCCCTAGTGACGAATGCTCACTAATAAAAGGGATGGAGGAATTGGAAATGAACAAAGATGAAAGCCATGATTATGTCGATGATGAGTATCTTAGTCTCAACGGGACGCTCTATCATCTTAAGGTAAATACATTCCCACGTTTCTTATCGTTTTTGGATTTAATTAAAATCGATAAGTTGGTGTTCAAAAATTGGGAAATCATGGGAAGAAAGTTTATTGATTTGTTGGGATGGTTCTATTATGAATATATGAGACTAGATGTATTGGGTGAATTACCACCGGTGACAGGGTTGATTAGGATAGACTTGCTAGCATTGTATAAGTTCGTAGATGACATGGGTGGATATATGAACGTGTCATTTAACGACATGTGGGGCGATGTTGCAATTCCTTTGGGATTGACTTGGGAGGATAGACATAGTGTAAAGGAATGCTATCGTGAGTACATAGCATTGGTTAAAGTGTACTACGAGGAAGCACGTAGGTCGGGGCATGGAGAGCTAAGGTTAAATATGGTCGGAGATGTACCATTTTGTGATGCAAAGACAAGTGTACACGTAGAGGAAGCACAAGAGGAGAAGCCAAAGAAAAGGTTCAAGTATGTCCATGATGAAGTCAAGAAGGAAGAAGACATGGGATGCACCACAAGCGGATGTAGCAAGGGAAACGCATCAAGTGAAGACGATTTCATCGTCGTTGCATGAAGGAAACAAGAACCAAGAAAGACATTTAACTTAAAAAATTAAGGGGGAGATGTAAACCCTTTGTAATGTTTGTTAAGTTAAATTTGATACAATATTGTTTATGTTTTATTTGTTATGGGTCAAACGGGCAAAGACAATAGGTTGGATCCTTGTATGATCCAAACACCCCGTTAACTTTTAGTTAAGTTAGTTAAGGCCTGTTAATCGCAGTTAGGAAGCGATTACCACAGTGAAACGTTGCAACGTTTCACTCACACAACAATGGTGCCGTTTCATAGTCTTTATATAGGATCGAGTCATGTTTAGTTTGTAACAACAACAATTACTTTTATCAAGTCTTTTAGTTTATTTCTTTGTTCATATTTGTGTCATTATACTTCATATAAGTATTATACTTTGTCTCAAACTCTTTTGCGCAACAAAAGCAATGGTCAATTACAAGGCCGTGATGTGTCGAAGATGGCTTGATTTAGAACCTGCGAAGAAGAGACAACATACTATACATCATATTTGCATTGATTTTCTCCTTGAATATTATCACTATCTCAGTAAAAATCTCAAAGGTATGCTTTACTGTGATTTTTTATTTTTTTTTCCAAATTACATCTACATGCATCTTATTTAAATTAAAAGTTTATTCTTAAGCAAAAACAAGATTAATAATTAGTTTTGGTTCTCAATGTCACAGATGGATATACATACTGTTGACGCGGAGTAACATTACGTATATTCAGGAACTATGTATTGCAACCTACCTTACAAAAATTGGTAAGCTTGTGAGTGATTCAATGGGATCAATGGATGTTGGTTCTACTCCCATAGCTGAGAAAATTGGTAAGCTTGAAAAGCTAATTATTGATGGGAAAGCTACTCTTGTGGATGATGATGGTCAACCTATTCCGGCTACCTCTTCTACTAAGCGAGCCAACCCTTTTTCTAAAGTGGGAGAGATTGTGGTATCTGATTCTGAAGATGAGGTTGTTGCTAACCCATTTGATGAGTCTGTTAATATTTTTGGTGGTGGACACGAGTTTGAAGATGAATATGATGACTATGACTTCGACGACTATGCGAAACAGGTTCGTGATCTTCCGGGGAATTTGGATACATTTAATGCCATGTATGGCACAAAATTTCAAGGTCCTAGGAAGTAATTTTATTTTGTTATGTCATATGTTAGCATTTGAGTAGGGGTTTGTTTTCTTGTTTAGAGAATTGGAAGTGTCTTGTTATGTAAGCTTTATGCCTATGTAACGGGCTGAGATATGGGACTTCACTCATATCCATTGTAACTTAAACGTTTATTTGGTTAATATATTTACCAGGGTGCAGGATTACTCCCCTTTACCCAAAAAAAAAAAAAAAACCTACCTTACAAAAATGGTTGTAATGTGAGCTTTTCTGTGTATGAGATCAATACCGTTGAGTATAGTACTTGTAGTAATATAAGCTCATGTGGAGGATTTTTCCCATTGTCAACCCACATGTACTGATAAGAAAGTTGCACCCTTAGTACAAGGTGTTGTTTTATATGGTACAAGAAATGTAGTGATATAATCATTTACTAAAACCTACGTATATAGTAAAAACCACAATTTAGTTTTTAAACTATTTCTATATATACTAATAAGATAAGATTATATATTTTTTGAGCGACTATACTTTATTGAAACTCTATGACCTGCTGTCAAGAAACTAGAAATAAGGCCGACACGCATTAAAATTAAATAGACCCATTAAATATCGGAGTTTCTAACTATAATCTCATTAACTATCTTAAGCTAGTTAAGCTTCATCCTCTGAAAGATCATCAGTCATTACTGGCCTTGCGTATCAAATAGATTGCACAACAGGTCACTCATCAATAAGGCGAGATACATCACCAAATCGTTCTTTGCCCAACCTACCAGCTCCTATTTTGTACCATATCTGATTCTGAACCCGTGATATTCACACTCGACAACTTCATCACACAAATGACATATATCGTAATGCATGCCGACACCTCTTTTCACCAAGTTTTAATAAGCTCTGACAAGTATAAGCACCGCTCCTATATGTGATTCCTTCTTTGTTAATTAAGTAGTTGGAATTAAGTCGACAAATATGACTATTGATTACCTTAAGTGCCTTTAATTAGGGATCTATTATGCACTTTCTGATCACAACTTTCATATTTATTTTGATAATCATTCATATGTAGAGCATCTCATTTCAAACAATTTCACTTCCCTTTCACAGCTTCTCGATTTGACTTTGATTCTCTAATTATAGATTAAGTATATTGAGACACACACGTGAAATCATTACAGAAGTTAAATAGCATTAATTTAATGACTTCCTTTTTAACATCACAAATGATTATTTATTTCTTAAAATTTGGAAACGCAACAGAAAACTGAGACAAACATTTAGTCACACACCATTAGCCACACATATAGCCATAAGTTTGTGACATGAGCATAACGATTCAAAACAGAATGATCACATCGACTCATCAATCATTTTCATATGACCAAGTGGATGGTTGAATGGTTGGATATCACAGTACTTGCAACTTGATGCCATGATAGAGCCAATATCCAAATGAAGATAGTTATTATCAATGTTAACCGGTTCCACAAACTTACGCGATATCACAACAGAGTTAATGACATCATCATCTGGATGGAAAATCGAGAGAACATTGAACCCATGAAGGACATTAGGATCAACCACGGGGTAAAGAAAAGCACGAGCACCGTGGGCGCTCCTTAGCATGAGTATGGCACCAGGTGCCATGTACTTGGCCAAATGCTGAATAACTTTATTTTTCTCGTCCATATTCATCCCCACAAGTGCGGCCAAGAAAATCACTTCATAATCCTTCAACTCATCAGTCACATCCATTATATCGGCAGTGTGGAACACCATTCTTTTGGACAAGTCTTGATCGGCTGAAACCAGACGAGAAGCCATGGAATTTGCCGTGGAGTCAATGTCATAGTTGTGAAATGTTGTATCCTTGAGATGGTAAGAAGCCAAGACTATTGAGGTGAAAGGTAATGGGCCAGACCCCACAAACGCGACACGCTTAAAGGTTTCAGATGTGGTGGAATAGTGTTGATTAAGGATGTCATACTCGAGACGACCAAGCTTGAGATAATTGGAATAGTAAGGAAAAATATTAAGATGATGAAGAGGATTTTTGAAAGATCCTAAAATTGTGGAGAAGTGAGCTTCAAGTAGTCCCTCGGCCTGACCACAAAGTCTAATTAGCTTAGACCTTATTTCCTGTATATTCGCTGGAAGATTGGCTATATTAATAGAAGAGTGCGGGATGCATGCATGGACGAGTTGAGTGAAGAGGTCGTCGACATCTTTAGAGGGCTTGAGTGTTTCAAGCTTCGAAAGTTTCTCATAAATCTGGCACACTTTCTCAATTAGGATGCTCTCTTCTTGGACTAGGAGGAGTGACCCCATTTTGACACTTAGGAATGCCTAGCTCGTAAATTGGCAGTTATTTCTTATAAGCTAGAACTTTTTCTTTGTTTGAATACAAAGTAGTAATTGTGTTTTTGCATATTGTTATGTGATAATGCGTCTTATTTATAAGTACATCTAAGTTCCACATAGCAATGGTGAAGAAGGGACGAGTCATGCTTGGTATTAACATGACAACACCTGACAAAACCCTTTGCTTTGGAACATGATAATAACTATTAACAAAGTATTAGGACATCCATTATTTATTTGTACATATAATAAAAACTAATCATCCTTGAATTTTTCTTCTACTAACCAACTTTGTGCACAACTATTGTTGAAAAAAAAAATATATCTGCTCATTAACAAATCGCTTTATCATAATTAATACCTCCAATAGATAGTTGTAAGTTTTATATTAGACGAAGATTGAAAGATTCATGAAGCATTTGTTGTTTAAAGAACCAAAGACGCTTTGGTCAATTACCTATTAAGCACTTTATATCAACATAGTTCGGTCTTTAGGTACAGTTTCCCGGTATTAAAAAGAGCGAATTAAAATTCATTACATAACGATTGGACAACATTATTTATGAAACTAGAACTTCAAAAAGAAATAATATATTTTTTAAAGTACTTGATAATCACATCTTCACGACATTTGCTTATCATAGCTGTGATTTTTCTCTATTAGAAATTTTTTTATGTCCTTTTCATATGATAGATGCTTCACATTCTTATGCTTTCATACTTTCCTTGTTCATACACACTAACAATGTTGCCATAATCAATTCAGTGTCACTTCCAGATTTGCACCTACTATACATCATATTTGCATTGATTTTCTCCATGAATATTATCACTATCTCAGTAAAAATCTCAAAGGTATGCTTTACTGTGATTTTTTATTTTTTTTCCCAAAATACATCTACATGCCTCTTGTTTAAATTAAAAGTTTATTCTTAAGCAAAAACAAGATTAATAATTAGTTTTGGTTCGCAATGTCACAGATGGATATACATACTGTTGACGCCGAGTAACTTTACGTATATTCAGGAACTATGTATTGCAACCTACCTTGCAAAAATGGTTGTAATGTGAGCTTTTCTGTGTATGAGATCAATACCGTTGAGTATAGTACTTGTAGCAATATAAGCTCATGTGGAGGATTTTGCCCATTGTCAACCCACATGTACTGATAAGAAAGTTGCACCCTTAGTACAAGGTGTTGTTTTATATGGTACAAGAAATGTACTGATATAATCATTTACTAAAACCTACCATATATAGTAAAATCCACAATTTAGTTTTTAAACTATTTCTATATATACTAATAAGATTATATATTTTTTGAGCGACTATACTTTATTGAAACTCCATGACATGCTGTCAAGAAACTAGAAATAAGGCCGACACTCATTAAAATTAAATAGACCCATTAAATAACGGAGTTTCTAACTAAAATCTAATTAACTATCTTAAGCTAGTTAAGCTTCATCCTCTGAAAGATCATCAGTCATTACTGGCCTTGCGTATCAAATAGATTGCACAACAGGTCACACTCATCAATAAGGCGAGATGACATCACCAAATCGTTCTTTGCCCACCCTACCAGCTCCTATTTTGTACCATATCTGATTCTGAACCCGTGATATTCACACTCGACAACTTCATCACACAAATGACATATATCGTAATGCATGCCGACACCTCTTTTCACCAAGTTTTAATAAGCTCTGACAAGTATAAGCACCGATCCTATATGTGATTCCTTCTTTGTTAAGTAGTTGGAACTAAGTCGACAATATGACTATTGATTACCTTAAGTGCCTTTAATTAGGGATCTACTTATGCACTTTCTGATCACAACTTTCATATTTATTTTGATAATCATTCATATGTAGAGCATCTCATTTCAAACAATTTCACTTCCCTTTCACAGCTTCTCGATTTGACTTTGATTCTCTAATTATAGATTAAGTATATCGAGACACACACGTGAAATCATTACAGAAGTTAAATAGCATTAATTTAATGACTTCCTTTTTAACATCACAAATGATTATTTATTTCTTAAAATTTGGAAACGCAACAGAAAACTGAGACAAACATTTAGTCACACACCATTAGCCACACATATAGCCATAAGTTTGTGACATGAGCATAACGATTCAAAACAGAATGATCACATCGACTCATCAATCATTTTCATATGACCAAGTGGATGGTTGAATGGTTGGATATCACAGTACTTGCAACTTGATGCCATGATAGAGCCAATATCCAAATGAAGATAGTTATTATCAATGTTAACCGGTTCCACAAACTTACGCGATATCACAACAGAGTTAATGACATCATCATCTGGATGGAAAATCGAGAGAACATTGAACCCATGAAGGACATTAGGATCAACCACGGGGTAAAGAAAAGCACGAGCACCGTGGGCGCTCCTTAGCATGAGTATGGCACCAGGTGCCATGTACTTGGCCAAATGCTGAATAACTTTATTTTTCTCGTCCATATTCATCCCCACAAGTGCGGCCAAGAAAATCACTTCATAATCCTTCAACTCATCAGTCACATCCATTATATCGGCAGTGTGGAACACCATTCTTTTGGACAAGTCTTGATCGGCTGAAACCAGACGAGAAGCCATGGAATTTGCCGTGGAGTCAATGTCATAGTTGTGAAATGTTGTATCCTTGAGATGGTAAGAAGCCAAGACTATTGAGGTGAAAGGTAATGGGCCAGACCCCACAAACGCGACACGCTTAAAGGTTTCAGATGTGGTGGAATAGTGTTGATTAAGGATGTCATACTCGAGACGACCAAGCTTGAGATAATTGGAATAGTAAGGAAAAATATTAAGATGATGAAGAGGATTTTTGAAAGATCCTAAAATTGTGGAGAAGTGAGCTTCAAGTAGTCCCTCGGCCTGACCACAAAGTCTAATTAGCTTAGACCTTATTTCCTGTATATTCGCTGGAAGATTGGCTATATTAATAGAAGAGTGCGGGATGCATGCATGGACGAGTTGAGTGAAGAGGTCGTCGACATCTTTAGAGGGCTTGAGTGTTTCAAGCTTCGAAAGTTTCTCATAAATCTGGCACACTTTCTCAATTAGGATGCTCTCTTCTTGGACTAGGAGGAGTGACCCCATTTTGACACTTAGGAATGCCTAGCTCGTAAATTGGCAGTTATTTCTTATAAGCTAGAACTTTTTCTTTGTTTGAATACAAAGTAGTAATTGTGTTTTTGCATATTGTTATGTGATAATGCGTCTTATTTATAAGTACATCTAAGTTCCACATAGCAATGGTGAAGAAGGGACGAGTCATGCTTGGTATTAACATGACAACACCTGACAAAACCCTTTGCTTTGGAACATGATAATAACTATTAACAAAGTATTAGGACATCCATTATTTATTTGTACATATAATAAAAACTAATCATCCTTGAATTTTTCTTCTACTAACCAACTTTGTGCACAACTATTGTTGAAAAAAAAAATATATCTGCTCATTAACAAATCGCTTTATCATAATTAATACCTCCAATAGATAGTTGTAAGTTTTATATTAGACGAAGATTGAAAGATTCATGAAGCATTTGTTGTTTAAAGAACCAAAGACGCTTTGGTCAATTACCTATTAAGCACTTTATATCAACATAGTTCGGTCTTTAGGTACAGTTTCCCGGTATTAAAAAGAGCGAATTAAAATTCATTACATAACGATTGGACAACATTATTTATGAAACTAGAACTTCAAAAAGAAATAATATATTTTTTAAAGTACTTGATAATCACATCTTCACGACATTTGCTTATCATAGCTGTGATTTTTCTCTATTAGAAATTTTTTTATGTCCTTTTCATATGATAGATGCTTCACATTCTTATGCTTTCATACTTTCCTTGTTCATACACACTAACAATGTTGCCATAATCAATTCAGTGTCACTTCCAGATTTGCACCTACTATACATCATATTTGCATTGATTTTCTCCATGAATATTATCACTATCTCAGTAAAAATCTCAAAGGTATGCTTTACTGTGATTTTTTATTTTTTTTCCCAAAATACATCTACATGCCTCTTGTTTAAATTAAAAGTTTATTCTTAAGCAAAAACAAGATTAATAATTAGTTTTGGTTCGCAATGTCACAGATGGATATACATACTGTTGACGCCGAGTAACTTTACGTATATTCAGGAACTATGTATTGCAACCTACCTTGCAAAAATGGTTGTAATGTGAGCTTTTCTGTGTATGAGATCAATACCGTTGAGTATAGTACTTGTAGCAATATAAGCTCATGTGGAGGATTTTGCCCATTGTCAACCCACATGTACTGATAAGAAAGTTGCACCCTTAGTACAAGGTGTTGTTTTATATGGTACAAGAAATGTACTGATATAATCATTTACTAAAACCTACCCATATATAGTAAAATCCACAATTTAGTTTTTAAACTATTTCTATATATACTAATAAGATTATATATTTTTTGAGCGACTATACTTTATTGAAACTCCATGACATGCTGTCAAGAAACTAGAAATAAGGCCGACACTCATTAAAATTAAATAGACCCATTAAATAACGGAGTTTCTAACTAAAATCTAATTAACTATCTTAAGCTAGTTAAGCTTCATCCTTTGAAAGATCATCAGGCATTACTGGCCTTGCGTATCAAATAGATTGCACAACAGGTCACACTCATCAATAAGGCGAGATGAATCACCAAATCGTTCTTTGCCCACCCTACCAGCTCCTATTTTGTACCATATCTGATTCTGAACCCGTGATATTCACACTCGACAACTTCATCACACAAATGACATATATCGTAATGCATGCCGACACCTCTTTTCACCAAGTTTTAATAAGCTCTGACAAGTATAAGCACCGATCCTATATGTGATTCCTTCTTTGTTAAGTAGTTGGAACTAAGTCGACAATATGACTATTGATTACCTTAAGTGCCTTTAATTAGGGATCTACTATGCACTTTCTGATCACAACTTTCATATTTATTTTGATAATCATTCATATGTAGAGCATCTCATTTCAAACAATTTCACTTCCCTTTCACAGCTTCTCGATTTGACTTTGATTCTCTAATTATAGATTAAGTATATCGAGACAAACACGTGAAATCATTACGGAGATTAAATAGCATTAATTTAATGACTTCCTTTTTAACATCACAAATGATTATTCATTTCTTAAAATTTGGAAACGCAACAGAAAACTGAGACAAACATTTAGTCACACACCATTAGCCACACATATAGGCATAAGTTTGTGACATGAGCATAACGATTCAAAACAGAATGATCACATCGACTCATCAATCATTTTCATATGACCAAGTGGATGGTTGAATGGTTGGATATCACAGTACTTGCAACTTGATGCCATGATAGAGCCAATATCCAAATGAAGATAGTTATTATCAATGTTAACCGGTTCCACAAACTTACGCGATATCACAACAGAGTTAATGACATCATCATCTGGATGGAAAATCGAGAGAACATTGAACCCATGAAGGACATTAGGATCAACCACGGGGTAAAGAAAAGCACGAGTACCGTGGGCGCTCCTTAGCATGAGTATGGCACCAGGAGCCATGTACTTGGCCAAATGCTGAATAACTTTATTTTTCTCTTCCATATTCATCCCCACAAGTGCGGCCAAGAAAATCACTTCATAATCCTTCAACTCATCAGTCACATCCATTATATCGGCAGTGTGGAACACCATTCTTTTGGACAAGTCTTGATCGGCCGAAACCAGACGAGAAGCCATGGAATTTGCCGTGGAGTCAATGTCATAGTTGTGAAATGTTGTATCCTTGAGATGGTAAGAAGCCAAGACTATTGAGGTGAAAGGTAATGGGCCACACCCCACAAACGCGACACGCTTAAAGGTTTCAGATGTGGTGGAATAGTGTTGATTAAGGATGTCATACTCGAGACGACCAAGCTTGAGATAATTGGAATAGTAAGGAAAAATATTAAGATGATGAAGAGGATTCTTGAAAGATCCTAAAATTGTGGAGAAGTGAGCTTCAAGTAGGCCCTCGGCCTGACCACAAAGTCGAATTAGCTTAGACCTTATTTCCTGTATATTCGCTGGAAGATTGGCTATATTAATAGAAGAGTGCGGGATGCATGCATGGACGAGTTGAGTGAAGAGGTCGTCGACATCTTTAGAGGGCTTGAGTGTTTCAAGCTTCGAAAGTTTCTCATAAATCTGGCACACTTTCTCAATTAGGATGCTCTCTTCTTGGACTAGGAGGAGTGACCCCATTTTGACACTTAGGAATGCCTAGCTCGTAAATTGGCAGTTATTTCTTATAAGCTAGAACTTTTTGTTTGTTTGAATACAAAGTAGTAATTGTGTTTTTGCATATTGTTATGTGATAATGCGTCTTATTTATAAGTACATCTAAGTTCCACATAGCAATGGTGAAGAAGGGACGAGTCATGCTTGGTATTAACATGACAACACCTGACAAAACCCTTTGCTTTGGAACATGATAATAACTATTAACAAAGTATTAGGACATCCATTATTTATTTGTACATATAATAAAAACTAATCATCCTTGAATTTTTCTTCTACTAACCAACTTTGTGCACAACTATTGTTGAAAAAAAAATATATCTGCTCATTAACAAATCGCTTTATCATAATTAATACCTCCAATAGATAGTTGTAAATTTTATATTAGACGAAGATTGAAAGATTCAGGAAGCATTTGTTGTTTAAAGAACCAAAGGCGCTTTGGTCAATTACCTATTAAGCACTTTATATCAACATAGTTCGGTCTTTAGGTGCAGCCCGGATTAAAAAGAGCGAATTAAAAATCATTACATAACGACTGGACAACATTATTTATGAAACTAGAACTTCAAAAAGAAATAATATATTTTTTAAAGTACTTGATAATCACATCTTCACAACATTTGCTTATCATAGCTGTAATTTTTCTCTATTAGAAATTTTTTTATGTCCTTTTCATATGATAGATGCTTCACATTCTTATGCTTTCATACTTTCCTTGTTCATACACACTAACAATGTTGCCATAATCAATTCATTGTCACTTCCAGATTTGCACCTACTATACATCATATTTGCATTGATTTTCTCCTTGAATATTATCACTATCTCAGTAAAAATCTCAAAGGTGTGCTTTACTGTGATTTTTTATTTTTTTTCTTCCCAAATTACATCTACATGCCTCTTGTTTAAATTAAAAGTTTATTCTTAAGCAAAAACAAGATTAATAATTAGTTTTGGTTCGCAATGTCACAGATGGATATACATACTGTTGACGCCGAGTAACTTTACGTATATTCAGGAACTATGTATTGCAACCTACCTTGCAAAAATGGTTGTAATGTGAGCTTTTCTGTGTATGAGATCAATACCGTTGAGTATAGTACTTGTAGCAATATAAGCTCATGTGGAGGATTTTGCCCATTGTCAACCCACATGTACTGATAAGAAAGTTGCACCCTTAGTACAAGGTGTTGTTTTATATGGTACAAGAAATGTACTGATATAATCATTTACTAAAACCTACCCATATATAGTAAAAACCACAATTTAGTTTTTAAACTATTTCTATATATACTAATAAGATTATATATTTTTTGAGCGACTATACTTTATTGAAACTCCATGAGATGCTGTCAAGAAACTAGAAATAAGGCCGACACTCATTAAAATTAAATAGACCCATTAAATAACGGAGTTTCTAACTATAATCTCATTAACTATCTTAAGCTAGTTAAGCTTCATCCTCTGAAAGATCATCAGTCATTACTGGCCTTGCGTATCAAATAGATTGCACAACAGGTCACTCATCAATAAGGCGAGATACATCACCAAATCGTTCTTTGCACACCCTACCAGCTCCTGTTTTGTACCATATCTGATTCTGAACCCGTGATATTCACACTCGACTGTTGGTCCCAAATGTGTGTAGAAATGAAATTGCAATAAACAAACTTGAATAACTATAAATCGTATAACTTCTGTAACGTTACATGTATGCACGTATATATACTACACGATGGGGCATTTCCCCAAACGTTGTGACGGTTAGGAAGTAACCGTTTGTAACTAACATTAATAACCGTCCATAACCGCTTGTAACTAGAAAACGGTTATATAACTACCTTTTAACTACCTATAACCGCTTGGCGGTTGAAAACAATGTAATGACCAAGTTTGGTCCTTGTCGTTTGAAGCAATGTCGAGATTAGCATCTACATCGACAACTTCATCACACAAATGACATATATCGTAATGCATGCCGACACCTCTTTTCACCAAGTTTTAATAAGCTCTGACAAGTATAAGCACCGCTCCTATATGTGATTCCTTCTTTGTTAAGTAGTTGGAATTAAGTCGACAATATGACTATTGATTACCTTAAGTGCCTTTAATTAGGGATCTATTATGCACTTTCTGATCACAACTTTCATATTTATTTTGATAATCATTCAGATGTAGAGCATCTCATTTCAAACAATTTCACTTCCCTTTCACAGCTTCTCGATTTGACTTTGATTCTCTAATTATAGATTAAGTATATCGAGACACACACGTGAAATCATTACAGAAGTTAAATAGCATTAATTTAATGACTTCCTTTTTAACATCACAAATGATTATTTATTTCTTAAAATTTGGAAACGCAACAGAAAACTGAGACAAACATTTAGTCACACACCATTAGCCACACATATAGCCATAAGTTTGTGACATGAGCATAACGATTCAAAACAGATTGATCACATCGACTCATCAATCATTTTCATATGACCAAGTGGATGGTTGAATAGTTGGATATCACAGTACTTGCAACTTGATGCCATGATAGAGCCAATATCCAAATGAAGATAGTTATTATCAATGTTAACCGGTTCAACAAATTTACGCGATATCACAACAGAGTTAATGACATCATCATCTGGATGGAAAATCGAGAGAACATTGAACCCATGAAGGACATTAGGATCAACCACGGGGTAAAGAAAAGCACGAGTACCGTGGGCGCTCCTTAGCATGAGTATGGCACCAGGTGCCATGTACTTGGCCAAATGCTGAATAACTTTATTTTTCTCGTCCATATTCATCCCCACAAGTGCGGCCAAGAAAATCACGTCATAATCCTTCAACTCATCAGTCACATCCATTATATCGGCAGTGTGGAACACCATTCTTTTGGACAAGTCTTGATCGGCTGAAACCAGACAAGAAGCCATGGAATTGGCCGTGGAGTCAATGTCATAGTTGTGAAATGTTGTATCCTTGAGATGGTAAGAAGCCAAGACTATTGAGGTGAAAGGTAATGGGCCAGACCCCACAAACGCGACACGCTTAGGGGTTTCAGATGTGGTGGAATAGTGTTGATTAAGGATGTCATACTCGAGACGACCAAGCTTGAGATAATTGGAATAGTAAGGAAAAATATTAAGATGATGAAGAGGATTTTTGAAAGATCCTAAAATTGTGGAGAAGTGAGCTTCAAGTAGGCCCTCGGCCTGACCACAAAGTCGAATTAACTTAGTCCTTATTTCCTGTATATTCGCTGGAAGATTGGCTATATTAATAGAAGAGTGCGGGATGCATGCATGGACGAGTTGAGTGAAGAGGTCGTCGACATCTTTAGAGGGCTTGAGTGTTTCAAGCTTCGAAAGTTTCTCATAAATCTGGCACACTTTCTCAATTAGGATGCTCTCTTCTTGGACTAGGAGGAGTGACCCCATTTTGACACTTAGGAATGCCTAGCTCGTAAATTGGCAGTTATTTCTTATAAGCTAGAACTTTTTGTTTGTTTGAATACAAAGTAGTAATTGTGTTTTTGCATATTGTTATGTGATAATGCGTCTTATTTATAAGTACATCTAAGTTCCACATAGCAACGATGGTGAAGAAGGGACGAGTCATGCTTGGTATTAACATGACAACACCTGACAAAACCCTTTGCTTTGGAACATGATAATAACTATTAACAAAGTATTAGGACATCCATTATTTTTTGTACATATAATAAAAACTAATCATCCTTGAATTTTTCTTCTACTAACCAACTTTGCGCACAACTATTGTTGAAAAAAAAAATATATCTGCTCATTAACAAATCGCTTTATCATAATTAATACCTCCAATAGATAGTTGTAAATTTTATATTAGACGAAGATTGAAAGATTCAGGAAGCATTTGTTGTTTAAAGAACCAAAGACGCTTTGGTCAATTACCTATTAAGCACTTTATCTCAACATAGTTCGGTCTTTAGGTACAGTTTCCCGGTATTAAAAAGAGCGAATTAAAAATCATTACATAATGACTGGACAACATTGTTTATGAAACTAAAACTTCAAAAAGAAATAATATATTTTGTAAAGTACTTGATAATCACATCTTCATGACATTTGCTTATCATAGCTGTGATTTTTCTCTATTGGAAAATTTTTTATGTCCTTTTCATATGATAGATGCTTCACATTCTTATGCTTTCATACTTTCCTTGTTCATACACACTAACAATGTTGTCATAATCAATTCAGTGTCACTTCTAGATTTGCACCTACTATACATCATATTTGCATTGATTTTCTCCATGAATATTATCACTATCTCAGTAAAAGTCTCAAAGTTATGCTTTACTGTGATTTTTTATTTTTTTTCCCAAATTACATCTACATGCCCCTTGTTTAAATTAAAAGGTTATTCTTAAGCAAAAAACAAGATTAATAATTAGTTTTGGTTCTCAATGTCGCAGAGGGATATACATACTGTTGACGCGGAGTAACTTTACGTATATTCTGTGAGCAGATAATCTCGAATCTTTGCTCCATTTCAGAAGACAGAAAGTTGAAGGGCCAAAGTTGCCCGTTTCAAACATTTAAACCGCCAAGCGGTTATTATGGTTAGGATTAATTATGTTAGTTATTGCAGAACCATCATGTCATTTGGAAGTACCCATTCGATATCTATATATAGATGAACATGTACAGAATTTCGACAGTTAGAACATATTGACAAGTTATTCATATTATTTGCAATTTCGTTATAATCTGTTTTACTCATATTGGGACCAACATTTGGCATCAAGAGCCTGACGATACACTCGTTACATCGATACAACCATTATCTCAAACACAAGATTCTGAACCAGAAAACAAAAACCAAATCTGTTTGATTAACGAGTACAAAAATAACCAGAAAAACTCTTGAACGAAGAAGAAAGAACCAACAGGACGCGCTGAAACTTTGTTTCAGGAAGAAGAAGAAGAAAAGACGCAACGTATTCATTGAACCATACGCTGCCTGGATAACTTGATAACGCAAGGAAAGTAGTGCACGACCGTACTTGTGTAGAAATTGCATTCGACAAGCCACGAAAACTGTGGTGACTTGATACACACGTTATTTTTGATTTCGGAACGCAGCAAGTAAGACGAAGAAATAAACTTTGTTATACTCGTTGGTTTTGTCAAATCAGACAACGAAGACAAATACTCCTTTTGCCGAGACAAAAGTAGAGAAGAAGAAAGACGTACGTAAAGGAAAAGAAGGACGTTGCTTGGATTGAAGAAGAAGGGTATACCAAACCAGAAAACATATCAAACTGTTTTTGGAAAAACGCTCGCAATACAAAAGAGAGACAACAACAGGAGCATCCTGATCATTTGCTCGCAAGGATACCGTTGGTATTTCTGTAGGTTTTTGTAGATACGGTGTGGAATAAAAAGAAGAGGTATTGTTTGAACGCGGACAAGCAACGAGGGCAACAAGGACATCACTTGTTGACATACTACCGTCGAGTAGTAAAACAAGACAAGCAATTCGCTTGGTCTTTTGGAAGAAATTACCGAGACTAATTTCTGAAACGTTTGTGTTTGTTCGAGACTTGGAGATAAAAGAAGCAAGTTCGAAATAAAAGAATTCGAGACTTGGAGATAAAAGAAGCAAGTTCGATACAAAAGTAAGGACAACGTGATACAAGGGAAAAGAAAGACATAGTTGGTATATTCTAGTACCGACAAGAAGGGAATACGCAAGTGACAAAAACAGGTCACACGAAAAAATCTTAAACTTTTGGATTTCCTTTCATATTTATAGTATAGATACTTAGTTTATACTATTAGAAATCCGTAGTTCTATATTAGGATTCCCGCATAACTATTTCTGTTCCCGTAGTATTAAGTGATACCACTAGTTAGAAATCCCTATACGAAGTAGAAAGTGAAGATCATAAGCACCATCAAAATGCCCGGTGACGACGCAAGTGGTAGTAACACTGCACCAAAACCCCTAACTCCTATGACACAATATCAATGCCCAAAACTAAAAATCACAAACTACACAGTTTGGACTATACAAATTAAGGTGATACTAGAAGCACAAGGATTATGGGAAACAATAGAACCTAAGGTTGATACACAATTAGATGTTAAGAAGGATAAGGCAACAACCGCCTTCTTATATCAAGTGTTAACCGAGGATGTGATCTTACAAGTAGCAAGTTGCAAAACAACAAAAGAATTATGGGATTCGTTGAAAAAGAGACACGTTGGAGAAGAAAAAGTGCAACAAGCACGATTACAATCATTGATGATCGGATTTTGAGACTCTTCAGATGAAGGAGGATGAAACGGTGGATGCATTTACAGCCAAATTGAACGGCTACGCCACGAAGGCAAAAGAATTAGGAAAAGAGTTGGATGAATCACTTTTAGTACGAAAACTATTAGATTCCACACCAGATAGGTTCATTAAAATAGTAGCATCCATAGAATAGACGAATGATCTCGATGACATTACGTTAGATGAGATCACAGGAAAACTTAAGGCATTCGAGGAGAGAATAAAACTCCGAAAGGGAGGACAAGTAGATAGCCAGGACAACTTATTATTCGCACAAGGCGAACACTCTAGAAATAAGAAACGATTTACCAAATATAGAGGTAGATCAAACTATTCACGAGAAAACTGGCAGAATAAGGGAAATAGAAACAACTCGAATGGAGGAAACTCATCCCACTCAGATAAGTCAAATAATGGAAAACAAGGATGGGATAAGAGCAAAATCACATGCTATAATTGTGGAAAACCCGGACACTACAAGAAGAATTGTAGAAGTCCACCAACAACTCAGGAACAATCAAACCTTATCTTAGAAGACGATGAACCATCATTACTAATGGCTACACACGAAACTGAAGAAATCTTGTTAAATGAAGAACAAGTACAACCTCAAAAATATGCTACGACAGATGCTAGCATATGGTATTTAGATAACAGTGCAAGCTACCATATGTCAGGCACCAAAGGCCATTTTAAAGATATTGACGAAAACATCACTGGACGTGTTCGTTTTGGAGATGGATCGTATGTAGAGATAAAGGGTAGAGGTTCAATACTATTAGGATGTAGAAACTTACAACAGAAGATGATTTCGGATGTTTACTACATTCCAAACCTCAAGAGCAACATACTTAGTCTAGGACAACTTACTGAAATAGGTTGCAAGATCATCATGGATGGAAACTTACTGACTTTGTATGATAAGAACAAGAAGTTGTTGATGAAAGTAGAACGATCTAAGAATCGACTTTACAGTATTAGATTACATATAGTAGCACCTATATGTCTTTTAGCAAACGTAGATGACCAAGCATGGTTATGGCATGCTAGATTAGGTCACCTGAACTTTGACGCAATAGATAAAATGACAAGGAAAGGGTTAGTGGATGGAATACCGAGAATAAAGCATGCAGGACAAATATGTGATGCATGTTTATTAGGAAAACACATCAGAACACCATTTCCAAACCAAGCTAAATTCAGATCAAAGAACCCGTTAGACTTAGTATATGGAGATCTTTGTGGTCCCTTAAGTCCAACAACACACTCCGGAAAGAAGCTCATCTTCTTATTAGTCGATGACTGCACACGTTTTATGTGGGCTTACTTTCAAAATTCGAAAGATCAAGCGTTTAGCACATTCAAGGAATTTAGACACCAGATCGAATCAAAGTTGAAGTTGAAAATCAAGATGCTAAGAACTGATAGAGGAGGTGAATTTACATCACATGAATTCACCAAATACTGTAAGGAAAATGGAATTGAGAGACAATTGACAGCACCATACTCACCGCAACAGAATTGTGTAGTAGAGAGGAGAAATAGAACAGTGTTATCAGCGACTAGGAGTATGATGAAATCGATGAAGTTACCCTTAACGTTTTGGGCGGAAGCAGTAAGGCACGCCATTTACATACTCAACAGGATACCGACGAAAGCCTTGGAAGACAAAACACCATATGAAGCCCTCTACAACAGAAAACCAAACCTAGAATACCTAAGAATATTCAGATGCACAGCTTATGCTAAGGTTACGATACCTCACTTGAAGAAGTTAGATGATAGAAGCATTCCAATGATTTATTTAGGAGTTGAAGAAGGATCAAAAGCATGTAGGCTATATGATCCAGTAGGAAAGAAGAAACATGTTAGTAGGGATGTAAAGTTTATGGAAACGAAACCGTGGGATTGGAATAATAATGAAGAGGATACGAATACTGAGGATACGTTTTGGACTACCTTTGTAATAGATGGAGTTGACTATGATAATCCTACACCAGTCAACATAGAAAACACTGACAACACGTATCAAGAACAAGAACCTATACCAGATCCACCCTCACCAATCACACCACCATCATATACTTTCAACCCTAACTCAGATGAAGAAGAAGCTACTATAAGCTCATTAGAGAGCTCATATCCTAGATTTGATCATAGACCTATACAAGGTTTAAAGGATATTACGGAAATCTACCAAACTGCACGTGAAGTAGAAGCCCCTAGCTTATTCTTTACAGAAGAAGAACCCCGTAATTACAAGGAAGCATCAAAAGATGAGAAGTGGATTGAGGCCATGAAAATTGAATTAGATTCAATCAACAAAAATATCACATGGACCCTCACCACATTGCCCGAAAATCAGAAAGCAATAGGACTCAAATGGATTTATAAAACCAAAAGAGATGCACAAGGAAGGATCATAAAGTATAAAGCAAGATTAGTAGCAAAAGGTTATGTACAAGAACAGGGAATAGACTTGGATGAAGTGTTTGCACCAGTTGCTAGGATAGAGACAGTTCGATTGATATTAGCGCTAGCAGCATATCATGGATGGCAAGTACACCACTTAGATGTAAAATCAGCATTTTTACATGGAGAATTGAAGGAAGAGGTTTATGTTACACAACCTGAAGGTTTCATTCAACAAGGGAACCTAGGAAAAGTCTACAAGCTAACTAAAGCTTTGTATGGCTTAAGACAAGCACCTAGAGGTTGGAACGTGAAGCTTGACCAAACATTAAAGTCATTAGACTTTAAGAAATGTAATCTCGAACAAGCGATCTACACAAAGAGAAGCAAGACTTCTACACTTATTGTTGGAGTATATGTGGATGATCTGATAATCACAGGCACTCCAAAGAAGGAAGTAGACTTGTTCAAATCCCAGATGAAAGATAAATTTGAAATGAGTGACTTAGGGTTGCTAGCATATTACCTTGGGATAGAAGTTACACAGACAGGAGGAGAGATTACAATCAAGCAAACTGGATACATTAACAAGATCTTGAAACAAACAACCATGACGGATAGTAATGACACGAAGACACCGATGGATCCCGGCACTAAGTTGGTCAAGGCGGAAGATGGAAACCCAGTTGACGCAACTTATTACCGAAGTTTAATTGGAAGTCTCAGATACTTACTGCATACAAGACCAGATCTTAGTTATTCAGTCGGACTACTCAGCAGATTTATGCAAGACCCAAAGGATCATCACTTGAAGGCAGTGAAACAAGTAATCCGATACATTAAAGGAACAAAAGACCATGGAGTAATGTACAAGAAAGACGGAAGCTGCAAGATTACAGGATACAGCGACAGTAGTTATAGAGTTAATACAGACCAAGAAAAAGGAACTACTGGAATAGTATTTTACTTTGGAGAGTCACCTATCACTTGGTGTACTCAGAAGCAACCGACAGTAGCACTCTCATCATGTGAATCAGAATTCATGGCGGCTACAGCAGCAATATGTCAAGCCTTATGGCTAAAACGATTACTCAGTGAATTAACTGGATTAGAAGAAAAGAAGATAACGCTCAGTGTTGACAATATATCAGCAATACAACTCGTAAAGAACCCAGTATTTCATGGAAGAAGCAAGCATATAGACATTCGCTATCATTTCATTCGGGAATGCATAGAGAATGGTCATATCAACGTAGAACACGTAAGTGGAGAACTTCAGAGAGCAGATATCTTAACTAAAGCATTACCAAGACTCAAGTTCGTGACTATGCAACAAATGCTCGGAGTTCAAGACTTAGGACGAAGCAACGATCAAGATTAAGGAGGAGAATGTGAGCAGATAATCTCGAATCTTTGCTCCATTTCAGAAGACAGAAAGTTGAAGGGCCAAAGTTACCCGTTTCAAACAGTTAAACCGCGAAGCGGTTATTATGGTTAGGATTAATTATGTTAGTTATTGCAGAACCATCATGTCGTTTGGAAGTACCCATTCGATATCTATATATAGATGAACATGTACAGAATTTCGACAGTTAGAACATATTGACAAGTTATTCATATTATTTGCAATTTCGTTATAATCTGTTTTACTCATATTGGGACCAACATATTCAGGAACTATGTATTGCAACCTACCTTACAAAAATGGTTGTAATGTGAGCTTTTCTGTGTATGAGATCAATACCGTTGAGTATAGTACTTGTAGCAATATAAGCTCATGTGGAGGATTTTGCCCATTGTCAACCCACATGTACTGATAAGAAAGTTGCACCCTTAGTACAAGGTGTTGTTTTATATGGTACAAGAAATGTACTGATATAATCATTTACTAAAACCTACCCATATATAGTAAAAACCACAATTTAGTTTTTAAACTATTTCTATATATACTAATAAGATTATATATTTTTTGAGCGACTATACTTTATTGAAACTCCATGAGATGCTGTCAAGAAACTAGAAATAAGGCCGACACTCATTAAAATTAAATAGACCCATTAAATAACGGAGTTTCTAACTATAATCTCATTAACTATCTTAAGCTAGTTAAGCTTCATCCTCTGAAAGATCATCAGGCATTACTGGCCTTGCGTATCAAATAGATTGCGCAACAGGTCACTCATCAATAAGGCGAGATACATCACCAAATCGTTCTTTGCACACCCTACCAGCTCCTGTTTTGTACCATATCTGATTCTGAACCCGTGATATTCACACTCGACTGTTGGTCCCAAATGTGTGTAGAAATGAAATTGCAATAAACAAACTTGAATAACTATAAATCGTATAACTTATGTAACGTTACATGTATGCACGTATATATACTACACGAAGGGGCATTTCCCCAAACGTTGTGACGGTTAGGAAGTAACCGTTTGTAACTAACATTAATAACCGTCCATAACCACTTGTAACTAAAAAACGGTTATATAACTACCTTTTAACTACTTATAACCGCTTGGCGGTTGAAAACAATGTAATGACCAAGTTTGGTCCTTGTCGTTTGAAGCAATGTCGAGATTAGCATCTACATTCTCCTCCTTAATCTTGATCGTTCCTTCGTCCTAAGTCTTGAACTCCGAGCATTTGTCGTATAGTCACGAACTTGAGTCTTGGTAAAGATTTGGTTAAGTTATCTGCTCTTTCTAGTTCTCCACTTATGTGATCCACTTTGGTATGACCATTCTCTACGCATTTATGGATGAAATGATAGCGAATGTCTATGTGCTTGCTCCTTCCATGAAAAACTGGGTTCTTTACGAGTGCTATTGTTGATATGTTGTCAACTCTAAGCGTTATCTTTGTTTCTTCCAATCCAGTTAATTCACTGAGTAAACGTTTTAACCATAAGGCTTGACATGCTGCTGCAGTTGCCGCCATGAATTCTGATTCACAAGATGAGAGTGCTACTGTCGGTTGCTTCTGAGTACACCAGGTAATAGGTGACTCTCCAAAGTAAAATACTATTCTAGTAGTTCCTTTTCCTTGATCTGTATTGATTCCATAACTACTATCACTGTATCCTGTAATCTTGCAGCCGCCTTCTTTCTTGTATATTATGCCATGCTCCTTTGTTCCTTTGATGTATCGGATTACTTGTTTCACTGCCTTCAGGTGATGATCCTTCGGGTCTTGCATAAATCTGCTGAGTAGTCCGACTGAGTAACTAAGATCTGGTCTTATATGTAGTAAGTATCTGAGACTTCCAATTAAGCTTCGGTAATAAGTTGCGTCAACTGGGTTTCCATCTTCCGCCTTTACCAACTTAGTGTCGGGATCCATTGGTGTCTTCGTGTCATTACTGTCCGTCATGCTTGTTTCTTTTAAGATCTTGTTAATGTATCATGTTTGCTTGATTGTAATCTCTCCTCCTGTCTGTGTAACTTCTATCCCAAGGTAATATGCTAGCAACCCTAAGTCGCTCATTTCGAATTTTTCTTCCATCTGGGATTTGAATAAGTCTATTTCCTTCTTTGGAGTGCCTGTGATTATCAAATCATCTACATATACTCCAACGATAAGTGTAGAAGTCTTGCTTCTCTTCGTATAAACTGCTTGTTCGAGATTACATTTCTTAAAGTCTAATGACTTCAAGGTTTGATCAAGCTTCACTTTCCAAGCTCTAGGTGCTTGTCTTAAGCCATACAACGCTTTAGTTAGCTTGTAGACTTTTCCTAGGTTTCCTTGCTGAATGAAACCTTCAGGTTCTGTAACATAGATTTCTTCCTTCAATTCTCCATGTAAAAATGCTGATTTTACATCTAAGTGGTGTACTTTCCATCCATGATATGCTGCTAGTGCTAATATCAATCGAACTGTCTCTATCCTAGCAACTGGTGCAAACACTTCATCGAAGTCTATTCATTGTTCTTGTACATAACCTTTTGCTACTAATCTTGCTTTGTACTTTATGATCCTTCCTTGTGCATCTTTCTTGGTTTTATAAACCCATTTGAGTCCTATCGCCTTCTGATTTGCAGGCAATGTGGTAAGAGTCCATGTGTTATTTTTGTTAATTGAATCTAATTCAATTTCCATGGCCTCAATCCACTTCTCATCATTTGATGCTTCCTTGTAATTACGGGGTTCTTCTTCTGTGAAGAATAAGCTTGGTGCTTCTACTTCACGTGCAGTTTCGTAGATTTCTGTAATATTCTTTAAACCTTGTATTGGTCTATGATCAAATCTAGGATCTGAGCTTTCTAATGAGCTTATAGTAGCTCCTTCTTCATCTTCTGAGTTAGGGTTGTAAGTGTATGATGGTGGTGTGATTGGTGAGGGTGGATCTGGTATAGGTTCTTGTTCATGATACGTGTTATCAGTGTTTTCTGTGTTGACTGGTGTAGGATTATCGTTGTCAACTCCGTCTATTACAAAACTAGTCCAAAACGTATCTTCTGTGCTTGTATCCTCTTCATTGTTATTCCAATCCCACGGTTTCGTTTCCATAAACTTTACATCCCTACTAACATGTTTCTTCTTTCCTACTGGATTATATAGCTTACATGCTTTTGATCCTTCTTCAACTCCTAAGTAAATCATTGGAATGCTTCTATCATCTAGCTTCTTCAAGTGAGGTATCGTTATTTTAGCATAAGTTGTGCATCCGAATATTCTTAGGTATTCTAGATTTGGTTTTCTGTTGTAGAGGGCTTCATATGGTGTTTTATCTTCCATGGCTTTTGTTGGTACCCTATTGAGTATGTAAATGGCGTTCCGCCCAAAAAGGTAAGGGTAACTTCATCGCTTTCATCATACTCCTAGTAGTTGATAACACTGTCCTATTTCTCCTCTCTACTACACCATTCTGCTGCGGTGAGTATGGTGCTGTCAATTGTCTTTCTATTCCATTCTCCTTACAGTATTTAGTGAATTCATGTGATTTAAATTCACCTCCTCTATCAGTTCTTAGCATCTTTATTTTCAACTTCAACTTTGATTCAATCTGTTGTCTAAACTCTTTGAATGTGCTGAATGCTTGATCTTTCGAAGTTAGAAAGTAAGCCCACATGAAACGTGTGTAGTCATCTACTAATAAGAAGATGAGCTTCTTTCCAGAGTGTGTTGCTGGACTTATGGGACGACAAAGATCTCCATATACTAAGTCCAACGGGTTCTTTGATCTGAATTTAGCTTGATTTGGAAAGGGTGTTTTGATGTGTTTTCCTAATAAACACGCATCACAGATTTGTCCTGCATGATTTATTCTCGGTATTCCATCCACTAGAACTTTTCTTGTCATCTTGTCTATCGCGTCAAAGTTCAGGTGACCTAATCTAGCATGCCATAACCATGCTTGGTCATCTACGTTTGCTAAGAGACATATAGGTGCTACTATATGTAATCTAATACTGTAAAGTCGAATCTTAGATCGTTCTACTTTCATCAACAACTTCTTGTTCTTATTATACAAAGTCAGTAAGTTTCCATCCATGATGATCTTGCAACCTATTTCTGTAAGTTGTCCAAGACTAAGTGTATTGCTTTTGAGGTTTGGAATGTAGTAAACGTCCGAAATCATCTTCTGTTGTAGGTTTCTACATCATAATAATATTGAACCTCTACCCTTTATCTCCACATACGACCCATCTCCAAAATGAACGCGTCGAGTGATGTTTTCGTCTATATCCTTAAAATGGCCTTTGGTGCCCGTCATATGGTTACTTGCACCATTGTCTAAATACCATATGCTAGCATCTGTTGTAGCATATTTTCAGGGTTGTAAGCCATTAATAATGATGGTTCATTGTCTTCTAAGATAAGGTTTGATTGTTCCTGAGTTGTTGGTGGACTTCTACAATTTCTCTTGAAATGTCCAGGTTTCCCGCAATTGAAGCATTTTAGCTTCCTTTTATCCTACTCACCTTTGTTCTTATTGTGAGTTGAATTTTCTCCATTCGAGTTATCTCTATTTCCCTTATTTTGCCAATTTCCTCGTGAATAGTTTGATTTACTTCTATATTTGGTAAGTCGTTTCTTATTTCTAGAGTGTTCGCCTTGTGCGAATTATAGGTTATCTTGGCTTTCTACTTGTCCTCCCTTTCGGAGTTTTATTCTCTCCTCGAATGCCTTAAGTCTTCCAGCGATCTCATCTAACGTAATGTCATCGAGATCATTCGTCTGTTCTATGGATGCTACTATTTGAATGAACCTATCTGGTGTGGAGTCTAATAGATTTCGTACTAAAAGTGATTCATCCAATGCTTTTCCTAATTCTTTAGCCTTCGTGGCGTAGCCGTTTAGTTTGGCTATAAATGCATCCACCGTTTCATCTTCCTTCATCTGAAGGGTCTGAAATCCAATCATCAGTGATTGTAACCGTGCTTGTTGCACTTTCTCTTCTCCAACGTGTCTCTTTCTTAAAGAATCCCATAATTCCTTTTCCGTTTTGCAACTTGCTACTTGTAAGATCACATCTTCGGTCAATGCTTGATATAGGAAGGCTGTTGTTGCCTTATCCTTCTTATCATCTACTTGCGTGTTTTTCTTAGGTTCTATTGCTTCCCATAAACCTTGTGCTTCTAGTATCACCTTAATTTTTATAGTCCAAACTGTGTAGTTTGTGGTTTTGAGTTTAGGGCATTGATACTGTGCCATTGGGGTTACGGGTTTTGGTGCAGTGTTATTGCTACTCGCATCGTCACCGGGCATTTTGATAGTGCTTATGATCTTCACTTTCTAATTCGTATGGGAATTCCAACTAAGTATGGTATTCTTAATACTACGGGAACAGAAATAGTTATCCGGGAATCTAATAGTACGGGATCAATATAAAGTTCTCGGGATTTCCTAATAATATAAAATAACGATCTATACTATCTAAAGTATAAAAGAGAAATCCAAAGTTTGAATTTGCGACCTCGTTGTTGTGTTAAACACAATCGTATTCCCACTTGTGTGTCGGTACTTGAGTGTAATACCAACCACGTTCTTTCTTTCCCACGTTCACTAAACCAATTCGCGTACACCCTTGTTTGATGTTGTCGAATAGTTTCTTTCAATAACCACACTTTCACCACGTGCTCTTCTTATCTTTCCTGTGTGTCGACTTGAAATAAGTGCGCCCTAGATCTCTTGGTCTCGGCTTTCTTCTCGGTAAAACAACAAAGGTTGTTGTTTGTTGTTTTTGACTTCAATGGTCCAATCGAACACAAGTATCCAAAAAAATACCTTTCGGTATTTTTCAAACAAGCCGATTTCTTGTTTTATTCTTTACCACTACGATGGTAGTATCCTCACAAGGAGAGCGTTATGCTTAAGTCCTTGTTGTCTTCGTCGCTTGTCCGCATTCCACAATACCCTTTTCTTTCTTTGTTCACACCGTATATTTCACAACAAAATACCTCTCGGTATTTGTAAGTAGCAATTGATCAGATTGCTTCTTTTCTTTCATTGTTGTCTTCGTATTGCTAGCGTCCACTCCAAAACAATCCTAGATTGTTTTCTAACCGGTATCTTCTTTATTCTCCAAGCAACTTCCTTTTTCTCTTCTTGTATATGTCGTGTATATACAAGGTATCCTTCTTGACGTCTTAATTTCTTCTTGTCGCGTTATTTGTGACAAGGTATCCTCTTCTTCTTGTTGTCGTGTGCAAGGCACCAACAAGGTACTCCTTTTTCTTTTTCTTCTGTTGCTGCGTACGAATGTCTCAATAGGAATCAGGCACCACAAAAGTTTTGGTGTCCTCTCGTTTGCAATTTCTACACAAGTACGGTCGTGCACTACTTTCCTTGCGTCCTAGTTATCCAAACAACGTCCCTTGGTTTTGAACGTCGCGTCTTCTTCTCCTGAAACAAAAGTTTCAGCGTCTTTCATTCTTTTCTGGTTCCTTTTTAGTCTCGTTGGGTTTTTCTGGTTGTGATACTACTCGTTAACAATGTTCTGGTGTTTGAATGATGGTGTAACGAGCGTGTAAACAAAGGCTCTTGATGCCAAATGTTGGTCCCAAATGTGAGTCGAAATGAAATTGCAACAAACAAACTTGAATAACTATAAATCGTATAACTTCTGTAACGTTACATGTATGCACGTATATATACTACACGAAGGGGCATTTCCCAAAACGTTGTGACGGTTAGGAAGTAACCGTTTATAACTAACATTAATAACCATCCATAACCGCTTGTAACTAGAAAACGGTTATATAACTACCTTTTAACTACCTATAACCGCTTGGCGGTTGAAAACAATGTAATGACCGAGTTTGGTCCTTGTCGTTTGAAGCAATGTCGAGATTAGCATCTACATCGACAACTTCATCACACAAATGACATATATCGTAATGCATGCCGACACCTCTTTTCACCAAGTTTTAATAAGCTCTGACAAGTATAAGCACCGCTCCTATATGTGATTCCTTCTTTGTTAATTAAGTAGTTGGAATTAAGTCGACAAATATGACTATTGATTACCTTAAGTGCCTTTAATTAGGGATCTATTATGCACTTTCTGATCACAACTTTCATATTTATTTTGATAATCATTCATATGTAGAGCATCTCATTTCAAACAATTTCACTTCCCTTTCACAGCTTCTCGATTTGACTTTGATTCTCTAATTATAGATTAAGTATATTGAGACACACACGTGAAATCATTACAGAAGTTAAATAGCATTAATTTAATGACTTCCTTTTTAACATCACAAATGATTATTTATTTCTTAAAATTTGGAAACGCAACAGAAAACTGAGACAAACATTTAGTCACACACCATTAGCCACACATATAGCCATAAGTTTGTGACATGAGCATAACGATTCAAAACAGATTGATCACATCGACTCATCAATCATTTTCATATGACCAAGTGGATGGTTGAATGGTTGGATATCACAGTACTTGCAACTTGATGCCATGATAGAGCCAATATCCAAATGAAGATAGTTATTATCAATGTTAACCGGTTCCACAAACTTACGCGATATCACAACAGAGTTAATGACATCATCATCTGGATGGAAAATCGAGAGAACATTGAACCCATGAAGGACATTAGGATCAACCACGGGGTAAAGAAAAGCACGAGCACCGTGAGCGCTCCTTAGCATGAGTATGGCACCAGGTGCCATGTACTTGGCCAAATGCTGAATAACTTTATTTTTCTCGTCCATATTCATCCCCACAAGTGCGGCCAAGAAAATCACGTCATAATCCTTCAACTCATCAGTCACATCCATTATATCGGCTGTGTGGAACACCATTCTTTTGGACAAGTCTTGATCGGCTGAAACCAGACGAGAAGCCATGGAATTTGCCGTGGAGTCAATGTCATAGTTGTGAAATGTTGTATCCTTGAGATGGTAAGAAGCCAAGACTATTGAGGTGAAAGGTAATGGGCCAGACCCCACAAACGCGACACGCTTAGGGGTTGTGGAATAGTGTTGATTAAGGATGTCATACTCGAGACGACCAAGCTTGAGATAATTGGAATAGTAAGGAAAAATATTAAGATGATGAAGAGGATTTTTGAAAGATCCTAAAATTGTGGAGAAGTGAGCTTCAAGTAGGCCCTCGGCCTGACCACAAAGTCGAATTAGCTTAGACCTTATTTCCTGTATATTAGCTGGAAGATTGGCTATATTAATAGAAGAGTGCGGGATGCATGCATGGACGAGTTGAGTGAAGAGGTCGTCGACATCTTTAGAGGGCTTGAGTGTTTCAAGCTTCGAAAGTTTCTCATAAATCTGGCACACTTTCTCAATTAGGATGCTCTCTTCTTGGACTAGGAGGAGTGACCCCATTTTGACACTTAGGAATGCCTTTCTCGTAAATTGGCAGTTATTTCTTATAAGCTTGAACTTTTTGTTTGTTTGAATACAAAGTAGTAATTGTGTTTTTGCATATTGTTATGTGATAATGCGTCTTATTTATGAGTACATCTAAGTTCCACATAGCAATGGTGAAGAAGGGACGAGTCATGCTTGGTATTAACATGACAACACCTGACAAAACCCTTTGCTTTAGAACATGATAATAACTATTAACAAAGTATTATGACATCCATTATTTATTTGTACATATAATAAAAACTAATCATCCTTGATTTTTTCTTCTACTAACCAACTTTGTGCACAACTATTGTTGAAAAAAAAATATATCTGCTCATTAACAAATCGCTTTATCATAATTAATATACCTCCAATAGATAGTTGTAAATTTTATATTAGACGAAGACTGAAAGATTCAGGAAGCATTTGTTGTTTAAAGAACCAAAGACGCTTTGGTCAATTACCTATTAAGCACTTTATATCAACATAGTTCGGTCTTTAGGTACAGTTTTGTTAAATTTTGGGTTGGTAATCTGTAGCAAACATATCATTCTATCAATTGCTAATGGCTTTCAAGTTGTGGCTTATTGCAGGATTGATTACAGGGGTTTAACCTGGACAAAAGATTAAAGATTTAAAGTTCCAAGAATCTCATTTCTGCTGAAGCCTCTCTTCGTTTCTGCTGATGAGTTACTACTAGCCGTTAGAGGGGTCTTAGTGAAACTTAATCTCCTATTTAATAAGTGCCCTTATCTAGGGTTAGACACACTTGAGTGTGCAGTATTTTGTATCACTCTCTTCTCTTCTCTTAGATCATTTCACTGATCTTGTCTTGTCTTTACATTCATATGATTATTGTCTCATTGACATTAATCTAATCTTGTAACATTTGGATACTATTAATCTAAGCTGACTATTGCAGCTTAGATCTGAATAAAGGTTCTGTTGTTTATCTACTGTTACCTATACTTTCGTACATGGTATCAGAGCCTCAGGCTCATTGATTCTCTTCGGCAACTATTGGTGGTTTGGGGTTATTGCAATTGGCGTAATCACTGGTTATCTTTTACTTACAATTAGCCCTAGACTAAGTGAATCTAGGGTAATTGTGATTTGTTCTTCCGCTGCATATTTCTCTGTAAGTCTATATCTTGTCTCTTCTTCAAACATACAGTACTTAAGTCTTTGTGGGTGCAAACGGGTACACTAACATCTTGATCTGCCACCTTTGAGTGGTACGAATACCTGCTCTGGTTTACCCTAGTCCACAGGCTTGGTGCTTGTTGTTTCTTAAATTCAAAGTCTTACTTATCTATCTATTTGGTCTTATTATTATCTCTGTCTATTTTATTTTTCTGTCTTACTGTCTTTATTATGGTTGATGGTGATAGTGCTGGTGGTGGTGGTTCCACTGAGAAAGGCTTATCCTTTGGGGATGCTTTGTACTTACACCCTAATAACACTAATGGGACTCCCATTATTTCTATCAAACTCACAGGAACTGAAAATTATAAAATATGGAATATGGCCATGACCTTTGCCTTAAGGAACCATAATAAGTTAGGGTTTATTGATGGTACTTGCATAAGAAACGATTCAAACCCTAATCTTGCTAATCAATGGGATACTTGTAACTCAGTTGTGGTTACTTGGATTCTTAATTCTCTCAGCCCTGAATTATTTGCTGGGGCTATCTATGCCAAAACTGCTTATGAAATGTGGAATGATCTTAAAGATACTTATGATAAGGTTGATGGTTCAGCTATTTTCAATTTGCATAAAAATATAAACTCTCTTAGTCAAAGTGGGTCCTCTCTTGCTGATTACTACAACAATCTTAACTCTTTATGGAAACAATTTGATTGTATGATTAGCTTGCCTCCTTGCACTTGTGAGGCTGCAAAACATTTTGAAAAACATAATCAGCTAATCAAGTTAATGCAATTTCTTATGGGTCTTGATGACTCCTATGTTCCCATCAGAAGCAATATTTTAACCAGAGACCCTTTACCTAATGTCAAAACTGCCTTCTCTGTTGTCTCTGGAGAAGAGTCTCACAGAAATGTATCATCTGGGAATAGCTCTGCTAAACCCAATGCTACAGCTTTTGCTGCAAAAACTTCTGATGGTGGAAAATTTTTTGATAATAAAAGAAGTTTTAACAACAAAGTTTATGGTCATAATACTGGTAACAGCTCCAATAGCAGAGGACCAAACATGAACCTCAAATGTACCAATTGTAAAAAACCTGGTCACACCATTGATAGATGTTATGATCTTGTTGGCTATCCTGCTGGATATGCTAAAAGAAATTTTAATGGTAAACCTTTCAGCAGTAACAATGTTTCTGCTGAAACCAATCTTGTCACTGATAATAGTGCCAGCAACTCTCCTGTCTCCTTGTCTAATGAACAGCTCTCAAGACTTATGAGTCTTCTCAATGACAACAATGTGTCATCTGCTAATGCCAACTTGGCAGGTAAAAATTTTTCAGGAACCTTCTTTAATGGCAGTGTCAAGTTTAATATAAACTTCAACAAGTTTTTTAACAACAACACTAAGACTTTATCTGGAAACATCAGTCTTGGTTGGATTGTTGATTCTAGTGCAAATCAGCACATGACTGTGACTGAAAATTTTTTAATCAATGTTGTTAACATTTCAAATCTTGGCCTAACTGTTGGACATCCCAACGGTACTCAGGCCTTAATTACAAAAATTGGTGATTTAAAGATCAATAATGATCTAACTCTTTTTGATGTACTTGTTGTTCCTGAGTACAATGTTAGTTTGCTGTCTGTTCATAAAATTGCTAGAGACAATAAGATATTTGTAGGGTTTAATGAATCTAATTGCTATATACAGGATTTACATCAAAAAAGGATTGTGGGGATTGGTAAACAACACAATGGGTTATATATGTTTGATATTGATTCTTCATGTAAGATTATTTCTAATAATTGCATATCTGTTTGTCATGTTTCAAAAAATCTTTGGCATCAAAGACTTGGTCATCCCTCTGACCAAGTCCTACACATACTTAAACCCACTCTTAAATTTGATAGTACATCTGAAACTGATCATCTCTGTGATACTTGTAATAAGGCTAAACAAACCAGGGAACCATTCCCTCTAAGTGAACATAAATCAACTAAAATTGGCCAACTTGTCCATCTTGATGTATGGGGACCATATAAAGTCACTAGTAGAGATGGTTACAAATATTTTTTAACTGTTGTTGATGACTATTCCAGGGCAGTGTGGGTTTATATGCTTAAGGGGAAGGATGATGTTTATGTTTCCATTGTTAACTTTACTCACATGCTATCAAATCAATTTGAACACAATGTCAAGATCTTTAGAAGTGATAATGGGACAGAATTTGTCAATAATAAACTTCAAGTTTTTTTCCATGAAAAAGGAATTTTACATCAAACCTCTTGTGTCTACACACCACAACAAAATGGTATTGCAGAAAGGAAACATAGGCATCTCCTTAATGTAGCTAGATCCCTCATGTTTCAGGGGGAATTACCTCTAAATCTTTGGTCTGAATGTGTTCTAACTGCTGCCTATGTCATAAACAGGTTGCCCTCTTCAGTTCTGTCTGGCAAGTCCCCGTTCTTCCTTGTGTATGGGCATGACCCTTCACTCTCTCTCCTTAGAGTCTTTGGCTGCTTATGCTATGCCACCATTCTCAACATCTCTGATAAATTTGGTAGTAGGTCTGAAAAAAGTGTCTTTATTGGTTACTCAAATGAGAAGAAAGGCTATAAACTCTTGAGCCTTGAAACAAAAAATATCTTTTACTCCAGAGATGTCAAATTTTATGAAACTGTTTTTCCCTTCAAAATGAAAAATTCTGTGTCAAAACCTTTTGTTGAAACCTTTGTACCAAAAGATTTAAATCACAAAAATTTCTTTGACTCACAAATAAGTCCCAATGATGAAGGGAGAGTGACATCCTATGATGATGGCACAGTGGTAAGTCATCCCACTAGGATTGACGAACCAGTTGCAACATCTATGGATGATAATACACACCCTGAGGGCAACATATCACATGATTCACATTCTGCTGATACAGTTTCTGATCCTGCTGATACAACACCTGATTATGCTGAACAAGAAAGAGGCTTGCCAGCCATTACTACTAGAAGGTCAACCAGAGTTTCCAAATTGCCCAGTAATCTTAATGACTTTATTATAGAAGGAAAAGTCAAATATGGTGTTGAAAAGGTTGTTAATTACTCCAACCTTAACAAAGATAATTACTGCTTTGCATCTAGTCTTAATAAAAGTATTGAACCTACCTGCTATGAAGAAGCTATCCATGATAGTAATTGGGTTGATGCTATGAATTCTGAAATTGAGGCCTTAAATGAAAATCATGCTTGGGATATAACTGATCTTCCTCCTAATAGAATTCCTATTGGCTACAAATGGATATTTAAAATCAAATATAAAGCCAATGGGGAAGTTGATAGATACAAGGCTAGACTAGTTGTTAAAGGCTATAACCAAAGGGAAGGAATAGACTATGATGAAACCTTTTCTCCTGTTGTAAAAATGTCTACTGTCAGGTGTCTTATTGCCTTAGCCGTAAAAAACAAATGGCCTCTTTTTCAACTTGATGTTAATAATGCTTTCTTGTATGGAGATCTTGATGAGGATATCTATATGACCATTCCCAAAGGGTTCTGTAATGAGAACAATAAGAATAAAGTTTGTAAACTTGTCAAATCCCTATATGGCTTAAAACAAGCTCCCAGGAAATGGAATGAAAAACTTGTCAGTGTTTTAAAAGAAAATAACTTTGTTCAATCTGTTAATGATCACTCTTTGTTCACCAAAACAGAGAATAACAAGTTTATTGCTCTGCTTGTTTATGTGGATGATATTGTCCTTACTGGAAATTGTACTGATGAGATAAACCGATTCAAAGAGTTCCTAAAAACAAAGTTTCATATTAAAGACTTGGGAAATCTAAAATACTTTCTTGGCATTGAGGTTCTAAAAACTGGGAATGACATTTGTCTCTCCCAAAGAAAATATTGTCTTGAACTCCTCAAAGAATTTGGTCTCCTTGGGTGCAAACCTGTGTCCACTCCTATGGAACCCAACTCTGTCCTTCCATACATTCCCACTACTGATGACCCCTTGCTTGTCAACATCACTGGTTATCAGAAGTTACTTGGGAAACTTATCTATCTCACCCATACAAGACCTGACATCTCATACTCAGTTCATTGTCTGGCACAATATATGCATTCTCCTTTAAAGTCTCATCTGGAATGTGCCCTCAATGTTCTGAGATATCTAAAAGGAGCTCCAGGAAAAGGTCTAAGGTACAATTTCAGCAACTCTGAAAATCATCTTGAAGGATATAGTGATGCTGATTGGGCCAAATGCAAGAAAACCAGAAAATCTGTCACAGGTTATTGTGTTTTCTTTAATGATTGTTTAATCTCATGGAAAAGTAAAAAACAAAACACTCTTTCAAAATCTTCCACAGAAGCAGAATATAGATCTATGTCTACTGCTGCATGTGAAATCATTTGGATTCAAAAAATCCTAAAAGACCTAAAAGTTGATATCAATCTTCCTGTTGATCTTTTTTGTGATAACAAATCTGCTTTACAACTTGCTGTCAACCCTGTTTTCCATGAAAGATCAAAACACTTTGAAATTGATGTTCACTTCATCAGGGAAAAAATTTCTAGAGGTGTTATAAATGCTAAAAAGATTGGCTCTTCAAACCAAACTGCAGACATACTCACAAAGAACCTCCCTGTCTATCAACATAAATTTTTGTGTGAAAAATTGATATTGTTTGATATGTTTGCTCATCAGATTAAGGGGGAATGTTAAATTTTGGGTTGGTAATCTGTAGCAAACATATCATTCTATCAATTGCTAATGGCTTTCAAGTTGTGGCTTATTGCAGGATTGATTACAGGGGTTTAACCTGGACAAAAGATTAAAGATTTAAAGTTCCAAGAATCTCATTTTTGCTGAAGCCTCTCTTCGTTTCTGCTGATGAGTTACTACTAGCCGTTAGAGGGGTCTTAGTGAAACTTAATCTCCTATTTAATAAGTGCCCTTATCTAGGGTTAGACACACTTGAGTGTGCAGTCTTTTGTATCACTCTCTTCTCTTCTCTTAGATCATTTCACTGATCTTGTCTTGTCTTTACATTCATATGATTATTGTCTCATTGACATTAATCTAATCTTGTAACATTTTGATACTATTAATCTAAGCTGACTATTGCAGCTTAGATCTGAATAAAGGTTCTGTTGTTTATCTACTGTTACCTATACTTTCGTACAAGTTTCCTGGTATTAAAAAGAGCGAATTAAAAATCATTACATAATGACTGGACAACATTATTTATGAAACTAGAACTTCAAAAAGAAATAATATATTTTGTAAAGTACTTGATAATCACATCTTCACGACATTTGCTTATCATAGCTGTGATTTTTCTCTATTAGAAAAATTTTTATGTCCTTTTCATATGATAGATGCTTCACATTCTTATGCTTTCATACTTTCCTTGTTCATACACACTAACAATGTTGCCATAATCAATTCAGTGTCACTTCCAGATTTGCACCTACTATACATCATATTTGCATTGATTTTCTCCATGAATATTATCACTATCTCAGTAAAAATCTCAAAGGTATGCTTTACTGTGATTTTTTATTTTTTTTCCCAAATTACATCTACATGCCTCTTGTTTAAATTAAAAGTTTATTCTTAAGCAAAAACAAGATTAATAATTAGTTTTGGTTCTCAATGTCACAGATGGATATACATACTGTTGACGCGGAGTAACTTTACGTATATTCAGGAACTATGTATTGCAACCTACCTTACAAAAATGGTTGTAATGTGAGCTTTTCTGTGTAAGAGATCAATACCGTTGAGTATAGTACTTGTAGCAATATAAGCTCATGTGGAGGATTTTGCCCATTGTCAACCCACATGTACTGATAAGAAAGTTGCACCCTTAGTACATGGTGTTGTTTTATATGGTACAGGAAATGTACTGATATAATCATTTACTAAAACCTACCCATATATAGTAAAAACCACAACTTAGTTTTTAAACTATTTCTATATATACTAATAAGATTATATATTTTTTGAGCGACTATACTTTATTGAAACTCCATGACATGCTGTCAAGAAACTAGAAATAAGGCCGACACTCATTAAAATTAAATAGACCCATTAAATAATGGAGTTTCTAACTATAATCTCATTAACTATCTTAAGCTAGTTAAGCTTCATCCTTTGAATTAAAGATCATCAGGCATTACTGGCCTTGCGTATCAAATAGATTGCACAACAGGTCACTCATCAATAAGGCGAGATACATCACCAAATCGTTCTTTGCCCACCCTACCAGCTCCTATTTTGTACCATATCTGATTCTGAACCCGTGATATTCACACTCGACAACTTCATCACACAAATGACATATATCGTAATGCATGCCGACACCTCTTTTCACCAAGTTTTAATAAGCTCTGACAAGTATAAGCACCGCTCCTATATGTGATTCCTTCTTTGTTAATTAAGTAGTTGGAATTAAGTCGACAAATATGACTATTGATTACCTTAAGTGCCTTTAATTAGGGATCTATTATGCACTTTCTGATCACAACTTTCATATTTATTTTGATAATCATTCATATGTAGAGCATCTCATTTCAAACAATTTCACTTCCCTTTCACAGCTTCTCGATTTGACTTTGATTCTCTAATTATAGATTAAATATATCGAGACACACACGTGAAATCATTACGGAGTTCTGTAATCAATAGGATATTCATCTCCATTCTGTAATCATTGCTCCGATTAACAGTTACAGGAGTTCTTTGCCCACCCTACCAGCTCCTATTTTGTACCATATCTGATTCTGAACCTGTGATCTTCGCACTCGACAACTTCATCACACAAATGACGTATATCGTAATGCATGCCGACACCTCTTGTCACCAAGTTTTAATGCATAAGTTTTAACATTATTTAAGAGATCAGAATTTTTTAATTCATCATCAGTCTATAGTAATTTAGAAAAACTGGTTGAAATTATAAAACAAATATTTTATAAACAATTTCACCTTATCATCCGGATATGATCTATAAGTGTCGCATCGAAGAGAAACACTTTTGCTACCTTAAATCAAACCCGACCCGGTTTATTTCACGTTACACTAAAAACGCTCTTATTGCTCGATGCCCCTTGTAATTGCATTTTCTGGCTCCGCCACTGCCTATATATGATACCTTCTTTGTTAACTAGTTGGAATTAAGTCTGCAATAGGACTATTGATTATGTATAATCGTTGCAGCGGTATATTCGTGATTTCCACAGGTTTATTCCATAATCGAATTATGAACAAGGCACAAGATTTGACAAGAGATGATTCTTTATTTACTAAACAACACGGTTACATTGTTTATACAAGACACACTATTACAAAACTAACATATGTAACATATATATAGGTTTCTAATCGGTGTAAATGAACCGACATGTCCCTTCCTAAAATAACTAACTTTGGCGGTTAATTAACTAACTTTTGTAACCGCTAGTAACTACCCATAACCGCTATTCGGTTATTAACTATCTAACATACAATTTCAGCCCTTTGGCTTTCGTTTTATGCTTAACAAGACTTATGCAATTAAAAGGCTAACATTTTCCCCCCTAATTGTTTAAGTCTTGTTCTCCGAATCTTCATGCTCTTCTTCGCGTTAGTATCACCAAATTCCAACAACTTGTTGCTTTTCATTCGATGTTCATCCAAGTTGTTTGTTGTCTCGTTGCTGTTGTGTTTATTTCTAACCAATTCGCAAATCCACAAAATGTTTTCGGCTTCGTTATTGTTTTGTGTCGAATTGTTCCTGTCCAAAACAAACGAGTTCTCCTTTTTCTTTTTTGGTTTTACTAACTTTTCCTCACGTTGGCGTTTCCCCTTTTGTGTGTCGACTTGAATTCCATTCTCCACAACCGTGTCTTGTTCTCGGTTTTCTGCCAAATAATCAAATAATTTTTGTTGTTGTTGTTTCTTTTATCTTGAATTCCAAGTTTCTTTCCACACAAAATACTTCAATGTTTCTCTCGGTATCCTTCCAAACAAACGAGTGTTTGTTTCTCTTCTTGTTGCGTGTGATATAGATCACCAACAAAGATTCTCCTGACAAATCTATTGTTCATTCCATGTGCTCCATCCTTCACTGCACTATCTTCCTTCTGGCATGGTAGGTCCTTGGCCATCTTTCTTTGACTGGTTTCACCCACTTCTTTCTGCATTTCACCCCAAGGAACTTTTGCAATTTCATGGCATATCACTTATAAAATTAATGAACTTCCTATAGCAATCTGTTATTGCTTCCTCTTCACCATCTGTCAAGCCTTGTAAACTTGCAATGGTCTTCCATTTGTCACTAGTCTTCCATTTGTTACCGAGTCTCTTCCGTTCCCAACGTGTTTCCCTTGGTGTCTTTTCCCTCGTTTGATCTTGATGATCAAAACTTGAATCAAACTCTTGCAATCTTCGATCCCTTGTTTTTGATGTCACTTCCCAGGTTTGAACCTTTGGCTCTTGATACCAATGTATAATCGTTGCAGCGGTATATTCGTGATTTCCACAGGTTTATTCCATAATCGAATTATGAACAAGGCACAAGATTTGACAAGAGATGATTCTTTATTTACTAAACAACATGGTTACATTGTTTATACAAGAAACACTATTACAAAACTAACATATGTAACATATATATAGGTTTCTAATCGGTGTAAATGAACCGACATGTCCCTTCCTAAAATAACTAACTTTGGCGGTTAATTAACTAACTTTTGTAACCGCTAGTAACTACCCATAACCGCTATTCGGTTATTAACTATCTAACATACAATTTCAGCCCTTTGGCTTTTGTTTTATGCTTAACAAGACTTATACAATTAAAAGGATAACAGATTACCTTAAGTGCCTTTAATTAGGGATCTACTATGCGCTTTCTGATCGCAACTTTCATATTTATTTTGATATTCATATGTAGAGCATCTCATTTCAAACAATTTCACTTCCCTTTCACAGCTTCTCGATTTGACTTAGATTCTCTAATCATAGATTAAGTATGTAGAGAAACACACGTGAAATCATTACGGAAATTAAATAGCATTAATTTAATGACTTCCTTTTTAACATCACAAATGATTATTTATTTCTTAAAATTTGGAAACACAACAGAAAACTGAGACAACCATTTAGTCACACACCATTAGCCACACATATAGCCATAAGTTTGTGACATGAGCATAACGATTCAAAACAGAATGATCACATCGACTCATCAATCATTTTCATATGACCAAGTGGATGGTTGAATGGTTGGATATCACAGTACTTGCAACTTGATGCCATGATAGAGCCAATATCCAAATGAAGATAGTTATTATCAATGTTAACCGGTTCCACAAACTTACGCGATATCACAACAGAGTTAATGACATCATCATCTGGATGGAAAATCGAGAGAACATTGAACCCATGAAGGACATTAGGATCAACCACGGGGTAAAGAAAAGCACGAGCACCGTGGGCGCTCCTTAGCATGAGTATGGCACCAGGTGCCATGTACTTGGCCAAATGCTGAATAACTTTATTTTTCTCGTCCATATTCATCCCCACAAGTGCGGCCAAGAAAATCACGTCATAATCCTTCAACTCATCAGTCACATCCATTATATCGGCTGTGTGGAACACCATTCTTTTGGACAAGTCTTGATCGGCTGAAACCAGACGAGAAGCCATGGAATTTGCCGTGGAGTCAATGTCATAGTTGTGAAATGTTGTATCCTTGAGATGGTAAGAAGCCAAGACTATTGAGGTGAAAGGTAATGGGCCAGACCCCACAAACGCGACACGCTTAGGGGTTTCAGATGTGGTGGAATAGTGTTGATTAAGGATGTCATACTCGAGACGACCAAGCTTGAGATAATTGGAATAGTAAGGGAAAATATTAAGATGATGAAGAGGATTTTTGAAAGATCCTAAAATTGTGGAGAAGTGAGCTTCAAGTAGGCCCTCGGCCTGACCACAAAGTCGAATTAGCTTAGACCTTATTTCCTGTATATTCGTTGGAAGATTGGCTATATTAATAGAAGAGTGCGGGATGCATGCATGGACGAGTTGAGTGAAGAGGTCGTCGACATCTTTAGAGGGCTTGAGTGTTTCAAGCTTCGAAAGTTTCTCATAAATCTGGCACACTTTCTCAATTAGGATGCTCTCTTCTTGGACTTGGACTTGGAGTTGGTGTGATTCCATGTTGACACTTAAGAATGCCTAGCTCCAATATTGGCAGTTATTTCTTGTAGACTAGTACTTTTTGTTTGTTTAAATACTAAATAGTAATTGTGTTTTTGCATAATTGTCATGTGATAATGCGTCTTATTTATAGGCACATCGAAGATGCACATAGCATTGGTGAAGAAGGGACGAGTCATGCTTGTTATTAACATGATAACACCTAACCTAACAAAACCCTTTGCATTGGAACATGATAATAATTTTTAACAAGGTATTACTTCTAAACAACTTTAATAAATAAATAAATAAAACAACTATTTGTTATTAACACTTCTCATTAACAAAACCCTTTATGATAATCAATACCTTCCGGGATTTAACGATTCAGGATCGGAAGCATTTGATGTTTAAAGATTCAAAGATAGTTTGGTCAATTACCTATTAAGAACTTTATAAAAACACATATCGCTCTTTAGGTAAACTTACGGATATTAAAAAAGCAAATTAAAAATCATTACATATTAACTGGAAATTATTATTTATGAAACTAGAACTTCAAAAAAGAAATAATATATCTTGTGAGTACTTGATAAGCACATCGTCACTACATTTGCTCATCATAGCTATTATTTTTCTCTATTAATATAATGAAATTATATGTCATTTTCATATGAGGCCATAGATGCTTCAGATTATTATGCTTTCATACTTGATTTGTTCATACATACTAACAGTGTTGCCATATCATTTCAATTCAGTGTCACTTCTACATTTGCACTTATCGCATAGCATTTATGTTCTCGTTCAATAGTTACTGCAACTCAGTTTAAATTTTAAATGCTTTACTGTGATATTTTGTTTGTTTTTTTATTTTCTCAAATCACGATCTACATTTCATCTTGTGTAACTTATAGTATATCCTCAAATAAACCCTGATTGTTATATACTTATATGTCCTTTTCATATGATAGATGCTTCACACTCTTATGCTCTCATACTTGCCTTGTTCATACACACTAACAATGTTGCCATAAAATTTCAATTCAGTGTCACTTCCATTTGCACCTACCTCATATTTGCATTGATTTTCTCCTTGAATATATTCAGTATCTCAGTTTAAATCTCAAAGGTATGGTTTATTGTGATTTTTTTTCTTTTCAAATTACATCTACATTTTTATTCTCAAGCAAAAAGAAGATTAATTATAGGTTTTTGTTCTCACTGTCACAAATGGATATACATTCTTTGATGCGGAGTAACTTTACGTATATTCTTTTAAAGGAATGATGCTTGTAGTTAATCTTTTTATGTTTTCTTTTGAGATAAAAGCTGGGAAACATTTCGAGATTTCAAACGTCTCTCCTTCATCTGATCCCGATCATAAGATCACATCCTCAAATAGCAATGCTATGATGCTTTTTGTTTAATTGTCAAATATTTCGTGACTAGTTCGTCGGATGTATGAACAAACATTGTTTGGTGCTAATTAAAATTGAAACTAACCTGTTCCACAAAAAGGTGTAGATTGGCGGGAACACCCTGACCCCGGGTGCCTTTTGGCACCAGTCATTGTCGACCCCACAAGGAATAGCTCCGACAACTCTCCTGGCCTAGTGGGGCACCAACTGGAGTGAGCACGAGCCAAGACTCGACCCTTGAGCTCTTATTCCACAAAGTATCTCCAGTGTGCCTATAGGTTTTGCAGAGGTGGGTACGTATATGAAGCAAATGCCAAGGAAGAGGTGGGTACGTATATGAAGCAAATGCCAAGGATGAGATTTGAACTTGAGTCTATTGACTCAAGCCCAAGTGCTCCAACCATTAGACTAATGCTCCATTAGTGATACCAACCTGTTATTTTGGCATTATACCATTCATGCTAAAACTAAATATCAAAACACTAAACCGTCAAACCATCGCGAACGCGGAAACTTCTTTGCCCTGTCAATATCGGTTATCTTTTATCTCGGAAAGATCATCTAAAAGTTATGTTTCTCGAACCAAACAAAGGGACAGAAGAAGTTTATGTACTAGTATTTCTTAACTGCATTCGAATGTGAGTAAAGTATTAATGATACCTTAATATCTTTTTTATTTAAAATCCCAGAAAGTTTTACACATAGTAGATTAAGGTTTATGTTAGAACAAAATATATCTATGGTTTGTTAAGACTAGCAGAGTACCTGCGCGTTGTGGCGGCGGGTACCTGAAATAAATATTTCCGGTGAATCATGTATTTTAGTTTAGATTTAAGATCATTTGAGGACAAAAGATTATTTACATATCAAGGGATCAATCTCCACCATCCATTTTTATTTGATCTAATGGATGAGATTAATCCCAACAATTTAAAAAACCCACTTTCATCATTTTTTTTCAAATATTAATATCTTTCAAACCGTTAGTCGTTAAGCGAAAAAAAAAAAAATATCATTGCGACGAGCATTTAATTATCTTTCTATAGATAGGCACTGTGATATACTTTCGACAAAAAATTTTTTTTCTTCATATTTTTCACCTTTTTTTTAAGGTTTTTTCGTTTTTTTACGTTACTGAAATTTGCATTAAAAAATCATATATGATAAAACACTAATTTGAATATCACATATGATATTAGTGTAATATCACATGTGATATTAGTGTAATATCACATATGATATTACATATCATATATGATTTAACATTAATATCACATGTGATATTCAATTTAGTGTTTTATCATATATGATTTTTTTCATGCAAATTTCAGTAACGTTAAAAAACAAAAAAACGTGAAAAAAACGATTTTTTTTTCTTTTTTCGAAAGTATATCAAAGTGCCCGTCTATAGAAAGATAATTAAATGCTCGTGGCGATGGTGTAAATATTTTCACTTAACGATTAACGGTTTAAGAGATATTTAAATTATAAAAAATAGGTGAAATAATAAAATACTTTTAATCTTAGCGATTGATTTTTTTTTATATGGATGGTGGAGATGTGAGAAAAGTTTGGTATGTAAAATAACTCTCCTCTTTAGTTTATTATGTTCTTTAACAATAAATTTACGGATATCAAGAATTTCATTTAGCCCGTGCCCGTTGGCCCGTGCCCGTTGGCCCGTGCCCGTTCAGGATCGAGCCCGTTTGGCCCGCGCCTGTTCGGCTCGAGCCCGTTTGGCCCGTGCCTGTTCGGGCTCAAGCCCATTTTGCCCGTTGCCCGTTCGGGCTTTAATATTTGTATAATGTACTTTATTATTTGTATTAGTGACATTTAATGAAGGGTATCCGCGCGTTGCGGCGGCAGCTACCCTGAAATAAAATTTTCAAATGAATCATGTATTTTTGTTTAATATGTTTTTTTTGACAATAAATTTACGGATTTCAAGAATTTCGTTTAGCCCGTGCCCGTTCGGGCTCGAGCCCGTTTGGCCTGTGCTCTTTTGGGCTCAAGCCCATTTGGCCTGTTGCCCATTCGGGCTTGAATATTATTTGTATTAATGACATTTAATGTATGAATTGTATTTAATTTGGTTGTACAATATGCTTGATAATTTGTATTTATTATATTATAGGTGTTTTAATAACTGTATTAATTGTATTTATTGATCAGTTAATTAATTGAATATATTAAATAGCATTAATGTGATGTTTTGTTTTTTTAATATGTGTATTAAAGTGATGTACGCTATGCTTCTTGTCTTGTACGTATGAAAATTATGTGCATTAAAGTGTTGTACATTATGCTTCTTTTCTTACTTATATGAATTACTAATTATAGTAACATGTGTAGGCTTATATTTTTAAGACTTCTTTTTATAAGAAGTTCTAAATACATTATAAAGTAGTATAGATTGTAAAATTATCATGTAGACACCACTAAAGTGTGTTATGGGATGTTTTTATTAAAACCCCTCCTATTGTCAACCGTACAACCCGTGATGGAAACAGTACAGCACTGCGATGCATACCGTACAACCTTTCAATGCATCAAATGATTGAAAACCCCCACTATAAGGGGTCCGAATATCATGCCCCGTGTGTTATATGCAGTTGTACTAAGCTAGAGTTGTTATATATAGTATATTTTATGTACTGATAAAATCAGTTCCTTTACTAAAATCATTGACCATAACCAACCCATAATCCCATAAAAAGCTACATAACATATGAGCATATAACCATGTTTCCGTTAAACTCAAAATTTAAGGTGTCGTTTGTTTTTTCAAAGCTTTTACCTCTTCATCTGCAAACCATATCTGCAGAAGAAGAGGCACATCTAAATTCTTCATCTTCATGCAAGAAGATTGTTTGTTTTTTGTGTTATTGAAGTGCCTTTGTTTCTTTTTTTTTTTTTCTTTTTTTCTATGCTATAAATCCTTTTGTAATACGGGTCAAATGGATCAATGGTTTTCTTACGTTTTCGTTTTTTTTACGATTTTGACCGTTTTTTACATTTTCGTCTGTTTTTTACGTTTTCGTTTGTTTTTTTAATCTTTCGATCCTTTTTTAAGGTTTTGTTTTTTTAGGTATTTGTCTGTTTTTTCACGTTTTCGTCTGTTTTTTACGCTTTCGTTGTTTTTTTACGTTTTAGTCTGTTTTTTTTTTTACTTTTTCATCTCTTTTTTTTTTTTTTTTTTTTTTTTTTTTTTTACGTTTTTGTATTGTTTGCGTCCGTTTTTTTAAACATTTTTGACATTTTTTTACGTTTTCGTCTGATTTTTAACATTTTTGTCCTTATTTTAATATTTTAGTCCATTTTCTTACGTTTTCGTCCGCTTTTTTACGTTTTCGTCTAATTTTTTACGTTTTCATCAATTTTTTTTTACGTTTTCTTCCTTTTTTACGTTTTAGTCCGTTTTCGCCTTTTTTTTTTATGTTTGCTTACGTTTTTATCCGTTTGCTTACGTTTTCATCTGTTTTTTACATTTTCCTCTATTTTTTTACGTTTTCGCCTTTTTTTTACGCTTTCGACCTTTTTTTTTACGTTTTTGACAATGTTTTTCACTTTTTCGTCGGTTTCGTTTTGTTTTCATCCGTTTGCTTACATTTTGTTACGTAAGATAACGTAGAATAACGTACAAAAAAGGGCTAAAACGTTAAATAGACGAAAATATAAAAAACGGACTAAAACGTTAAAAACGGAAAAAAAAAAAAAACGTAAAAAAAGGACGAAAATGTTAAAAACGGATGAAAACGTAAAAAGCGAAAATGGCTGAAAACGTAAAAAATGGATGAAAATGTAAAAAATGACGAAAACCTAAAAAAAACTGGCAAAAACGTTAGGAAACCGACGAAAACGAGCAAAAACGTAAGAAAACTGACGAAAACATTATGAAAACGTAAAAATCGGATTAAAAAAAACGACGAAAACATAAAAAACGGACGAACACGTAAAAAAAAAGGAGAAATTGTAAAAAACGGACGAAAACGTAAAAAAACAGACGAAAACGTAAAAATACGATTGAAAACATAAAAGCGGATTAAAACGTAAAAAAGGTGAAAACGTAAGAAAACGGATGAAAACGTAAATAAATGGACGAAAACGTAAAAAAAAGGATGAATACGTAAAAAAACAGATGAAAACGTATAAAAACGGATGAAAACATAAAAAATCAAACTTAAACGTAATAAAACGGACGAAAACTTAAGAAAAGATGCGAAAATGCAAGAAAACGGATGAAAACGTAAAAAACAGACGAAAACGTAAAAAACGGATGAAAACGTAAAAAAAGGACGAAACGTAAAATAGATGTAAGATTTTGAAAAAGAGATGCAGGGTTTCTGAAAGAAGAGGTAATAAGTGAAAAATAATGTCTGAAATTTAAAAGATGAAAGAAATGAAAAGAAGCACTTGTGTCTGCAAAAAAACAAACATAAACCTCTGTCTCCTGCAGACAAAAGAAGTGAAAAGAGGAAAAAAGTGCTTAGTGAGAAAAAACAAATGACAAGTAAGAGTTGTACCTAGCTCATATTTGCATTGATTTTATGTTTGATATATATTTCCGCTCATCCTTCTTGCTTCCCATCCTACATTTTCATAAAAAAATACCACTTTTCTAGTCAGTGTTTCATAAATGATATGTGATAGTGTGATAGTAGGATGATAAGCAAGAGGGTGAGCATAGGATATGTATCATTTCTATTTCTCAAATCACACTTACTTGAAATTCTGCAATACTCATGGGGTGTGTGTGTGTTTTTTTTGGTTGTTATAATAATTCTTGTTATGGTTTGCATCATATAAACTCTATATTCTTATTTTAAAATGGGCTGAAAGACTTATGGGTTATGGTTAATCCTATCATAATTATGAAAATTCTATTTAATTACTCAGATTTACTATATTTACGCATATCGTGATTGTAAACATGGAATATAATGTTAAATATAAAAAGTTATGCGTTAAATAATTGCTATTTAGAAGTGGAAAACACACAAGTAGGATTGAGTAACCAGTCCAAATGGGTGATGGGTTAAAACAAGTCCTGGGTTGAACGGGTTGTAGCGAATCTGAGCATGCCTATCTCAACATATATCAGGTTCGTTTTCATAGATCTTGCGGTTGCCCATTATTCCTCCGGGATCTAATATTAAAAGACAAGATTAACAAGCATGATTCTGATGAATATATCACAACATAACTGATTATATTGTATGTATTGAATTGATCAAATTGAATGAACAACTGATGGTTTGATTACAGATTCTAATATCTATTTATACACTTTGAATCGGTGCCAAGAACAAGAGGCATACTGGTTCAACTAAAGTAATCGACATATCTGATATCTAAACGTTATAACCTTATTAACGGTTATATTGTTTAAGTTTTGACCCAACCCATACATAATTAACACTAAACTACCCTTAACTCTGATTCTTTAACATTAATGCTCCAACATTCACCCCTTAATGTTATATAATCTTTATCATCTTCAGCAGGTATCTTCAAACTTCCTGATGTGCCGCCCCTTGATCTCGGTCTCATAATTGTTTCCTTCTAATATTATATCATAACGAGTTTTATTTCCTTAAAATATCTCACAACCTTTATATGTGTTTAGTCTTGCAACTCCTAGCCCGTTACTCGACCCACCACTCTTGTGAGTTCCTTTTCTTGGCATGTTCACAGCCAAACTTCAACCGTCTTGGTTTTCACAGGTTCTTCATTAAACCCCGGCCTAGAAGTTGTATTTTTTTTTCAAGTCTTCTTCATGTTCGGTTCTCCTTCTGAGTTGAGTGGCTCCGATTAGGGTTCTTCCCCTAATCCTAATTGAGCGTCGGTAATGGTGGTTCCGGTGAAGTTTGTCTTCTCCGGTGATATGGGTGTGTGCCTTGGACTTTCCCTTCTTCTGGTTCTTTTTTTTTGGGTTGAAAGATTCGATTAGGGTTCTTTCTTCATGTTCCTTTTCTGGTTGAAACCTTCGATTAGGGTTCTTTCTTCATGTTCTTTTTCTGGGTTGAAATCTTCGATTAGGGTTCTTCCCTAATCCTTCTTCAGATTATTTTATGGGTTGAGGGTTCCGATTAGGGTTCTTCCCTAATCCTTTAATCTTCTTAAAAAAAAACTTGAATCTCGATTTGTAATCTTGCAACTTGGCTCTGATACCAATGTAGCGAATCTGAGCATGCCTATCTCGACATATATCAGGTTCGTTTTCACAGGTCTTGCGGTTGCCCATTATTCCTCCAGGATCTAATATTAAAAGACAAGATTAATAAGCATGATTCTGATGAATATATCACAACATAACTGATTATGTTGTATGTATTGAATTGATCAAATTGAATGAACAACTGATGGTTTGATTACATAATCTAACATCTATTTATACACTTTGAATCGATGCCAAGAACAAGAGGCATACCGGTTCAACTAAAGTAATCGACATATCTGATAACTAAATGTTATAACCTTATAAACGGTTATACTGATTAGGTTTTGACCCAACTCTTACATAATTAACACTAAACTACCCTTAACTCTGATTCTTTAACATTAATGCTCCAACACGGGTCATCTCTCCAATTGGGTACATAGTTCGGGTCAAAACGGGTTGGGTTAAGTCAGCTTAACCAAGTAGTTTAAGCACTTGTTGTTATAAAAACCAAAAAACACTTAAATGTAGTGGGTTAACTGACCAGCCCAACCGGCTTTGACTCGAGTAGTAACCAGTATTAGAATTGACCCGTTGATCTTGTTTCCACATTTGACTCGTTTCGGTTTTGACCGGTTACTTGACCTGTGTGTTTTACCACCTCTAATATCATGTCTAACTAGATCTATAATTCTAACATTAATTTTAAAGTCATGAATAATATGGGTTACTTTAAACATTCCTTTCAAAATGTGTTTATTTTTGTTAAATGCACGTGTGAAGAAAGTAGTTATTTCTCACCGACGACCTTGTGTGATTTATTGTTTCTATCAGTCAAGTTTACACCGTTATGTTTCACCCATATGCACACCATCAAAGAGTGTTACATGCATTGTGTACTAGGTGATGTTTTATATGGGAAGACCAACTTCTTACCATAACACGTCATAGACGCGTCATTCGTTGGTCTGTGTTTTAACACAGACATGTCGTTGATGTTCAAGCACTCGTGGGATGTGCCTTATTACACCGATTCTCAAATTAGCATGCACACCTCTAAGGTTTGTTAACTGTATTTGTACCGGAAGCTGTTTTACATGGTAATAGAGCTGTAAACGAACCAGACGAACACGGACGGAGTCTTGTTCATATTTGTTCATTTAATTTTAACCGGACAAAGAAACGAACATGATCCCGTAAACGGATAAATTTTCTTGTTCATGTTCGTTTATTAAAAAAATTGAGGTTGTTCATGTCTGTTTATGTTCGTTCATTAAGACACTAAATGAACATAAACGAACGAACATAAACGAATAAACATAAATGTCCGTAGAATAATAAACATAAAATCTACAAACATAAATGAACGAACAAGACTTTTGTTCAAGTTCGTTCATTTAACTATACGAACGTAAAATATTGTTCATATTCGTTCATTTAATAAATAAACGAACATTTTTACTCATGAAATGTTCACTGAACATTTAGTTCGTTTACAGCCCTACATGATACAGAAAATGTACTTATAAAGTAAAAGATTTGCGAATCAAATTTTTGACTAAAACAACCTCATACTTGCGTTCATTTTTGCCTTCATTTTTCTCACCAGCTCAATTCAAAGTGCAGAGGCTTTACCGTGATACATTCATTTTTACAAATCACATCTACATATCTTCTTATTTATATTCTAAAAAATAAACCCCGACCGGCTTAACCGTAAGTATTGTTCTTGATGTAACTTATGATTATTATTTCTTGTTTAAGTCTGTAACATAAAGTTTATTAATTATTATGTATTTTTGTTGATTAAAACTTTTGAAGTTTATGATAAAGAATGCCTAGCTTTACTCTGTTTGTTTAGGGTTGTGTTTGGAGTTTGGTTTTCTTGTTTCAACGTTTGCACCATGTTTCGCATCTTCCTAGCTAAATGCATATGTAAAATACTGATTATAAAACAAGTATTATAACGGTCACAACTAACAACCAGGGATCAAAGATCAAGAACATGACTCGAAATTGTATAGTTGAATGATTATTATTGGATAGCTGTGGTGTAATGTTACAATGAAATGGAAATGGAATGATACAGTGAAACTGATAGAACTAGAGAGAGAAAACAAGTTCTAAGCTAAAATGAAAATGAGAGAGTTAACATCTATTTAAAGGCATGAAATGGGCAGAACATTCTGTTGGAAGTTTGACCGAGAGTTGACCAATATTTGGGTTGGTAATTTGCATGGCAGAAACCTCTAGGATAGTGACACGTGCCCCTTGTGATTCGGTTCGGAATGGATCATTAGTTCATAACAGCATAGTACACCTGATTTAGTTGTAGTTCAATGTGGTTAGGATCCCCTCACTTTAAATGTTTGTTATCTTGCAACTAGCATGTGTAAATGTATAAATCACCTACATCATATTTAGCGGTGGCAAAACAGGCTGGTCAGGTTTGGGTCACGGGTTGAACGCATCATATCTTGAAATGGTTGTCGTGTGCTGGTCAATCTGGGTTGAACTAGGTCAGGTTTACTGGTATGTGCTAAAACACATACCATTTCTGTATCAAAATAGACCCAAAATAACCAAGAAAGAGCCGCTTATGTCTAATATTTGTAGGTTTCTTGAGTTTATGCATGTGCAGGTAAGGATATGACAAAACAGACAAAAGAAAGCCAAAACCGAAGAAAACCGAACACGAAAGAGAGAAGAGTGCAAAAGCCGATGCCGGGGATGCTATTTCAGGGACTTTGATGCTCAAAAGATCAAATTACGGAGTTCGAGACATGATTTAGGAGTTTTTATAATAAACCTTCACCTTTCCCAAAATTACACTTTCAACCCCTCAACTTTCACAAATTGATGCAAAATACCCTTTACTTTCCCTTATTTACCATTTACACACTTGTACCCTCAATTAACCAAATTCCAATTTTTACACTTTACCATTCCTAAATTTCACCTTTAATCCTTATCATTTGTAAAATGTCATAACTAAAAACCTTACCAAATTAAATCCAAAAATACACCAACCCATTTTACCACTAAAAGCCCATCACCAATAAATCTAAACCAGCCCACCACTACCCTCTTTACCCAAGATTATACCCCGGTCAAACCATTTCCTTTACCTGGTCAACGCACAAATAACTCCCCAAACGAACCTCCCTGTTTGAACCCCATACCATCCAAGTGACCCTTTTCACTTATATCCCCACCAGTCAACATTTATCCACCCCAAGTCAAATAATTAATAAAAAAACCCAAAACCCCCCAAACGCGCCAAAACCTGTAAATCCTCAATTACTGTTTATCTCTACCATCACCAAAATTACCCTGACACACAAGCCATTTACCCGTACTTAAGTGACCTTCTGGAAGCCTCTGACATACGTGTCAGAGGTGTGCATCAAGGATTGCCAAGCTGTCACAATAGCAGCTTCTAATTGGATGGTACACATCACTGATTTGATCCTAAGGCTGTGGATAGAGATGGAGATAAGATGAGAAGATCAAAGGTCAAGGATAGAGCTCCTAGATGCTTCCCAACCTCCTGGCTCAGCTATAAAAGCTTCTCTCCATCACAGATTCACACTTGTCTAATTCTTCATGTATTCGAAGAATTGTAACGCCCCGACCCGACAAGGGTAAAGGAATCACAAATAATGGTGTCATATCAAAGCAACATAAATATCCAAAAGAAGTCTTAGCATAAATACTGAAATAATTCAAGTCAACATGACTTCAATACATAGGTCCCAGCGGAAAATAAACACCAATAAAATATCTGTAATAGTAAAGTCTTAAATGGCATCATAAAATCAAAGCTAAATATCTCTAAGGTAAGTCCACTCAGCACTCATCCCAAAGCAAAACCCAGCTCCAATGCTTAGATACCTACCGCGGAAGAAAAGAAATGCGGCTGAGCTTCAAAAGCTCAGTGAACAGATATAAAAGCAAAGCGAATACAAAACGATATCGGATACAAAATATAGTGAACGAAAGATAGTAAAATCATAATCATTTTCAAAGTAGAAATCAGAACTATCGAATAAGTTTTATAGTTAACTACCACGAGCCCAGAACAAATATCAGATCATAATCATATTCACATAAGGCAACATTTGTAGGGGAGACCTACCAGAGTTATGAAGGACGTGCATGCACGCAGCATCAATCATCAGATAACATATAACAGATAACAGATAACAGATAACAGATAACAGATAACAGATAACAGATCTAGGATGCATCCATACGCCCCACAGACAGATATTGGTCATATAACATAACTTGAGCTCATAACAGATAACAGATAAGGGACGTGGCAGAACATCACTCTACTGCCCTAGAGTCATGTCAGAGGTGCATCACTGACACGGACATGGAACCCCCATGACTAGTGAAATATTTGGCTCGGGTGTCAAACTATCTTAGGTCAAATCAGAATGTCATAACTGACACAGATCATACTTTATCAGAAGATTAATCATAGTTTCAAAATCAGAGTTTTCATATCATATAGTTGAAAATCAGATGTTTTATAATTCAGAAATCAGAGTTCAAATAAGTAACAGCTCAAACAAACAGAATGGGGTTCATAGCAAAGGCTTAGGAAACCCTAATATAAAAGCTAACGAAAAGAAAACGTTATAAGGAACCTTTACTGAAAAGGTCAGAATATCTGTACCTTATTCCAAAGCAAATGACCAAAAAGCAGAAATACGGAAAGCAAAGGATTACTCCTTCTTCACAGAACCTATACACATTAACGGTCGTACATGTTATTTATGATTCCATAATTGTCAAAATGATCTTTTAATATTTGGTGTTCATACTCAGTGTATTCAGTGATCTTATTACTTTAGAGATTTATGATTAAATGAGACTTAAGTGTTTTATAACCGATATTATAGATTAGGGTTCATTACGTCATTTATTAAAGTGTAGGGTTAAATGTGAAAATAGTTTAAAAGTCATAACTCACACATGAAATAACGAATTAATACCCTTAGCTTCAAACCCTAATCGACTCTCATTTATGTTCTAGGGTTTTCTCAATCTTTTAATATCATATCAATGTGCATTTACTTTATATGTTATGTCATTTAATGACTCATTACTTTTGTTTATTTACTCAACACATTCATGACTTAACCATACGTTACTCATATACATGTTATACGTCAACTTTTATATCCATGCACGTTTATGATTTCTTGTGACAACCAAAAGTTACTTATTATCCGGATTAGATATACATCTACACACACATGCACAATAGCTTCGAATAGATATGACCACGTACTATGCTTACACATCAACAAGTTCACTTGACTCACAACACACGCGCATGTATACGGTTCACAATTCACTTAGGTTCTAGGTTTTACATGATCTTTACTTACACGTTCAAAACCCTCACATGGTTCGGCATGTATGTAGGGTTCGGCCTCCATGTTTTTACGCAAACCTTAACTCTTCTACATATCTTACTTAGTACTTTTGCATGTTTTACCTTGTCCGATTCATGATCTATGTGGTTCGGTTTATAGTGCCTCGACATAGTTAAGATCCGATTCATACAATACATATTACATTACATGTTCTCAAATTTTAATAAGGTCCGATTCATATTTATTTGTTTCGGTTTCATAAGGTTCGGCTAAAACACAACCTTCGACTAAAAACAAAACATGACACAATAACTAATAACGTAAGTGTATCAAGATAAGACGAGAAGAACATGTTATACCTTAGCTTGCTCGCGTTGGGACTAAACTCGCGACACCAAGGGTGTTAGGCTTCGGCCGAATGAAAAAGAAAAAGGAAGAGGCAAAACTAGGGTTTCCAAATTGTGTTAATGTGTTGTATTTATAGTTAGCATAAATTGGTTCTAGGGCTTTTGAGGTGTGTGGGCTTCGGCTTGATCCAACTGAACAAAACAAACACTCGCCCATATGGGCTCTCGGCTTGAGTCCAAGCTAACAAACCACACGGCCCAACTTGGTTCACCATTAAACGAAAACAAAGCCCAAACGAATGGCCCAACTAATTACGCGAGACGTTTAACTCCATACAATGTCGATCACGTACACATATTCGTTAAGTTTTAGTTATAGATAAGTTAGGTTTTAATTTCGTTGAATGAATATAAATGTATTTTACGTATTTAATAAATTTCGATTTCAAGGGTATTTTAGTCTTTATTCATGTTTTAGATTTTCAGGTTTTACAACTCTTCCCCTCTAAAAGAAGAATTTTCGTCCTCGAAAATTGAAATGAAACGAAACGAGAACATACCAAACTATTCAAAGAAATGAGGATAACTAGCTCGCATCGACTCCTCGGTTTCCCAAGTAGCCTCACGTTCCGGGTGATTTTTCCAAAGAATCTTAACGAACGGAATGACTTTATTTCTCATGACTCTTTCTTGTCTTTCTAAAATAGCTTCCGGTTCTTCAGATAAAGACATATCGGACTGAATTTGATCAAACGGATAAGAAGCAACGTGTAACGGATGATAGTTGTACCCCCTTAGGAGTGATACATGGAAAACGTCATGAACATGCGATAACTGAGGCGGAAGTGCTAACCGATACGAAACTTCTCCTATACGCTCCAGAATTTCAAACGGACCGATGAATCGAGGACTGAGCTTGCCCTTGATTCCAAAACGTTTCACACATCTAAACGGCGAAACTTTCAAAAATACACGATCTCCAACCCGAAATTCTAAATCACGACGATGCTTGTCGGCATAACTTTTCTGACGAGACCTAGCTTCCTTCAACTTTTCTCTAGCAACAGCTACTTTCTCATTAGTGATCTCAATCATTTTCGGACCTTCAATTAAGCGTTCACCTACTTCATCCCAACAAGTAGGTGCTCTACATTTCCTCCCATAAAGAAGTTCAAACGGTGCTGCCTTAATGCTAGCATGCCAACTGTTGTTGTATGCAAACTCTACTAAACACAAATATTCATCCCAGCTGCCCGTCCATTCTAAAGCACATGCCCTTAGCATGTCCTCTAAGGTCTGAATAGTCCTCTCTGACTGACCATCTGTTTGAGGATGAAATGCTGTACTGAAATTAAGTCGAGTACCCCAAGCTTTTTGCAAACCTTTCCAGAAACGAGAAGTAAAACGCGGATCTCTGTCGGACACAATAGATGCCGGAGTACCATGAAGTCTAACTATCTCTTGCTGAAAAATTTCCACCAATCTACCAATACCATAATCCTTTCTAATTGGTAAGAAATGAGCAGATTTGGTTAGTCGATCAACAACTACCCAAATCGCATCATGCTTCTTTCGAGTAAGAGGTAGCCCAGTCACAAAATCCATAGATATCTTATCCCACTTCTATGTTGGAATATCCAATGGCTGTAACAATCCACTAGCCCTTTGATGTTCAATCTTAACCTGCTGACAAATCATACACTTTGATACAAACGTCGCCACATCTTGCTTCATGCCATTCCACCAGAAGTATTGTTTCAAATCCTTATACATCTTGGTAGAACCAGGATGGATAGTGAAAGGAGAACTATGAGCTTCAGTCATAACTTTCTCGCGAAGTACCGGATCATTGGGAACACAAAGCCTATCTTCATACCATACAATTCCGTCATCATCAACCTTAAACTCTGTTTGCTTACCTTCTTCAACATTTTGCGCCACGGCCCACAGCTCACCATCATCTTTCTGAGCTTCTTTAATTTGTAGTATAAGGTTCGACTCCACCTTCATACTAGCCCAGTATCCATCAAAACCTCGTACGCACAACTCAACATCCAAACTCTCTAAGTCACGAATAATCCTAGGTTCAATCTCAATACTTGTAAGAATGCCTGATTTCCGGCTAAGTGCGTCAGCAACTACATTAGCCTTACCTGGATGGTACTGAATGTTGGTGTCATAATCCTTAAGAAGTTCTAACCATCTTCTTTGTCTCATGTTAAGTTCCTTCTGAGTGAAAATATACTTGAGACTCTTATGGTCAGTGAAAATATCACACGTCTCTCCATACAAGTAATGCCTCCAGATCTTCAACGCGAACACCAATGCAGCTAACTCAAGGTCATGAGTTGGGTAATTCTCCTCATAAGGTTTTAGCTGCCTTGAAGCATAAGCTATTACCTTTCCATGTTGCATCAAAACACAGCCCAATCCTTTCTTAGATGCATCACTGTAAATTTGAAATCCTCCAGAACCAGATGGAAGAGTCAAAATAGGAGCGGACACCAATCTCCGTTTCAACTCTTCAAAAATCTTTTCTAGTTCATCCGTCCATACAAACTTTTCTCCTTTCCTCATCAATTGTGTTAGGGGCAAAGCTAAACGAGAGAAACCTTCAACAAAACGTCGGTAATAACCAGCAAGTCCTAGAAAACTCCTAACCTCAGTCACTGTCGTAGGTCTTGGCCATTTAGTGATAGCCTCAACTTTAGACGGATCCATGGTGATACCATCAGCAGATACAATATGACCAAGGAATGCGACTTGTCTTAACCAAAACTCGCACTTCGAAAATTTGGCGTACAACTTCTTCTTCCTCAGAATCTCCAAAACTATTCGAAGATGTTGCTCGTGCTCTTCTTCAGACTTGGAGTAAACTAAAATGTCGTCGATGAAAACGATAACAAACTTGTCGAGGAACTCATGGAAAACACGATTCATTAGGTCCATAAACACAGCAGGCGCATTCGTCAAACCAAAAGGCATAACGAGGAATTCATAATGACCATATCTGGTACGAAACGCGGTCTTAGGAACATCTTGCTCCCTCACACATAGCTGGTGATAACCAGATCTCAGATCAATCTTAGAAAAGAATTTCGATCCTTGCAGTTGATCAAACAAATCATCAATACGCGGCAGAGGATAACGGTTTCGAATGGTAATACGGTTGAGTTCACGGTAGTCGATACATAGACGCATGCTTCCATCCTTCTTCTTTACAAACAAAACAGGTGCACCCCATGGAGAAACACTGGGTCGAATAAATCCATTTTCTATCATCTCTTGCAGCTGTTCCTTCAACTCCTTCAGTTCTACAGGTGCCATGCGATACGGAGCCTTCGAAATTGGTTCAGCACCAGGAATTAACTCAATGCTAAACTCAACTTCTCTAGCTGGGGGAAGTCCAGGAAGTTCATCGGGAAAAACGTCGGTGAATTCACAAACAACAGAAAGATTTTCAATGTTAGGACTCTCCAAAGATGTGTCCTTAACAGATGCCAGAAAACCTTGGCACCCATGAGCAATCATGGTCCGTGCCTTCATAGCAGAAATAAGCTTAACAGATTTGAGAGGTTGAGAACCATAATAAACAAATTCAGGATGTTTTATGTTTCCAAAGATCACAGTTCTAGCATAGCAGTCGATGGAAGCTCTATGATAAGCCAACCAATCCATGCCTAGAATGATATCAAAGTCGACCATATCGAGAGGATACAGATTTGCAGATCGAATACGATCATCAAAACGAAGAGGGCACTTAACGTATTTATGATCAATGATCATGTGGTTTTTCATAGGCGTAGATATCGATAAGTGATTTGTTAATGGTTTGGGCTTCATATTAAGTTTCTTAGCAAATGTGACAGATATAATGGAGTGTGTGGCACCGGTATCAAATAAAGCGAAGACAGAATAATCATCAATGAAAAGAGTGCCCGTAATGGTACCTGAAGTGCGCTCTGCCTGATTCCGAGTAGTAGCATAAACACGTCCAGTAGTAGGTGGCGGCTTGATGTAGTTTCCAGGAATCACCGGGTTCTTCTTAGGGCAATCCTTGATCTTGTGAGTAGTGGAACCACAAGAGAAACATCCACCAGTGGCCTTGAAACACGGTCCCGGATGAGCCTTTCTACAAGTAGTACAGATAGGTGGGGGAGGCAAAACCTCAACTGTCCTTTGCTAACCAGAAGATCCTGAAGCACGACCCTGATATGATCCTCGAGCTGACTGATCCTTGTTGTAACGCTGGTTATTGTTACCTTGATTCTGACGATCATTTCCATTCCTACCAGCAGCTCTGCTATCCTGACTCCTCGCCTCAGGGCGCCTAGAGTCCACATTCCTTCCTGACTGACCCCGTTGATCATAACTCCTATCCACTTGACCCCTCGAATCATAACTCCTGCCAGAATTTCCCTTATAATCATTACTTTGAGTCCTACCTTGAATCCGATCACCATCGAGGTTACGCTTGTTGGAACCCGAAACCTCATGAAAGATCTCAATGTTACGAGCTGCGTCATTGCAGGCCGACACATCCTCATACTCAATATTAAGCAGTCGGTCCAACACTCACTTCTTCAGTCCCCACTTGAAGTGCTTAGCTTGGCGCCTACTGATAAGGTTTTAAAAGGTACCATTTTGAGGGGTCGTTTAAGTCCTTATTTGATCACTTTTGTATCCGTTATTGCTTAATATCGTTCCTTTTCACTTTTTAGGTCTCTTGAAGGCAAAATGCTGGAATGGCACTTATTTGGACGAAAAGGCGCGAATATATGAAGAAAATGGCCAAAGTCAAAATCGAGACACTTACAGCTGCTGAAATTAGAAGGCGACGGCGTCCGGTGCTAATTGCGACGCCGTCCGAGGATTTTTGTGACGGTTCAGAACCCAAAACTCGTATTTTCAAGTGACGACGTCCAGTTGTAAAAGAGTAGGCCGTCGCTACTCAGACGACCTAGATGCAATCCAGACGACGTCAGAAGCTAAAGAGGACGGCGTCACGGACATAAGGTGACGCCGTCGCAAGGTTAACGTGGCCAAGACGAAACCCTAATGACGGCGACACGACGGCATCACGAAACATAAGGTGACGCCGTCGCATATGTAATCTTATATATAGAATCCGAATTTTTCAGTTTTAGAGAGAGTCTTTTGGAGTGAAAACCTAAAACCGAACCTAAGGTGTCTTGTACAGTATTTTAGGGTTTTAAACCCTATCTTACATCAAGATAAGTATTTACTTCATTAATTCAATTATGTCTTTGATTATTTGTGTGTATGCTTGCATGTTTTCCATGTCCGGCTAATTTATTTGTGTGTTTGCTTAGGAAGTATGAAACTTAATTATTGAATATTGATTGGTTGTTTCTTATCTTAGTTGATTAATGATCTAGTAATGCGATAGGTCATTCGTTGTGTACTTAATGCTTGATTCATCTTTGTGAACCTTAGAATATAATTACCTGAGTAGTTGTAAGCTAAACCATCCAAATAGTGCCTTAGAGTAAGAGTTTATCATCCCTAGTGGGTTTGTAGACGAGACCCTTTGGTAAGTTCAAAGAGTTAGGGAGAAACGCATACCCTACAACTTTAGACACACAACGCAACTAAGAATAAGGACGTGACAATTCAACCATCAATAGGAGATAATTAAGGAGTAGTACAACTTAAGTAAACACATCTTTAAACTATCATACGAGCACACATTAATTAGACATAGACTCCCACAACCTTAGTTTAGATAATTAGATAATAGTAGAGTAATCGGTAGAAATACCAACCCCCCAAATCCAATACCCGAGATTCGTACCTTTCCATTTCATAAAATATAAAAATACAAAAAATAATCTTCCTCAACCTTAACCTTAGCGTAGTAACTCCTTACTAGCATTCCTATTCCCCTAGAGAACGATATCAATACCCGTGGCTTACCCTAATTACTACACTACAACGATTAGGTTCACTGCCTAGGGTGTTATAAAACTTGCTCGAAGAAAAGGAAGTTTCCTTGACCCCGAACGACGCGTGTAGCGTTATCACCTACCATCTCCAGCAATCGTTCCCACAAAACTTACCAGCCTCATAAACCTACCCATGTACTCATTGGAGTTCTCATGATCAAGCTGGTAGATTGCCTGATAATCCCTCTCATACCTTTGCTGCTCAGCATCAGGGAAGTAACGGTTATAGAAGATCGTACGAAATTCAGTCCAGGTACAAGTAACAGCAAAAGCATCTCCTCCTCTTGCCTGTTTGAGTGCCTTCCACCAATTCAATGCATCACCTTCCAACTTAAATGCAGCCAAACGAGTCTTAAACTCGTCTCCACAACCCAGTACTTCAAACAGCTTCTCAATATGAGTGATCCAGTCCTCGGCCACAGTGGGAGTAGCAGCAGTGCTAAACGAAAGAGGCTTGAGCTTACCAAAACGCTCGAGCCAAGTGTGAATGCCGACGGGTTGATTACCTCCACCACTACCCGAAGCACCAGTCTGATTACGAATGTTGTTGATCACCTGTGTCATCATCTTAGGTGTAGTAAGACCAGGGAAAAGAGTGTTGAGAGCATTAGCAATCGCAGCATCCATGTTAGGAGCATCATCGTCCCCTTCCGAGTTACCGTTACGACGAGTTTGAACCATCTGAACGATATTCAAACGATTAGCAAAATGAACAAAGGTGAGATACGAAATGGAAGTATGCAGAAGGAATCCAAAAGTCTACCCAATCCTCACAGGTCATAGCCTAAGCTCTAAGGGACTCAAAACCTAGGCTCTGATACCATAAATTGTAACGCCCCGACCCGACAAGGGTAAAGGAATCACAAATAATGGTGTCATATCAAAGCAACATAAATATCCAAAAGAAGTCTTAGCATAAATACTGAAATAATTCAAGTCAACATGACTTCAATACATAGGTCCCAGCGGAAAATAAACACCAATAAAATATCTGTAATAGTAAAGTCTTAAATGGCATCATAAAATCAAAGCTAAATATCTCTAAGGTAAGTCCACTCAGCACTCATCCCAAAGCAAAACCCAGCTCCAATGCTTAGATACCTGCCGCGGAAGAAAAGAAATGCGGCTGAGCTTCAAAAGCTCAGTGAACAGATATAAAAGCAAAGCGAATACAAAACGATATCGGATACAAAATATAGTGAACGAAAGATAGTAAAATCATAATCATTTTCAAAGTAGAAATCAGAACTATCGAATAAGTTTTATAGTCAACTACCACGAGCCCAGAACAAATATCATATCATAATCATATTCACATAAGGCAACATTTGTAGGGGAGACCTACCAGAGTTATGAAGGACGTGCATGCACGCAACATCAATCATCAGATAACATATAACAGATAACAGATAACAGATCTAGGATGCATCCATACGCCCCACAGACAGATATTGGTCATATAACATAACTTGAGCTCATAACAGATAACAGATAAGGGACGTGGCAGAACATCACTCTACTGCCCTAGAGTCATGTCAGAGTTGCATCACTGACACGGACATGGAACCCCCATGACTAGTGAAATATTTGGCTCGGGTGTCAAACTATCTTAGGTCAAATCAGAATGTCATAACTGACACAGATCATACTTTATCAGAAGATTAATCATATTTTCAAAATCATAGTTTTCATATCATATAGTTCAAAATCAGATGTTTTATAATTCAGAAATCATAGTTCAAATAAGCAACAGCTCAAACAAACAGAATGGGGTTCATAGCAAAGGCTTAGGAAACCCTAATATAAAAGCTAACGAAAAGAAAACGTTATAAGGAACCTTTACTGAAAAGGTCAGAATATCTGTACCTTATTCCAAAGCAAATGACCAAAAAGCAGAAATACGGAAAGCAAAGGATTACTCCTTCACAGAACCTATACACATTAACGGTCATACATGTTATTTATGATTCCATAATTGTCAAAATGATCTTTTAATATTTTGTGTTCATACTCAGTGTATTCAGTGATCTTATTACTTTAGAGATTTATGATTAAATGAGACTTAAGTGTTTTATAACCGATATTATAGATTAGGGTTCATTACGTCATTTATTAAAGTGTAGGGTTAAATGTGAAAATAGTTTAAAAGTCATAACTCACACATGAAATAACGAATTAATACCCTTAGCTTCAAACCCTAATCGACTCTCATTTATGTTCTAGGGTTTTCTCAATCTTTTAATATCATATCAATGTGCATTTACTTTATATGTTACGTCATTTAATGACTCATTACTCTTGTTTATTTACTCAACACATTCATGACTTAACCATACGTTACTCATATACATGTTATACGTCAACTTTTATATCCATGCACGTTTATGATTTCTTGTGACAACCAAAATACTTATTATCCGGATTAGATATACATCTACACACACATGCACAATAGCTTCGAATAGATATGACCACGTACTATGCTTACACATCAACAAGTTCACTTGACTCACAACACACGCGCATGTATACGGTTCACAATTCACTTAGGTTCTAGGTTTTACATGATCTTTACTTACATGTTCAAAACCCTCACATGGTTCGGCTTGTATGTAGGGTTCGGCCTCCATGTTTTTACGCAAACCCTAACTCTTCTACGTATCTTACTTAGTCACTTTTGCATGTTTTACCTTGTCCGATTCATGATCTATGTGGTTCGGTTTATAGTGGCTCGACATAGTTAAGATCCGATTCATACAATACATATTACATTACATGTTCTCAAATTTTAATAAGGTTCGATTCATATTTATTTGTTTCGGTTTCATAAGGTTCGGCCAAAACACAACGTTCGACTAAAAACAAAACATGACACAATAACTAATAACGTAAGTGTATCAAGATAAGACGAGAAGAACATGTTATACCTTAGCTTGCTCACGTTGGGACTAAACTCGCGACACCAAGGGTGTTAGGCTTCGGCCGAATGAAAAAGAAAAAGGAAGAGGCAAAACTAGGGTTTCCAAATTGTGTTAATGTGTTGTATTTATAGTTAGCATAAATTGGTTCTAGGGCTTTTGAGGTGTGTGGGCTTCGGCTTGATCCAACCGAACAAAACAAACACTCGCCCATATGGGCTCTCGGCTTGAGTCCAAGCTAACAAACCACACGGCCCAACTTGGTTCACCATTAAACGAAAACAAAGCCCAAACGAATGGCCCAACTAATTACGCGAGACGTTTAACTCCGTACAATGTCGATCACGTATACATATTCGTTAAGTTTTAGTTATAGATAAGTTAGGTTTTAATTTCGTTGAATGAATATAAATGTATTTTACGTATTTAATAAATTTCGATTTCAAGGGTATTTTAGTCTTTATTCATGTTTTAGATTTTCAGGTTTTACAAGAATTTTGATCCATTTAATTTCTGTCACTCTTTAATGTTTTCAGTAGTTTGATAATTGTAATTTCACTTTTAAGTATTGTAATTTCACTTTATTAATGCAAATTCTCTTATTTACCAATTGTTTCTCAAAACAAGCTTGATTTGTGTTTAAGAGTGTTAAATTTCTGTTTTTAAGAGCTCACATAAGCTTAAATGAGCTTATGTGAACTTATTGAGGATTGAATTGTTCCTAAAATCTATTTTCTCAAAAAAGTCAAATAAAGTCAAAGTGGGTCAAATTTTGAAAGTCAAATAGGTTATGGTTGATTTATGAGTTTAAGTTGTTAATTGATTTAGTTTGAGATTCTTTTAAGTAATGTGATTTGGTCTTATTCATATTTAAGCTAGTTTTCTTTATAACAGTGCATTTTGAATTTTGAAAAGGATGTTTGGAATAAACTTGTTTTTGGAAATCTAGTCCTAGTTGTTTAATGTAATTAAGCTAAGTAGTTTATATTGATGTTTTTAGATACTTTTTGATCATTACTTTCAGTTGCATAGTTAAGATTTTAAGATTTCACTTGAATTTTCAAAGCTGTCAAAGAGTTATAAATAGTTTTTCTTCAGTTTTCTTTAAGCTTTATAAGTCAATTTCATTGGTTATTAAAATTCTTAAAAATCAAAAATAGCATTTTCACAATTTAGTTTTGTTATTCCCAAAAGAAAAAAATTCAAAAAAATGTGTTGATCAGTTTTCTAGTAGCTCAAAAGTAGTGGTTTGATTTTACTTTTCTCTGTCTCATCAGTAAGTATTTTGTCCCAATTGGCTTCTTTCACAACATTTAATCTACTTATATTGTGAATTTTTTTTGTCTGATTTTTGATTCCTTAGGTAGTGATTAGGATAGATTCTAGCTGTGTGCTCTTAGTTAGGCCTTTAGAGCTTATAGTTTAGCTTATTTCAACCTGCAAAATGCCCCCATAGTTCCCTATTTTCTGTAATAGCAAATATATCTTTTAGGTTTGTTATGCTTGCTTATTTGCTTTTGAGTGGATGTTTAGGAGTAGTTATGATTAGTTAAGGTTTTCCCTTTAGTTTTCATTCTCATTTAGGTTAGATATAGTGCTTATAGGATAGCTTAACTTAGATTGTTTTCTTTTTTCCCATCCTGCTGCATAAGCCCTTTAGTCCTAATCAGCTTTCATTTTTTATTTTTAATTTCTTCATATTTAGTCCTTTTTAGCTGAGACTTTGGAATTAAGCTCTCTGGTTAGTTGGCTTTCATAAGCTATTTTTAGTTTATTTTTAGGAATTTTCTAAGATAGTTAAGCTTGAGCTCAAAGTAGCTGGTTTAGGGATGTTTGGAATTTAGATTTAAGAATCTGTTTTAGGGCTTACTGGTTTTAATGTTGTGCTTATTTGATCATTTCCTGTTGCACTAAGTATGTTTTAGTTAGATATAGCTTCAGTAAGTTTTTTGTAGCTTCTGGTTGAGTTTTGTAGCTTGTAGCTTATTCTCCTCTTAGCTTTTCACATCAGTTCATGCCCAAATAGCATAATCTGCATTCACAAGTTGTTTTATTGGATTCATAATTGCATTTTAGACTTTTCTGTATTTTTTTCATAATTTTCCATGTCTGTTTACTATTTTTTCTGCATTTAAAACTGTTTTTAGCACTTTTTAAATAGCTTTTAATCCAAATAGTTCAGAAAAGGTTCAAAAAAATACAAAAATAATTTTCTTAGTTTTAGAAAAATCAAAAAGTTAGAAAAAGTATTTTTCCAGATTTTTCTTAGTTAAAATAGTATTTATAGCCATTTAATTAGTTTAATTCAGTTTTTAATTCATAATAAATAGAGAAAAGATCAGAAAAATGTAATTCTAGTTTTGAAAATTATTTTTAGTTAGTTAAGATTTTTGAAAAATATTTTTGTAATATTCTCATAAGTTTTCATAATTTTTAGTATTTTAAATCTATTTTAAATGTCCAAAATTAGTTTTTAATTCAAATAAAATCAAGAAAAAAAAATAGTTTTAAATTTCAAATAGTTTTCAAATCATATTCTTAGCTGTAGAAAAATATTAGTTCACTTTTAGAAGTTTAAATAAAGTAGTTTGCATTTTAATATACGTTTTATTAATTACATAATTTACGTTTTTAGTTCTCAATTGCTTATTTAGTTATAATTTCCTTGTTTTCATCATAGATTCAGTAGTTTTTATTGCTTCCCTTTACTTTTCCTTGCCCCATAGTTTAGAAATCCTCAAAAATCCTTTTTACCCGTTCAAATCCTGAATCACGCGACGTGAGTTGTTAAACTCCATTCATCCCTCGTTGGGAAAATGACCCGGGAAAATACATACCTTTGTATTTCTTCAGAAAATATTTGTGTACGAAAACGAACAAATCAAAAAATGGCGCCGTTGCCGGGGAGGGCATGTAGTGAGTTTCCGATTCCGTCTCGATTCGCGTGTTTTTGAAGATCCTTCCCCGAGTGAAGTTATCGTTGTTTTTGTAAATATATCTTTTTCAAAAATCCAAAAACATCTAAAAAACCAAAACACTTTTCCTAAAGTGTTTACAAAACCATAAAAATTAAAAGACCAGCAAAACAAATCGAAACGTCAATTGTTAAGTCAGCTCACCTCAAAAGTACAACCTATACACGGGGTAAAAGGAAGTCTTGACATTAAATTGCAGACTGAAGAAAGATCCACTCTTCTTTCCCACTTCGCTGCGAGTACTTTTGGGAGCTACCTAGCACCGATTGACGCAACGGTTACAAAAAATATTGTGTTTTCAAAGTTTTCTTAATTATAAAAACCCAAAAATATTTTCCTTTTCAAAATATGTTTTCTATTTATAAAAACCCAAAAATATTCTTCTTTACCCTCTGATTTGATAATTCTTTCCTCTTATCCCTCTTTTGTGTTTGATTCTTATAGACTCTTTCGACTATTTCTGTCAGTGTTGTAATTCACGTTTGGGATATGATTATCGATGTTATAATCATATGTGCTCGAATTCTTTCCTAATCTTCAAAATTTTCCCGACTACCCTCCACAGCCCGAGATATCTTCGTTAGATCCATGTTATTGTTATGGGTGTGGAGGTATGGTAGAATCGTCTAACGATTTTCGTTGTTTACAGTGTATGCCCGAGATACATTCTATTTATGAAGAACCCACCGGGGGTGTCGGGGACGATTTTTCATGGATTGATGACGTTTATGAGTGACAAAAAATCAAAATTTAAAACATGTTTCAAACTTTCTTCAGTCAATATCAAGCTCAACAAAGTGTTAATAAGGGACCCGTTCAAGTTAAGGAAGACGATCATACCATTTTAGAGCTACCCGAAGAACCCACCGAGGGTTACGGAGACAATTCGTTTGATCGTCAAGCTTCTAATAACATGGAAACACTTGAAACAGAACCATCCCTTGGCCGACGTTGCTTTCACTGTAAAAATCCGATGGAAGAAAATCTATATCAATGTTTAAATTGTATATGCGACCGGTGCGGAAATAATTGTCGAGATGGATTTTGTACTATATGTCATGCCTTTATTAATCCAAATCCAGATCCTTTGGTACTCGCCTGTCTTTTTCTCGTTTGTGGAAACGAGTATTATTGTTTGTTTTGTACGTATAGGAAGTATGAACAAAAAGCTACCCTTCGTAACGATGACGAGGACATCATAGCATGGTGGAAGGATGTAATCAAAGAACCCTCGATTCCTACTCCCTCTCCGGTGAGGGAGATGGAACATGTTTCTGAGCCTGAGGTGATTCCCGTTTGTACTCTCGACTCCAATCCCAAGAAGTCTAGAATCGATCCTAGTCTTTCACAATTCACCGTTAAGAGTTTGAAGAGTTACAACAAAATGAAACAACATGCTGAGCTTAAAACGATTTCTAATTTTCACGTCTATCAAGAGCAAAAACCGGAGACCACAACGGAAGTGGTGGAAATTGCTAGCTCTCAGAGCACACCACTTGTCCCACCTCCGGAATCTTCAAAATACAATCCCACTCCCATTTTTGAGCCTTTCATTTCCGACCCTTCCCCTTCACTCATGCCGGTTGAGAGAAGTGACGTCCTTTTGGAAAAGGTCGATAATCATATTTCTACAGACATTGTTGAACCCGTTGACTCTCTCATAATGGGGGACGAACATCTTAGCACTATTCCGGAAACGGAATCGTCTAGTGTTGAGACACTTGTCCCAATCGCAAGAGAGTCCGAGGTTATTGATGATATTTGCGATGAGCCTTCTCTTGATATTTCGAGCGATCATGTCTAGATGTTCTCCGATTCCAATGACGATTCTTATGGAGACATCGATTTCGTCGATGATTTACCTTCTGAGCCCGTCAACATAGAAGAAGTAAATGATTTTGAGCCAAAAGATGAAGAGATTGAGGCCGATGATATTCAGATCGAGGACGAAGCATTACGTGAAACATTGTTAAATGTTCATCTTCTCATTTCCAAAATTTGAAGCCTTTAACGATAATTCAAGTTCGCCTCCTATCTCCGTTAAAGATAGTGACTTCTCGCCCGAGCTTGAAATTTTCCAATTTGATGAAGAGATTAGTGGCAGTCCCACTATTTCTGATGTTTATCCTCCAATTCTTGAGCGATTCTACTTTGATGTTGATGAGAGCAAAGTTATGAATGAGATTTTCGATAATCTGACGAATGACCCGATCATTTAGGATGCTATTGATGACTTGATACCACCGGGTATTGAGGATGTTGTGCATGATCCCGAGGGGGATATGTTGTTACTTGATGATGATTCTCCTTCTTCTGTTGAATCGACCCTCACTTATCCCGTTGAGCCCTCATGTGAAGACAAAATCTTTAAACCCGGGATATGCATTGATGGTTTTCTTGTTAAAAACGTCATTAGAGATAAGGATCCTTTGATGGATGCCTTCAGTATTGAACCTACACATCTTATCCCTTACCATGAACTTCCATCTTCTTTGGAGTTTTCTCGTCCTGCCGCAAAACCACCGGATGATGGATCATTATTTCATGATGTGCCTTATGTGCTGATGGCCGACACTTTCTTCTCCACCCAACCCACCCAGTCTCATTCTTTCAGGAATGAGGACACCATTTTCGACCCAGGTATATTCCCCAAGGAAAAATGAATTCAGGGACGAGTCAGGCTAGCGACTCGTAGAAGAAAAACAATAGCTCTTCGTGGGAGGCACCCCATGCTTATCTCTATCTTCTTTCTATTTTCTCTAATAAGTGACATGATGGGGTTAGCCTCTTTGATTTCTCGTGTTTGGTTGTTTGTGATGTTTTTGTCCAGGATGTCACCGATATGAAGACTCTCGTGCTCGAAGTTTGTCTTTTCTCCACACGAGTTTCATGATCGATGCTGATGGAAATCCGATATCTGAAATCTTATCCACTAACGTTTATCTTTAAGCATACTTAATAAACAGCTTTTAGATTTTCGTTGATACCCTTGCCTTTAAACATTGAGGACAATGTTTCATTTTAGTCTGGGGTAGGGTAATTTTTGATTTGATTTGACCGCACTTGCTTATTCTTTGACGTGTACTCTCGCAACCCCGTTTTTCCTTAGAAATTGAAAAAATTGTGCAAAAATGAGAAAATTTAAAATTTTTGTAAGCTTTTGCTAGTTTTATGATTGAAAAGTGTAGGACCACACTTTTACACCAACCTTACGCGTACACACCTTATCACAAAATGAACACGTTAAACCAAACACACTTATTCGTATAAGAAGATGAAATAAAGAAAGGAAAGATGGTGACTTGAATGATGATATAAGTTATGCGTATGTATGAGAAGAGAGATGAAAAACAATAAGATGTTATATTGCTCCAAAGAAAACACACACACACACACTTTCAAGCACACCCCTCAAATGACCATTTGAGGGGTATTTATAGTACAAGTGACTTGATGCCCTAAAAGGCTTTCTATGGGCTTTCGTGGGCTTGGACATGGGTTGGTTTGGATATAAGGCAAGCTTAACTAAACTAATACCCATTTAGCTTAGTCCAATCCATGAGCCCGTTGACTATTCTAGCACGATATCTAACATACGTTACACAGTTCCTAAACGTGAATGACCATCACTTCTAATAAAACTATGAAGGCTAACAATCTCCCCCTAAGGGGTGGTCATTCAAATGATGCTCCACTTGATTAGGTCTTTACTTTTCTCGAGCTTGAACTTTGTGTGTAGATATAGAATAGTCTTGATTCTTTGTTCCTTCATGCTTTGTGATCGGTTAATGTGGTATTCTGCCGTTGTCAACTTCGTTGGTTAGGTGTCTCCACGTCTTTCTCCACCATGTTCACACTTCTATTTGTCTTTTGGTTACCAATGATGTAGTTCTCGAGTCTTTATACTTTGTAGATTCTTTGACATTGATGAAGAATCATCTTTAACTCTGTGTTGCCTTTGATTATGATGAGAACTTTCATGTGTTTTTGGTATGAGCATATGGAGAATCTGCACGATCAATCCGCTCCAGAGCTTCCATAAGAAGAAAACATAAAACAGGTTAGTAATAAGCGGATTCCGGCTCTTACAAGTTTAAATTTCGAGGATGTTAACATCATAGTGTGAAAACACGTCTCTAATTCTCACAAGGGCCGTTCCTGAACTGGAGTCCCACAAGTGAGATAAAGCGATGTACCGAAGTACACCTACAGTTCAGATGAGTCGTTGAGGTAAACCGAAGCATCACCTCACGACTGTAGACCGTTTGAGACACACTAAGCGTAATCTACGGGGAGTTACCGAAGTGACCTACTGTCAGGGCTGCTTGATGTTGACCCTGGCAGGAGTTTCCATTCAATCACTGAAGATCACAGATTTGCAACTTCTCATAAATGTTCTGGCAGATTGCTAAGATCTGCGTAGGACTCTAGAATATATCACTTGTGTCCTAATTGATGAACAACAAGCGATGTCATGTCAAGTGTTCCTATGAGATCTTTTGATGAATCTCGTGGCTCTAGACTCAATAGTGCATTTTGGTTTTCCTGAGCGTAGAGTATGGAGAGGGTCTCCTTCTTCAATATCAACGATCTCTAAGAGAAAGTCGATAGATTACGTAGGGTTCCCAGTGAGAATGAAACAAATCCTTTTAAGAGGAATCGAGTGGCTAGAAGGTTTAGTGCAGTGCGTCACTGGGTCCATGACGTCTTTGTCTTCAATACCAGTGTCCTCTAGTGACAGCCAGTAGCAGATGAATTGAACCCGGTTTCTGCCCTAAGGTTGAATATGGAGGGCTATTTCTTTTCACCCTTTTTCACTTTTCCTTTTAATTCTTCAATCCCTTCTTTCTCCTTTCTCACATTACTCCTTTTTTTTCAATCATTCCTAAGGACTTCTAATACTAACTATTTGTGATGTCCTTGGGTAGATCCCTCCGGCTCTGGCGAATCACATGACTGATTTCCTATCCTTAGTCACCTTATAACTCCATGACTGTCCCATGTTGCGATAAAACCAATTACTTTGAAAATCTCTCAGAGTGTTTATGATTGAAAACATGTTTGAGACACTCCAAGAGTTTTTATATTTTCAGAAACACTCCCCCTTCACACGTGCTTATGAGTTTTAACAGAAATCTGCACATAAAGAGTGGAGTTCGCACTTTTTGAATTGATCGGCTTATGATAGACAATTCCCCATGAGACACGGTTACGTTGCCTAGTTAAAGAGTTCCATTGTCAGTTTTTAGGTGACAACTAGCTCTAGTAACTAACTTGAAGTTGTAAACACTCCTTGAAAAGGAGGTTAGACCCATGTAAGTTCATGTCTATCACAAGTTTCTCGAGATGGTACATTTACTAACATTGATTCCCGTCAATTCATTGGTTCCGTCTGAGTCGAGCTCATTTTGAGATTCAAACAACGATCATTAAACTTTTTGATCACATTTTAATCACGTCTCCTCCCCCTCAAAAATAGCATATTCGTGATATTTTTTATATCAACGGATTAAACAACATTTTAATGTCTTTTGGGGAGAAAAACGGATTTGATTTAAGCATGAATTTGGAACATTTTTGGTTTTATACTCCCCCTTTAATAAAGCATAATCAATTAAAGGGTTTTAGAGGGAGTTATCTTGAGCACAAAATATTTTGAAAGATTTAGAAAATCTTTTTGAACAATCTTGAAAACGTGCTCAAGATGATGATGATTTCTCACCAGTTTTAAATGTAGTGCACTGAAGCGTACACTAGTGATTTTCATTAAAAAGCACGAGTTTTGATTTGAACATAATCAAAAGTCATCTTTTTGGTCCGGGTTTCGTACTGAAGTATACGAAAGCCATTTTATGAAGAAATTTTGAGAAACGACATGTTTTAGAAAACATATTAAAGAACTCTCGCTCAAGCATCTGTACATACCCGTATCATTGTCGAATGACATTTCTAGAAACGTACAGAATATCAATTATACGAGAGACATGTCGTGAGAAGAATATTTTTGGATTTTTGATTTTATATTGTTTTTTAATTTTTTGAAAGTTTTATATTTTTATATTTTGCTTTTGATGGTTTTTCAAATTTTGTATTTTGTTTTTCAAAAATATTTACAGCGAAGCTTTTTGGAAAATCATTGTCACGAAGATTCGAGAAGATGTTCTAACTCCTCAGGGGTTAGGCTTCGCATTCCAATTCGTCGAACTAAATCGTTAAACCTTTCTTTTGGAAGGGCTTTAGTGAATAGATCGGCGAGTTGGTAATCTGTCTTCACAAAGAATAATTCAACAGTACCATTTTCGACATACTCTTTAATGAAGTGATAGCGGACTCTGATATGCTTAGTCTTTGAGTGATGAACAAGATTGCATGATATTGCTATGGCACTTTTCGAGTCACAATACATAGGTATTTTATCGAAAGTAAAGCCATAATATGTGAGTTGTGTTCTCATCCATAGAACTTGAGCACAACACGCAGATAGAGACACATACTCAGCTTCAGCGGTTGAAAGTGCAGTGCAATCTTGTTTCTTTGAAGACCAGCTGACTAACTTTTCACCCAAAAATTGTGCTCCTCCTGATGTACTTTTTGCTGTAACTTGATCACCTGCGTGGTCCGCATCTGAAAAAGCAATTAGATCAAATCCGGATTCCTTCGGATACCAAAGTCTCATGTGAATGGATGTCTTCAGGTACCGAAAGATCCGTTTAACCTCTTTGAGGTGCAGTTCGGTAGGCTTTGCCTGAAACCGTGCTAATAAGCAAACAGCAAAATGAATATATGGTCAACTAGCAGTGAGGTACATGAGAGAACCAATCATGCTCCGATATTTCTTCGGATCAATAGGTTTCCCAAACAAATCGGCTCTAATTTTTGGTGAAGTTACCATTGGTGTTCCGACCGAGTCACAATTGTCCATACCATGATTTTTCAAAATCTCAGTTGTGTATTTAGCTTGATTTATAAAAATTCCACGAGGGGACTGATGTATTTGTAAACCAAGAAAGAATTTTAGTTCCCCCATCATGGACATTTCAAATTTACTTTTCATGAGATTTTCAAAATGTTTTGAAAGATTTGGATTAGTGGACCCAAAAATGATGTCGTCCACGTAAATCTGAACAATCAAAATGTCGTTTTTGCATTTTTGTGTAAACAAGGTAGGATCAACTGTGCCTTTGGTGAAATTGTTTTGGATAAGGAAAGAGGAAAGTTCGTCATACCATGCTCTCAGAGCTTGTTTCAATCCATAGATTACATTTTTGAGTTTGTAGACGTAGTCTAGATGTTCCATGTCGATGAAGCCTTCTGGCTGACTCACGTACACTTCTTCTTTCAGAGTTCCATTCAAGAACGCGGTCTTAATGTCCGTCTGATAAACCGTGATGTTTTTGTGAGCTGCATAGGCTAAGAATATCCTGACTGCTTCAAGTCTAGCTACCGGCGCGAATGACTCTTCAAAGTCTATCCCTTCCTCTTGTCTGTATCCTTTTGCCACAAGACGAGCTTTGTTGCGAATTACAGTCATCTCTTCATCCCTTTTGTTCTTCCATAACCATTTGAGATCAATGACGCGAATGTCAATTGGTCTTGGAACCATTTCCCAAGAGTCATGAAGACGGTAGTGGAGAAGTTCCTCCTGCATTGCTTCTATCCATGCGGGTTCTGCCATTGCCTCGCGAATGTTCTTTGGCTCTATATTGCTAATTGAGCAAAGGTAAATGCATAAGTCGCAATCGGTGGCAAGTTGGTGTCTCGTCTGAATTAGCCTTGAAGGTTCACCAATAACTTGTTCAATTGGGTGGTCTTTTGTCCACTTCAGAGTAGAAGGATACCATTGGTTAAACGTATGCGAGTTAGATGGTTCTCGTAAGCATGAAGAAGATTCAGCTGATTCCGTAGCAAACGGGTTTTCAAATAAGTCGTCATCTAACGTTGCATCGTTTTGGTTTCGGTTTTGCTCATCAACTGCTGGTAGAACGGGTGCAATAACTGGAGTAGATGTAGATGGAGTTGGTGCATTGATTTTGCTCTGATACCAATTGTAGGACCACACTTTTACACCAACCTTACGCGTACACACCTTATCACAAGATGAAAACGTTAAACCAAACACACTTATTCGTATATGAAGATGAAATAAAGAAAGGAAAGATGGTGACTTGAATGATGATATAAGTTATGCGTATGTATGAGAAGAGAGATGAAAAACAATAAGATGTTATATTGCTCCAAAGAAAACACACACACACACACATTCAAGCACACCCCTCAAATGACCATTTGAGGGGTATTTATAGTACAAGTGACTTGATGCCCTAAAAGGCTTTCTATGGGCTTTCGTGGGCTTGGACATGGGTTGGTTTGGATATAAGACAAGCTGAACTAAATTAATACCCATTTAGCTTAGTCCAATCCACGAGCCCGTTGACTATTCTAGCACGATATCTAACACACGTTACAAAGTTCCTAAACGTGAATGACCATCACTTCTAATAAAACTATTAAGGCTAAAAATTGAACAATTATGGGTTCATGCAAAACATTTCCATTGTTTAACACATTCTGAGGTTTCTGAGCTTTCTTGAGGAACGAAGAAGGGTCGTTACCAAGTGCCATTCTATTATTAGTATGAAAACACAGATTTACTTGATTAGAAAGCATCTTGATTGTTTGAGCAGAATGACCCGTTTTAAGAAGCAAATTTTCCAAAGTTTGGATTTTTTCATTTTTATCAAGAATTTCATCAAGAAGAGAATCTTCTCGTTTTGAAAAATTAGTAGTCAACTGCTTCTTCTCTTTTTCAAGATTAGAAAACATTTCTTTTTGTTTAGAAAGTTGGTTATTTAAATCAGAAATTTCCTTGTTTAAAGATTTAATTTTCAAGTTCAAATTCACATCGAGTGTGTTGTACTTGATTTGCAATAGTTGTTCTTTAGAAACCAAGTTTCGATAACCAATTTCTAATTCTGATTCTTTGTTTTTCTGAAATTCAAAGGCGTTTGCGTTCTCCTTGTAACTCTCAAGCTCAGCGGTCAATTTAGCATTCGCGGCCTTAACTTCGCGATTGACCGTTCTAACTTTCTCAATTTCAATGCCACAGTTATTGATTAATGATTCAAAATAAGCACGTGTTTCCTCATCAGTCTCAGTATTTTGTGCCACACAGTCTCCACTAGGATCCACATCTGGAGTATCATAAGTAGGTGCTGATGTCACAGAGTGCTGTTCGTCATGAGTAAACACATCAAATATGACATTGTTATAGCATGGATCAGTGATTGGTACCTCAGATACTGTGTTGGCGTCATAGACAGGAGGTGCGTCAGAATCAGTGTCGTACTTAGTCTCCTGAAGATTTGCCATGAAGATGCAGTTTGCATTGAGTTCCTCGAGGTCTTCCAAATCATCCATAATAGCCATGAAGTCATGTTCCTCAGCACTCAATTAAAGTCCAGATTGTTCCTTTTGTACCAACATGATAGCTTTCTGAAGATACGCAAGGTCCTTCTTTTTGGGCTTAGTAGGACAATTTCTTGCCATGTGACCCAATCCTTGACAGTTATAACACTTAACCTGATTACCCTGTTTCACATTTACATAATTCCCAACGACTGGAGTTGCAACATTCCCATTCTGATTACCCACTGCTCTATTCCCAGCATTCTGACCCATCTGATTACCCTGATTCGGAACCGCTTGAATACCCATGTGAAATCCAGTAGCATATCCCTGCTGATTCCCAATAACTCCAACCATTTGTCCTAGATGACCCATATTCACACCCGGCTGAGCAATTTTCCTGTTGCGAGTGTTTGATGAAATCCTTTGGTTGTTGTTAGTTGGAGTGGAATAGCGACCTCTGAATGCTTTACCCAAGAATGCAAATGCCTGTGACAAAGCTTCTTCTTGTTTCATTTCAAGATCAGTGATTCCTTGTTCCTGGTAATGTGGTTGTTCTGGTGGAACAGCTTGTTGTTGTGGAATGTATTGATGCAAGTTGTTGTTAGTGGAAGATGATGAAGCTTGTTGTTGTGTATTCACTGGAGTTTGAGTCTTTGCAATGAGTGCCAATGGATCATGATTCTTTGCTAATCTTTCTTGCCTGACTTTATTCACTTCATTTTGGTTTTGTTTCAGAAAATCGTTGAGTTGATCAAAGTTCACTTGATGTAAGTCTTTTGTTTGGTTGACAATAGTGACATATCATCCCCATTCTTCTGGTAGATTGTTCAAGAACTTGATGTTGCTCATGATAGTTCTGGGTGTCAACTTGTTTCTGATCAGCTCATTCATTAAAGTGCAGAACCTTCCATAGTAGGATTCAATGGATTCTCCTGGAGTAGATGTAAACTTCTCCCAAGCAGTTAGCAACTTGTTCTCTATGTCTTGTTGACCAATTTCTGTTCCATGACAAAGTCGTCTAACCCGTTCCCACATATCGAAAGCAGTTTCACAACTATCTACAGCAGCAAAGATGTCTCTTGGTAAACCCAGTTGGACAATATGAATTGCCATGTCATCTGCTTCGACTTGCTTCTGATCCTCTTCAGAGTATTCCGATTCTTTTTGAAGACGAAAAAATGGTGGGACGGGAGGTGTTGCATCAGCATTTCCAGGGTCTTAGACTTGTCGAGGTATGAAGGGTCCATCCTGAATGGATTTGATCATCAATTTTCCATTAGTTTTGTCTTGATGTAACGAAGCATTCGACTTGTCCATTGAAGATAACCACCTTTTTCCAACATAGGAGGACGGTTTTCGGCACCGGCTGCATGAATGTCTTGTTGAGTTGCCATTGATGAAGGTATGATATGATAAAGTTGATGTAGGATCGATTCAACGATAAAGGAGTTGTGTTGGATGATGATTAAGCTCGGTTGTTGTAGTAAAAATTTGGTCTAAAAACTTAAAAACCTCAATAACTTCTTTTTGGAGCATTTTTAAGACTTGAAGGTTGACCCGAAGGAACTTTAGTTCATTCGGCGTGCAATTCTCCTCGTTCTTGCAGTCGTTTTGATGGGTAGATCGCTGAAAACAGAGTTACGGTTCAAAAGCTATAGCCGTTTGAAGTTTAGCTCAAAATCTTACTCGTAAAACTGTTCTTAAGCGTAGAAATGAGTGCTTATGCGTAGGATAGCTTATGCGTAGGATTCTTATGCGTAAAACCCAACTTACGCGTAACCTTTAGAGTTATGCGTAGGCTAAAAAATTTAAACGTAGAATCCTTATGCGTAGGATTTACTTATGCGTAAGACAAGCTTAGGCGTAAGAAAATGCTTATGCGTAAGAAATTATACGCGTAAGATTTAGCTTATGCGTAAATCTTGGTTAAAAACCAAAAATCCTTTACACTGTCAAAGCGTAAAAGATATCCACAAGTCGAAGTGTTCCACAAACTTATCCAAGTGAGGGAAGCACTGAGTAACCGTTGTTGCACGAAGATTCTTCACCAAAAAGTTATGCATAGAAAACTAGGGTTTTGACTTTTTGACCTTTACGCGTAAAAAATTCCCAGCGTTTCAAACAATTTCTGATACACTCAAAGCCTTGAAAACACTCAAATAACACAAAAGTTTTAACCTTTTTCACCCAAAGTGCTTAGATAGCTTATGCGTAGAAATGTACAACGCAAAACATACGAGTTAAAAACTGATGAAAAACACGTAAAGCTTCGAACTTTTTTCCAAAACTAGACTCTTTAACACTATAGGAACCTCAAACCATAAGAATCTTGAAGATTTTAGTGCAAAAAGTAAAGTTTTAAGCGTGACAACTTTGAATAATGAGACCTTACGCGTAACACTTACACAAACAAAAACTTCAACCAAACACTCCTAAACCATTGTTAGGCGATTGATACCAATTGTAGGACCACACTTTTACACCAACCTTACGCGTACACACCTTATCACAAGATGAACACGTTAAACCAAACACACTTATTCGTATAAGAAGATGAAATAAAGAAAGGAAAGAATGTGACTTGAATGATGATATAAGTTATGCGTATGTATGAGAAGAGAGATGAAAAACAATAAGGTGTTATATTGCTCCAAAGAAAACACACACACACACACACTTTCAAGCACACCCCTCAAATGACCATTTGAGGGGTATTTATAGTACAAGTGACCTGATGCCCTAAAAGGCTTTCTATGGGCTTTCCTGGGCTTGGACATGGGTTGGTTTGGATATAAGGCAAGCTTAACTAAACTAATACCCATTTAGCTTAGTCCAATCCACGAGCCCGTTGACTATTCTAGCACGATATCTAACAGACGTTACAAAGTTCCTAAACATGAATGACCATCACTTCTAATAAAACTATTAAGGCTAACAAAAAGTCTTTGCGAGTTTCTTATAAGTTACTTTAAATATGCGTTTTCTTGAAAAATCCTTTGCTAATTGCTTAGACAAGAGGCTATAAAATGCGATTCTAACCCACAAGGCCAAGAATTTGCAAGCTTCCCTAAGTGATTTTAAATATGCGAAGCTTTTAAAGAATTTGCTAGTATCTAATAAGTGACTTTAAAAGTGCGAGACTTGAGATCATTTGACGAAGCAATTGCTAAGTTAATATATGTTTGACACCTTGTTGACTTTTTGCTGGTGAGAGTAGGAATAGAATTCTGACTTGACCGGGCGTGTTGAGCCCTAGCTTGTTCCCTTAACCATAGATAATTAAAATTATTGGCTAAGCATCCGCGGATCTCATTATTTGAGATTTTAAATTTGCGGAGATCGAGGAATGATAGAGTTACTTATGAGTTTAGATTCTAAGCGTGGAGTAGATGGTTCTCTTTAGAGCCCATCGAAGGTACTTGTGGCTTTTTGTTCCCACAACAAAATTGTCTCACCCCATATATGTCTAAAATAATTAAAGATGTTAGGTTTTGGCGATAGTTAGTTCTTTATCTTCTTTAGAGAATCCTTGCCCATTAGAGTTGGGTACGCATCGAGGTACTGTCAGTGTTGCGGTATAAAAACCGTAGGATTCAGAGTTTGGCACAAAAATTAACATGAAATAAAGCCCAAATGTATTAAAGTGAAAATCCAAAGCCATAAAAGTTTTCTATGTCTGAAGGTACCCCCGTTGTCATGGACTTCAAAAAGGTTGAGGAAAATTCCAAAGTCATAATAAGACTTCTGATGAAACGGTAATCCCGTTGAGTTAGTGGTTGAAAAGACCGAGGGCCTAATTGCAAATGTACTGAAATAAGTGTTAAGCCAAGCTTTGAATCCGGGAGATATCTAAATAAAGCTTCTGTCTCTAGACTCGTAGATGAGTTGTTTCGGTCGCCATAGAAAGGATATATCCCTAAATTGTGTTAAATTAGGACCTTGATGTGGACCTCATTCTTGTGTGCGACGGTTTTCGAGGGAAGATGGAAAACTAATTAGCGTTTTAGCTTCATATCTTTATCGGAATAAAAATTATCAAAACGAGAAACTTGAAGAAATTCATTTCTCACCAAAAATAAAATAAATAGAGGAAAATAGGAAAATGGGAGCAAAAGGTAATTACACAAGTAACTTCCATGGGTAGTGTTAGCATCTAAAGTCATATTTAACAATAATTTCGATTTTACGCTTAGTTTGGGGACTTGTGAAAAATCAGGGATGATGTATTCTATCCGTATGGTTACTCCTCGCTGAGTTGTGTTTCCTACTCCGTGATCCTAAAAATGTCGTTTGAAAAATGTTGGAGTTATTGATCGACATGAAAGTTCAACAAACCGTCACTCATAATGAATAAGTGCTTAATCGTAATATCTATATGTGAATTAAAAGGTAAACGGGGACGTTTTTAGAATTAAGGGTTTCTTAATCTCTTTTGAGGAATCTTTGCTACTTCTCATAGATTTAATAGAAAGAGATTCAAATCCTTGGTTTTAGAAGCGTGAGTTGATTACACTGCGTGAGGACACGACAATCGTTTAGTTTGGGGTATTTTAGTATGTGCTAAAACACATACAATTTCTTTATCAAAATAGACCCAAAATAACCAAGAAAGAGCCGTTTATGTCTAATATTTGTTGGTTTCTTGAGTTTATGTATGTGCATGTAAGGATATGACAAAACAGACAAAAGAAAACCAAAACCGAAGAAAACCGAGCACGAAAGAGAGAAGAGTGCAAAAGCCAATGCCGGGGATGCTATTTCAGGGACTTTGATGCTCAAAAGATCAAATTACGGAGTTCGGGACATGATTTAGGAGTTTTTATAATAAACCTTCACCTTTCCCAAAATTACACTTTCAACCCCTCAACTTTCACAAATTGATGCAAAATACCCTTTACTTTCCCTTATTTACCATTTACACACTTGTAACCTCAATTAACCAAATTCCCATTTTACACTTTACCTTTCCTAAATTTCACCTTTAATCCTTATCATTTGTAAAATGTCATAACTAAAAGCCTTACCAAATTAAATCCAAAAATACACCAACCCATTTTACCACTAAAAGCCCATCACCAATAAATCTAAACCAGCCCACCACTACCCTTTTTACCCAAGATTATACCCTGGTCAAACCATTTCCTTTACCTGGTCCACGCACAAATAACTCCCCAAACGAACCTCCCTGTTTGAACCCCATACCATCCAAGTGACCCTTTTCACTTATATCCCCACCAGTCAACATTTATCCACCCCAAGTCAAATAATTAATAAAAAAACCCAAAACCCCCCAAACGCGCCAAAACCTGTAAATCCTCACTTATTTTATATCTCTACCATCACCAAAATTACCCTGACACACAAGCCATTTACCCATACTTAAGTGACCTTCTGGAAGCCTCTGACATACGTGTCAGAGGTGTGCATCAAGGATTGCCAAGCTGTCACAATAGCAGCTTCTAATTGGATGGTACACATCACTGATTTGATCCTAAGGCTGTGGATAGAGATGGTGATAAGATGAGAAGATCAAAGGTCAAGAATAGAGCTCCTAGATGCTTCCCAACCTCCTGGCTCAGCTATAAAAGCTTCTCTCCATCACAGATTCACACTTGTCCAATTCTTCATGTATTAGAAGAATTTTGATCCATTTAATTTCTGTCACTCTTTAATTTTTTCAGTAGTTTGATAATTGTAATTTCACTTTTAAGTATTGTAATTTCACTTTGTTAATGCAAATTCTCTTATTTACCAATTGCTTCTCAAAACAAGCTTGATTTGTGTTTAAGAGTGTTAAATTTCTGTTTGTAAGAGCTCACATAAGCTTAAATGAGCTTATGTGAACTTATTGAGGATTGAATTGTTCCTAAAATCCATTTTCTCAAAAAAGTCAAATAAAGTCAAAGTGGGTCAAATTTTGAAAGTCAAACAGGTTTGGGTTGATTTCTGAGTTTAAGTTGTTAACTTATTTAGTTTGAGATTCTTTTAAGTAATGTGATTTGGTCTTATTCATATTTAAGCTAGTTTTCTTTATAACAGTGCATTTTGAATTTTGAAAAGGATGTTTGGAATAAACTTGTTTTTGGAAATCTAGTCCTAGTTGTTTAATGTAATTAAGCTAAGTAGTTTATATTGATGTTTTTAGATACTTTTTGATCATTACTTTCAGTTGCATAGTTAGGATTTTAAGATTTCACTTGAATTTTCAAAGCTGTCAAAGAGTTATAAATAGTTTTTCTTCAGTTTTCTTTAAGCTTTATAAGTCAATTTCAATGGTTATTAAAATTCTTAAAAATCAAAAATAGCATTTTCACAATTTAGTTTTGTTATTCCGAAAAGAAAAAAATTCAAAAAAATGTGTTGATCAGTTTTCTAGTAGCTCAAAAGTAGTGGTTTGATTTTACTTTGCTCTGTCTCATCAGTAAGTATTTTGTCCCAATTGGCTTCTTTCACAGCATTTAATCTACTTATATTGTGAATTTTTTTGTCTGATTTTTGATTCCTTAGGTAGTGATTAGGATAGATTCTAGATGTGTGCTCTTAGTTAGGCCTTTAGAGCTTATAGTTTAGCTTATTTCAACCTGCAAAATGCCCCAATAGTTCCCTATTTTCTGTAATAGCAAATATATGTTTTAGGTTTGTTATGCTTGCTTATTTGCTTATGAGTGGATGTTTAGGAGTAGTTATGATTAGTTAAGGTTTTCCCTTTAGTTTTCATTCTCATTTAGGTTAGATATAGTGCTTATAGGATAGCTTAACTTAGATTGTTTTCTTTTTTCCCATCCTGCTGCATAAGCCCTTTAGTCCTAATCAGCTTTCATTTTTTATTTTTAATTTCTTCATATTTAGTCCTTTTTAACTGAGACTTTGGAATTAAGCTCTCTGGTTGGTTGCCTTTCACAAGCTATTTTTAGTTTATTTTTAGGAATTTTCTAAGATAGTTAAGCTTGAGCTCAAAGTAGCTGGTTCAGGGATGTTCGGAATTTAGATTTAAGATTCTGTTTTAGGGCTTACTGGCTTTAATGTTGTGCTTATTTGATCATTTCCTGTTGCACTAAGTATGTTTTAGTTAGATATAGCTTCAGTAAGTTTTTTGTAGATTCTGGTTGAGTTTTGTAGCTTGTAGCTTATTCTCCTCTTAGCTTTTCACATCAGTTCATGCCCAAATAGCATAATCTGCATTCACAAGTTGTTTTCCTGGATTCATAATTGCATTTTAGACTTTTCTGTATTTTTTCATAATTTTTCATGTCCGTTTACTATTTTTTCTGCATTTAAAACTGTTTTTAGCACTTTTTAAATAGCTTTTAATCAAAATAATTCAGAAAAGGTTCAGAAAAATACAAAAATAATTTTCTTAGTTTTAGAAAAATCAAAAAGTTAGAAAAGTATTTTTCCAGATTTTTCTTAGTTAAAATAGTATTTTATAGCCATTTAATTAGTTTAATTCAGTTTTTAATTCATAATAAATAGAGAAAAGATTAGAAAAATATAATTCTAGTTTTGAAAATTATTTTTAGTTAGTTAAGATTTTTGAAAATTAATTTTGTAATATTCTCATAAGTTTTCATAATTTTTAGTATTTTAAATCTATTTTAAATGTCCAAAATTAGTTTTTAATTCAAATAAAATCAAGAAAAACCAAAAAAAATTTTAAATTTCAAATGGTTTTCAAAACATATTCTTAGCTGTAGAAAAATATTAGTTCACTTTTAGAAGTTTAAATAAAGTAGTTTGCATTTTAATATACGTTTTATTAATTACGTTATTTACGTTTTTAGTTCTCAATTGCTTATTTAGTTATCATTTCTCACCAAAAATAAAATAAATAGAGGAAAATAGGAAAATGGGAGCAAAAGGTAATTACACAAGTAACTTCCATGGGTAGTGTTAGCATCTAAAGTCATATTTAACAATGATTTCGATTTTACGCTTAGTTTGGGGACTTGTGAAAAATCAGGGACGATGTATTCTATCCGTAAGGTTACTCCTCGCTGAGTTGTGTTTCCTACTCCGTGATCCTAAAAATGTCGTTTGAAAAATGTTGGAGCTATTGATCAACATGAAAGTTCAATAAACCGTCACTCATAATGAATAAGTGCTTAATCGTAATATCTATATGTGAATTAAAAGGTAAACGGGGACGTTTTTAGAATTAAGGGTTTCTTAATCTCTTTTGAGGAATCTTTGCTACTTCTAATAGATTTAGTAGAAAGAGATTGAAATCCTTGGTTTTAGAAGCGTGAATTGATTACACTGCGTGAGGACACGACACTCGTTTAGTCTGGGGTATTTTGGTATGTGCTAAAACACATACCATTTCTTTATCAAAATAGACCCAAAATAACCAAGAAAGAGCCGTTTATGTCTAATATTTGTTGGTTTCTTGACTTTATGTATGTGCATGTAAGGATATGACAAAACAGACAAAAGAAAGCCAAAACCGAAGAAAACCTAGCACGAAAGAGAGAAGAGTGCAAAAGCCAATGCCGGGGATGCTATTTCAGGGACTTTGATGCTCAAAAGATCAAATTACGGAGTTCGGGACATGATTTAGGAGTTTTTATAATAAACCTTCACCTTTCCCAAAATTACACTTTCAACCCCTCAACTTTCACAAATTGATGCAAAATACCCTTTACTTTCCCTTATTTACCATTTACACACTTGTACCCTCAATTAACCAAATTCCCATTTTTACACTTTACCATTCCTAAATTTCACCTTTAATCCTTATCATTTGTAAAATGTCATAACTAAAAACCTTACCAAATTAAATCCAAAAATACACCAACCCATTTTACCACTAAAAGCCCATCACCAATAAATCTAAACCAGCCCACCACTACCCTTTTTACCCAAGATTATACCCCGGTCAAACCATTTCCTTTACCTGGTCAACGCACAAATAACTCCCCAAACGAACCTCCCTGTTTGAACCCCATACCATCCAATTGACCCTTTTCACTTATATCCCCACCAGTCAACATTTATCCACCCCAAGTCAAATAATTAATAAAAAAACCCAAAAACCCCCAAACACGCCAGAACCTGTAAATCCTCAATTACTGTTTATCTCTACCATCACCAAAATTACCCTGACACATAAGCCATTTACCCGTACTTAAGTGACCTTCTTGAAGCCTCTGACATACGTGTCAGAGGTGTGCATCAAGGATTGCCAAGCTGTCACAATAGCAGCTCCTAATTGGATGGTACACATCACTGATTTGATCCTAAGGCTGTGGATAGAGATGGTGATAAGATGAGAAGATCAAAGGTCAAGAATAGAGCTCCTAGATGCTTCCCAACCTCCTGGCTCAGCTATAAAAGCTTCTCTCCATCACAAATTCACACTTGTCCAATTCTTCATGTATTAGAAGAATTTTGATCCATTTAATTTCTGTGACTCTTTAATGTTTTCAGTAGTTTGATAATTGTAATTTCACTTTTAAGTATTGTAATTTCACTTTGTTAATGCAAATTCTCTTATTTACCAATTGCTTCTCAAAACAAGCTTGATTTGTGTTTAAGAGTGTTAAATTTATGTTTGTAGGAGCTCACATAAGCTTAAATGAGCTTATGTGAACTTATTGAGGATTGAATTGTTCCTAAAATCCATTTTCTCAAAAAAGTCAAATAAAGTCAAAGTGGGTCAAATTTTGAAAGTCAAACAGGTTTGGGTTGATTTCTGAGTTTAAGTTGTTAATTGATTTAGTTTGAGATTCTTTTAATTAATGTGATTTGGTCTTATTCATATTTAAGCTAGTTTTCTTTATAACAGTGCATTTTGAATTTTGAAAAGGATGTTTGGAATAAACGTGTTTTTGGAAATCTAGTCCTAGTTTTTTAATGTAATTAAGCTAAGTAGTTTATATTGATGTTTTTAGATACTTTTTTATCATTACTTTCAGTTGCATAGTTAAGATTTTAAGATTTCACTTGAATTTTCAAAGCTGTCAAAGAGTTATAAATAGTTTTTCTTCAGTTTTCTTTAAGCTTTATAAGTCAATTTCATTGGTTATTAAAATTCTTAAAAATCAAAAATAGCATTTTCACAATTTAGTTTTGTTATTCCTAAAAGAAAAAAATTTAAAAAAATGTGTTGATAAGTTTTCTAGTAGCTCAAAAGTAGTGGTTTGATTTTACTTTGCTCTGTCTCATCAGTAAGTATTTTGTCCCAATTGGCTTCTTTCACAGCATTTAATCTACTTATATTGTGAATTTTTTTGTTTGATTTTTGATTCCTTAGGTAGTGATTAGGATAGATTCTAGCTGTGTGCTCTTAGTTAGGCCTTTAGAGCTTATAGTTTAGCTTATTTCAACCTGCAAAATGCCCCCATAGTTCCCTATTTTCTGTAATAGCAAATATATCTTTTAGGTTTGTTATGCTTGCTTATTTGCTTATGAGTGGATGTTTAGGAGTAGTTATGATTAGTTAAGGTTTTCCCTTTAGTTTTCATTCTCATTTAGGTTAGATATAGTGCTTATAGGATAGCTTAACTTAGATTGTTTTCTTTTTTCCCATCCTGCTGCATAAGCCCTTTAGTCCTAATCAGCTTTCATTTTTTATTTTTAATTTCTTCATATTTAGTCCTTTTTAGCTGAGACTTTGGAATTAAGCTCTCTGGTTGGTTTCCTTTCACAAGCTATTTTTAGTTTATTTTTAGGAATTTTCTAAGATAGTTAAGCCAAAGTAGCTGGTTCAGGGATGTTTGGAATTTAGATTTAAGAATCTGTTTTAGGGCTTATTGGCTTTAATGTTGTGCTTATTTGATCATTCCCTGTTGCACTAAGTATGTTTTAGTTAGATATAGCTTCAGTAAGTTTTTTGTAGCTTCTGGTTGAGTTTTGTAGCTTATTCTCCTCTTAGCTTTTCACATCAGTTCATGCCCGAATAGCATAATCTGCATTCACAAGTTGTTTTCTTTGATTCATAATTGCATTTTAGACTTTTCTGTATTTTTTTCATAATTTTTCATGTCCATTTACTATTTTTTCTGCATTTAAAACTGTTTTTAGCACTTTTTAAATAGCTTTTAATCCAAATAATTCAGAAAAGGTTCAGGAAAATATAAAAATAATTTTCTTAGTTTTAGAAAAATCAAAAAGTTAGAAACAGTATTTTTCCAGATTTTTCTTAGTTAAAATAGTGATTTCTAGCCGTTTAATTAGTTTAATTTAGTTATTAATTCATAATAAATAAAGAAAAGATCAGAAAAATGTAATTCCAGTTTTGAAAATTATTTTTAGTTAGTTAAGATTTTTGAAAAATAGTTTTGTAATATTCTCATAAGTTTTCTTAATTTTTAGTATTTTAAATCTATTTTAAATGTCAAAAATTTGTTTTTAACTCAAATAAAATCAAGAAAAACCAAAAAAAATTAGTTTTAAATTTCAAATAGTTTTCGAATCATATTCTTAGCTGTAGAAAAATAATAGTTCAGTTTTAGAAGTTTAAATAGAGTAGTTTGCATTTTAATATACGTTTTATTAATTACGTTATTTACGTTTTTAGTTCTCAATTGCTTATTTAGTTATAATTTCCTTGTTATCATCATAGATTCAGTAGTTTTTATTGCTTCCCTTTACTTTTCCTTGCCCCATAGTTTAGAAATCCTCAAAAATCCTTTTTACCCATTCAAATCCCGAATCACGCGACGTAAGTTGTTAAACTCCATTTATCCCTCGTTGGAAAAACGACCCGGGAAAATACATACCTTTGTATTTCTTCGGAAAATATCTGTGTACAAAAATGAACTAATCATTTACCCCGCCACATTTTAGATTTAGACACCAAAAAGTAGCGGATCAACGAAGGTGACCCGACTAGCTTTGACTCGGATGTGTAACCAGTTTTGGAAATGACACGTTCATCCAGTGACCTGCTTTTAACCCAACATTTTTTAATGGTTATCTAACCTTCCTGTTTTGCCACCTCTAATACCATGTCTAGCTAGATGTTATATGGTCTTTTATGGTGTGTTTGTGTATATTTTCTTCTTTTTGAAACCTTTAATTTCATAGTGGTAGTGATCTTTTCTAGATGCCGTGTAGGTTGTAGCCATGTGTGCGTGGTTTATACCATTGAGTAATCTGAAACACTTTTAGAAATGACTAAACCAGTTGAAGGAGTTATGCCTTCAGTTTGGGACATATAATCATCAGTAAGTTCACTTTAAGTATTAAGACTTTGCGGCATCAATAATGCTCCACTTTTTTATGCACACATGTATCTTGTGTGTCACCTTTAAAACCTCTGTTGAGCTTCCAATGAACCCATATATTAACACGAAGACACGTTGTGAGGGAAATTATGTACGGTTCTCTTGATCAAATGATTCCGGTCATGGGATGGGATCCGTCTCTCTGGCATTGCCTTGATGAGCCTCCCAGTCATAAATTTGAATAGGTGTCACAAAGATGGGGTGTGATCCTATGATCAGGATTAAATATTCTTGATAAAAATATTTAGTTTCCGTACATACACCGTCAGTTTTTGGTCTTTCATCATAGGTTTGGTTTATAACTGCTATTCAATTTCTTCTATTGCATCTCTCAGATAAAAAATAAATGAGGTTAGTATTACCTTCAAAATACTTCACCTTACAAAATATTCGAGTTATCCTGTTTTGACCCATATGCAAGAATTGGCTGTTTTGACCCATTAACCTACAATCCTACATACCCAATATACTCTCTCGACTCCTCTAGAGCATATCATAACAAGTCAAGAAGACCTTTCGGGAAACCGGGCTGCTCCCACTTTGTGAAGATTTAGTTAAATGAATACAAGTTTATGAGTATGACAATTGACAATATAATCATGCGACTATTATATTGCCTAAACATCTGAAGAGACAACGAGGAAATAACCACTAAGGGTAATCACATTTCTTCAAGGAAATGTTCAAACCTCGCTGGTTGAACATCTTGGGATGCCCATGACAAAGTCTCAAAACGACACAAGAATACCAATTAGGTCGCGTATATCATTGGCAAAAAGGTTCGATTTTCCCCAACTAGCCTGAAACACAGATTGTTGGTTGTTATGAGCCCAACAGGGTAAGATAATCAGTAGCAATGCAAGACCAAATCAGGGTACCGGATATCACTTAGAATCGTATGATCACTTTTCAAAGTAAACTATTCGACCCTATGACTGGGTTACACAAATATCTACTTGGGATAAGACCAAATGTTAGTTTTTGAATTAGGCACAAATCAATAACCTTTGCGCATATAAGTGTTTTAGTTTTCTGTTTGTTTCTCCTAGTTTTTCTCTATATCTTCATGCTGATGATGTCGATCTCTATATATAGTAGAGAACACTCAACCCTAGTCAATGGACTTTATGAGTGATTAACGGCCAATTAATCACCCATAAAAAGCCTCCATTATCATAGGAATAGTGGTTACATGACCAATTAAACGTCGTCATAAAGCAGTCATAAAAGCCACTTGAATGGGTCAAAGCTGTTACAAGTTAATCACTGCAACACTACCAGTACGAACCAATACATTAGCAGCAAGAACCAATACACCAGCAGTAGGAACCATCAATCACTACACTAGCAGTAATAACCAGCATTAGCAGTAGGAACCAATACACTCGCAGCAGGAACCATCAGTCACTACACTAGCAGTAGTAAATTAGTAATCAACACTAGCAGTACTAACCACTATTGAGTCAGGGTTGTAGGATATAGGATTTCACAAACACATTAAACCATAATCATATGAGGCGTTAACAAGGTTTAGAGAGAGAAACTTCTAGAGAGAGAGAAAGGGAAGAGAGTTGGGAACTATGTGAAACAAAGAAAAATGGTATTGAAGCTCCAACCCTCTACCTTGGGAGGTAGAGGGTATTTATAGTGTCTTACAAATAAACGCCACCTACGGGCTGTGGATCAGGCATACAGTGGGTAAAGACCCGTCCGTCCTCCACGGTGTTACATAACAAACTACTTACTAACATAACTTGACTACAACTACGTGCTTTCTATCGAATACATATACTTGAGGTGACCGACTCTTTAACGACTGAATTTTCTAATTCCTAACAATCTCCCCCTAAGGGAGGTCACCTCAATTTACAATGAATACAAACAGATATTACATTAGATTGTTCTAGGATTCTTGATTAAGTTCTTTGCTCAGTAGCTCGTAGTCTTTGATTCTTCATGTTCCGCATGTTTGGATAATTTCAAATGGAGGTCTTTAACTGATCCACGTGATGATGAGATTTGAGCCAACATTGAGATCATCAGCTAACATAAATCTCTGACTCATCCATTGTGGTGTTGGTATTATGTGATGTTGTGACATTTGGACCGACATACTCACATTCTGGATCATGATATATTCTCATCAGAGTAGCGGAAGCTTTTACTAGTTCATGATATTTGCAGCAGCATAGCAGAAGCATGGAGTGAAAGTATCAGAGTCGTTGAAGCACTTATCATGATTTCTTTAGAGATGAATGTGTAGTGTAAGCATGCGGCTATGGATTGACTGCTTCATTCTGATCAGCTGCAAACGTCGGGCATACCTGCATACAACAGTTAGCAATAAAGTGCACGAAAGTGTCTTTGATCACTTTCGTTGAATTGAGGTACACGGCCCATGGTTCCCCGTTGATCAGTACAAGTACTGCCTGTGATCAGGTATAATTTCGAAGAATTTCCTTGACAGGGTTTCGCAGCTGCTCTAGCTGTTCTCAAACCGGAACGTCTCAAAGAAGACAACACGGAGTGAGTGAACCAGCGAATTGAGATTCACTGATTGATGAAAAGAGATTTGAAAAAACAATCGTGTGCCGCTCAATAGAAATTGTTTTTGCAATACAACGAAGGTTTTAATGAAAATCAATTATCAATCATAAACACCTTTTATTTTGAAATATTAGTACACAGTCGATGTGCTAAAGAAAAGAGTTTTTAAGCACAACGACCGGTTTTTCAAAGGTATCCATCAATCCATAACCTGAACCAGGATTGATTCAAAAGATTGAATCGCCCCATTGTTTCTGTTCAGTTGTCACATGGTTGATCTATTGGATAGATCTCACATGCCACCCACCAGGAGCTTGTTTGATGTTGGCTCCAGAAGGCTTTCCATCTTTATTGTGAATATGTTTGCATATCACTCAAATGTTCTGGCAATACCACAAGGATAATGCGTAGGACTCATAAGATATAATTTCTCTTTTCACATTGTGTGAAACAGAGAGTCTTCATTGACAGTGTCCTAAGGAGATTTATTTGATGATCTCGTGGCTCTAGACTCAATTGTGCATATTTGGTTCCTATGCCGGAGACTAGGGAGAGGGTCTCCTTCTTAAATATCAACAAACTCTAAGAGAAAGTCGATAGATAAGGTCGGTTCCCCGTGAGAATGAAACAAGTCCTTTTAAGAGGAACTTGAGTGGTTTGAGAAGTTGAAGTGCAGTGCGTCACTGGGTCCATGACGTCTTGTCTTCAATATCGATGTTACCTTGGTAACCACCAGTAGCATATGAATTGAACCCGGTTTCTGCCCTAAGGTTGAATAAATGGAGATCTATTTCTTTTCACCCTTTTTCACATTTAATTATTTTTCATTCTTCAACCCCTTCAGTGCTTACCGAGACTTCATAACTAGAACCTTGTTGGGTTTATTCCAGTACTAGCTCAGTCTGAGTCCGCACTCTTCCTAAGGACTTCTACACTAACTAGTGGATTGTCCCTGGGTAGATCCCTCCGGTTCTGGCGAATCATGGGAGCAAATATCTAACCTTATCATCCTTATACCAATGTACATAAAGTAAATTTGGTCGGTCTATTTGGTATTGTTCATCTGCAATTGGAACCAATTGAAAACCATTTGAAAATCAATCCAGATACTTGTGATATATTATCAAAGCATTTTGTACCTGAATTGTTTTTGATATTTTTAGAGAAAAAAAAAGCTCCCCCTCAACATGTGCCTCATGTATTTGAAATCGTTTTAGCACGCAGAGGTAAGAGGAAGAATTAACTTCTTTGATTACCATTTTCTAAAAGATGTCAACATCACTTCCCTGATTAAATCAAGTAGATAAAGCATATTGGGGAAGGATGAGGTTTTCAAAAGTTTGCTCCCCCTCAATATGTGCCTCGAGGTTTGAAAGAGTTTTGCACATACTAGAGGGAACCTGCACTTAGAGACAGATCAATCACGTTTCAATTCTTTGTGGTTTAAAAAGATGCTCCCCCTCAACATGTGCATGGAAAATTTGAAATAGTTTGGCACATGTGGGGAGGAAAGCTTGCTGAATACTTGTAAAACCAATTATCAAGTTATCAGTTTACATCCAATTTAAATCACAAATTCTCCCCCGATCACACTTTCCAAATCCTTTGAGAGTTGTGATCTCTATTGATTTAAATTAAATTTTGAGAGCTTTTTGAGGAGAATAGTGACTTGCTTTTGAAAAGAACATTTTAACTGATAAGGATCAGATTTTCAGACTTTAAACTCCATTGTTTAAACATGCAAGAGTATCTTTCGAAAACATAACATTAGCAAAGGTTTTGAATCAATTGTATAAAACATTGTTATTTTTGATTTTCCAAGAATAAACCTTGCCCATTTACGTGCCAATTTTTTGAAAAATAACCTTCGAAAATAACTTTTTTTTTTCAATTCGATTGAAATCATTCTCCCCCTCAATCAATGACACAAGTTGTTGATTGAGAGATAGAGATTTTGACAGATGATAAGCATAGATGATTAACAAGAATAATAGAGTACGAGGTATTTTCAAAGCAATTTAGTTTTCATTAGATGGCAAATATTTTTCAGAAGAATCATTAGACGAAAAAATATTTGGAAAGAGAAACATTTGTCTTTTAGATGACAAACATTTGTTTTAAGAATCAGAGCATGAGATTTGAAAAATAAGATAAAGCATGACTCTGTTCTTTACTTTTTAAAACGGGTTACTGCCTGAAATGACAGTTAACCACCATTTTTCTCCGCCTTTTTTTTTTTTTTTTTTTTTTTTTTTTTTTTGTAACAAAATTATGTACATTCGAAGAACATCTAAAGACCCGTGACATTCTTTAAATGTCAACACAAAGTCCGTAGATGATATCGAATATGGAAAAACATGACAAAATAACAATAATTTTTTGGAATTTTTCAAGATTTTCTAATTTACATATTTTTTGAAGGTTTTGAAATTTTGTATTTTGCTTTTTGAATAAATATATACAAGAGATAGATGGATAAAGACCTTTACTCCTCGTCTTCCTCTTGAAGACGCTTGAGCGTTTCCGGTTGTAGACTCTTTAGACCAAGACGTGGAAGGAAAAACTCAAAACGTTCTCTAGGAAGGGCTTTGGTGAAGATGTCTGATAATTGGTATTCAGTCCTCACAAAATAGAGTTCCACCACACCTTTTTCCACATCTTCCTGAATGAAATGATGTCGAATGTCGATGTGCTTGGCTCTTGAATGTTGAACGGTGTTGCAAGAGAGAGCAATGGTACTTTTATTATCACAGTACAGAGGGATTTTGTTGAATTCAAAGCCATAGTCAGATAATTGGGATCTCATCCATAGGATTTGAGCACAACAAGATGACATGGCTATGTATTCAGCCTCTGTAGAGGAAATAGAAGTACTCATTTGTTTCTTTGAAGACCAGCTCACAAGCTTATCACCCAAAAACTGAGCACCTCCAAACGTACTTCGACGAGTATCTTGACATCCTGCATGATCTGCATCTGCATATGCTGTTAGTGACATACCGGTGTCCTTCGGGTACCAAAGTCCCATGTTGATGGTTCCTTGGAGATACCGAAAGACCCGTTTAACCGCTTCAAGATGCTTTTTGGTAGGCTTAGCCTGGTATCTAGTACACATGCATATAGTGAACAGAATATCAGTTCTACTGGCAGTGAGGTACATCAGGGATCCAATCATACTTCGATATTTATTTTGATCTCCCATGATCCCTGAGTGATCCTCATCCAGTTTGGTACGTTCCACTATGGGAGTGTCAACAGTGTCACAAGTGTCAAATCCAAATTTCTTTAAAATTTTATTTGCATATTTAGATTGATTAATGAAAATGCCTCCGGGACTTTGTGAAATTTGTAATCCCAAGAAAAATGACATTTGTCCCATCATTGACATTTGAAATTTGGAGCCCATCTCCTTCGAAAAACGGTCACATTCATTGGGGTCAGTCGAGGTAAAGATAATATCATCAACATAGATTTGAACGTGAATTATATGTTTGATTGACTTTCTGGTGAACAATGTCGGATCAACTGCTCCTTTGCTGAATCCAGTAGATAGAAGAAAGTTTGATAGTGTATCATACCATGCCCTTGGAGCTTGCTTCAAGCCGTAAAGAGCCTTCTTCAAGCGATAGACATGAGTAGGATGCTCTGGATTCACAAAACCTTCTGGTTGGCTGACGTATACGACTTTTTTAAGATCTCCGTTAAGAAAAGCCATCTTTACATCCATCTGATAGACAATCATATTCTTACTTGCAGCATTAGCCAGGAAGATTCTGATTGCCTCGACGCGTGCCACTGGAACAAATGATTCTTCAAAGTCAATACCTTCCTCTTGACGGTATCCTTTTGCAACCAATCTAGCCTTGTTCTTTAATACATCACCATGCTCATCAAGCTTTACTTTGAAGATCCACTTTAGAGCAATGATCATGGCACAATCAGGAGCAGGTACTAATTCCCATACATCTAGTCTATCAAACTCATGAATTTCTTCTTGCATGGCATTGAACCAGCTATCTTCATTCATTGCAGTTTTAACGTCTTTTGGTTCGACCTTGGATAGTACAGATTTGAAGAAGCACCATAAGGCATCAGTTGCAAGTTGTTTGCGAGTGGATACAGGACGAGAGGGATTTCCAATGATGTTGTCCAATGGATGATCATGTGTCCATTTTCTAAGGTGTTCGTGTGGTTGTTGTTGAGGAACTGAAGTAGCAGAGTTGATTTCTCCTGATGAAGATGGTTCAGATGATGATTCAGGAGCAAATATGTTTTCAAATGGTGCATCTTCAGGAGTAGCAAAGGGATTCTCTCCATCAAGGGTGCCAGAAACATTTCCGTGATGTACATGATAAGGTTTTAAAAGGTACCTTTTTGAGGGGTCGTTTAAGCCCTTATTTGATCACTTTTGTATCCGTTATTGCTTAATATCGTTCCTTTTCACTTTTTAGGTCTCTTGAAAGCAAAATGCTGGAATGGAACTTATTTGGACGAAAAGGCGCGAATATACGAAGAAAACGGCCAAAGTCAGAATCGAGACACTCAAAGCTACTGAAAACATAAGGTGACGGCGTCAGGTGTTAAATTGGACGCCGTCGGAGGATTTTGTGACGGGACAGAAGCCAAAACTCCTATTTTCAAGTGACGACGTCAAGTTATAAAAGAGTAGGCCGTCGCAACTCAGACAGCCTAGATGCAACCCAGACGGCGTCAGAAGCTGAAGAGGACGGCGTCACAAGCCTAAGGTGACGCCGTCTCAAGTCTAACGCGGCCAAGACGAAACCCTAATGACGGCGACCCGACGGCGTCACAAAACATAAGGTGACGCCGTCGCAGATGTAATCTTATATATAGAATCCGAAATTTTCAGTATTTGTGTGTAGTCTTTTGGAGTAAAAACCTAAACCGAACCAAGGCTGTCTTGTACAGTATTTTAGGGTTCCAAACCCTATCTTACACCAAGATAAGTGTTTTACTTCATTAATACAATTATGTCTTTGATTATTTGTGTGTATGCTTGCATGTTTTCCATGTCCGGCTAATTTACTTGTGTGTTTGCTTAGGGAATATGAAACTTGATTATTGAATATTGATTGGTTGTCTCTTATCTTAGTTGATTAATGATCTAGTAATGCGATAGGTCATTCGTTGTGTACTTAATGCTTGATTAAATCTTTGTGAACCTTAGAATATGACTCCTTGAGTAGTTGTAAGCTAAACCATCCAAAGAGTGCCTTAGAGTAAGAGTTTATTATCCCTAGTGGGTTTTGTAGACGAGACCCTTTGGTAAGTTCAAAGAGTTAGGGAGAAACGCATACCCTATAACCTTAGACACACAACGCAACTAGGAATAAGGACGTGACAATTCAACCACCAATAGGAGATAATTAAGGAGTAGTAAAACCTAAGTAAACACATCTTTAAACTATCATACGAGCACACATTAATTAGACATAGACTACATACACCTTAGATTAGATAATTAGATTAGTAGAGTAATCGGTAGAAATACCAACCCCCCTAAATTCAAACCCCGAGATTCGTACCTTTCCTTTCCTTAAAAAATATAAAAAGATAAAAAATAATCTTCCTTAACCACAACCTTAGCGTAGTAACTTCTCACTAGCATTCCTATTCCCCTAGAGAACGATATCAATACCCGTGGCTTACCCTAATACTACACTACAACGATTAGGTTCACTGCCTAGGGTGTTGAAAAACTTGCTCGACGAAAAGGAAGTTCTTTTGACCCCGAACGACGCGTGTAGCGTTATCAAGTTTTTGGCGCCGCTGCCGGGAATAGAATAGCTAGTTAGTAGTCCACCTCGTTTAGGTTTTCTTTGCTTGATTCCTATCAAGTAAAATTTTCTCATTTTTTAGCTTCCTCATAGTCTATCCCCCTTCTTTGTGACCTTTGTTCGTAACCCCATCACTTTACATCATGGAAGGTGATAACCCCCCACCATTCATCAACCTACCACCAAATGACCCACCAAGAGCCCGTACTCTTGGTGATTACTCAAGACAAGCCACCTAGGTTATAGAAACACCATTGAGCTTCCCGACCAAGCCCAAACTACAGCCCATCGATCCGACACCATCCGGTTGGTGCAAAACGGATGTGCATTTCATGGACTTCGTTCCGAAGATCCAAATCAGCATCTTAGGGATTTCCTTAAAATTGTCGATTCCATCGACCTTGATGCTACTACTCGGGAGACCACGCGTCTGCGTCTCTTCCAATTCTCTCTACGAGACCAAGCTAGTAATTGGCTTGAGCGACTTCCCGCTGGCTCTATCTCAAGTTGGGATGATCTTACCTCTCGCTTCCTTGCTCAATTTTTCCCACCGGGGAGAACCACTAAGCTTAGGAATGACATCTTGATGTTCCAACAACGTCAAGGTGAATCTCTCTACGAAGCATGGACTCGATTCAAGGACTTACTTCATAAAGTCCCTCATCATGGCATTGATCTTTGGCTCCAAGTCTAAATCTTTTATGATCATGTCAACTTCCCCACCAAGCGATCCATTGACCAAGCGGCCGGTGGAAAACTTAGTGATCTCACCGCGGAAGAATCATGGGGTATAATAGAGGACCTCGCCCTCTATGACAACGAAAGTTGGGATGACCCCCGTGAGTTGCCCAAAACCGTTAAGGCAATCTCCTTGCCTCCCATCGACTCACAGCCTTCCGACCATAGGATGATTGAACTTGAAGATCAAGTAAAATTCCTAATGAGTTCCTACGAAAATCCTAAGTCTTCACACCATGTGAACAAAGTTTCTTCCTTGTGTGAGCCGTTTTGTGATCCTCATAACACGCGCACTAGCACTCGATCCCCCGAACATGCTTTCGTTGACTACGCATCCTCGCGTATTAATGGAACGGGAGGAAGATTCCCTACAATACCCGGACCTAGGAATTTCAATGAAACCCGAGAGGCATGGAAAGGCAAGCCCGACTTCTACTGGGGACAAACCAAGGAATTCACTTCCAATGATTTTTCATGGCCCCCACCTAACGGTCCTAACCAACAAAACATCGAAGGGATGTTGCAAAACCTTGTTGCATCACAAGAATCCTAAATAGCTAAGCTCTCAGACCGCTTTAACCAACAACAAGCCGAAATGGATAGGAAGATAGACAACCTTTTGAAATCCATAACCAATAGTGATAGGAAGGTTAATGCTATCTCAACTCCCGAGCCTTCCGGTGTAGAGATTAAGGACCCAAGTAAGCTAGCTAAGCATGTTCAATTCGTCAATACCATCGTCTTAGTGAAACCTAATGAAACAAATGACGAAGAGGACCATACACTTGAGAATAATGAAACAACCGAGGAAGTAGATGAAGTAGACAATGACTATTTCAATAAGTTTCCTACGGAAGAAGAACTATCTCGCCACCCTCACTTAGTGCGTGACCTCCGTCACATGTATGTTAGGAAAAGCCCTCGAATCAAGTTTGGGAACCCTTAGAATCTTAACATACCATGTTTCATAGGACACCTTTTTGTGGCAAAGGCCTACATTGATCGCAAATCCCCAATCAACATAATGACTAGCACCTACAACAATTGGGTAATAAAGAAGCCTATTCCAACTAGGCAAGACCCCGATAATCCTAGGGTTAAGTGCAATTTTCTTGGTAGAGTTAAGGGATTGCCCGTTTATGTAGGTAGTTTCACGTTTTCTACGGACTTCATAATTGTGGATGATATTAGCACGGCCATATACCCTAGCTTGTCCCATGTTATTCTAGGAAAACCTTTCATAGAAAGCACCGGGATGACCTATGATCCCTCGTTAGGAGTAGTGCGATTCAAGGATGAGACCGATGACATAGCTTACGAAATGCCGTTTAAGATTGAGAAGTTTTCATCACTCTCTAATGATGAAAAAGAACTTAAACTGTCGGTCTATTATAGGAATGATGAGGATAGGGAAAAAGGAGTAGATTATGTTATGGCTAAGATTTTCGGATTCTATAAGGATTGCTTAAACTTAGGACCGAAATATAGGACCAAGTGGGGAGAGGACGAACTCTTAGAGAGGTGCATCATAGGGCACTTCTACAACATGGAATCCCCCATTAGAGACCGTCAAGGTGGCGGTAATGAAGTAACGTAGGAGCACGACTACAAGTCTAGCTACAAGACTCTTAAATAAAGAAAAGCGCTTCGTGGGAGGCAACCCATGCTTAATTGTTTGCTTGTTAGTATCATATGTCTTTTATTGATTGTTTATTCTCATGTTTAAATTTGTAAAAATGCTTTATTTTGTTTATAACCTCGTCTTAATTGCATATAAAAGTATTTTACATAAAGGATAAGTGTAGGGAGGATTACACACGTTTTCAAAAGAAACGTAAACATGAGAATAACAATTCACTAAAAGATATATATGTGTGTTTGTTCAAGTCAAATGCTTGTATCGAGTCATAATGGATATTTTGCAGAAATTTTCCAGATTCTAAAGATATAAATTTTCCAGAATTTTTTTCAGAAAATCGCAGACCAGTTTTTGTCAGGATAACCTGACGGCGTCAGGATCGCAACCTGACGGCGTCAGGAAGGAGTAAAAACAACAGATTACTTTTTTTTCGTTTTCTGAGCTACTTAAAAAAAAATTTGGAATTTTCCAGGTCTTAATTTTCTAGAAATTCTGTAAACATCCATTCCACAAGCATTATATCCTAGTTTAAATCGAGTCTTATATATATTATTACCGCCGATTTTACGCAAAGGTTTCGTTTGTTTTCTTCAAGTGTGCAGGTTTAATTTATCAAGAAGAAGTTACATAAGATTGGAAGGATTTTTTCACGCATAAATTCTTCTTGGAAAGGATTTAACCACTACTTTACATGGATCCTACCGAGCTAATCAAGGGAGTACTAGTTTCTTTCGTTTTTAATTACCTTCTATTATCATAACTTTGATACTTTCAGGGAACATTGGGGACAATGTTTAGTTTAAGTGTAGGGAGGGAAAATAAAACGGGAACTGGTATGTGCTAAAACACATACATTTTCATTATCAAAACTGACCCAAAATAATCAAGAAAGAGCCGTTTATTGCTAATATTTGTGGTTTTCTTGAGTTTGTGCTTGTGCAGGTACGGATATGTAAAAACACACAAAAAGGAGCCAAATCAGACGTAAATCCGAGCACGAGAGATCAAGAGAGTTTGAGCTGAGCCGGAAGGTCGAGATTGTGCATTTATGAAGATTTTATTTTCTGAGGATGATTTTTGGAAGTTTTAATCAAGTTTGAAGAAATGTCAAGATCAGTCCCTCAACTTTGAGCTTTTGGCAAGAATAACCCTTCAAGTTTTAGAATTTACAAATTTCACCCTTGGATTATTTGAGATTGACCAAGAATGACCCTTCAAGTTTCAGAATTTACAAATTTCACCCTTGGATTATTTGAGAATTACAAGATTAGCCCTTGGATTACTTATCAGGATTTACAGCCATGGTCCTTCGAATTTCAGAATGTACACATTTGGTCCCTATATTTACTTTTACATAACAATCTTAGTCCAAATCCTATAATAAAACACCATGAGGCCCAAAATAAACCCCAAAGCCCAAACCAAAACACTCAACCCGGTCCAATCCAATTATCTATACCCGGCGGTATACTTAACCCATTTCCAACCCGTTTTTCCTTTTGGACCCCGGTCAACTTCCAACTTTACCCGGTCAAATATATCAAAAAAATATAAACAATCCACACGCGCCAAAAACGCCCCCAAATTCCCCAGCCATATGAACCCTAAAATGCCCTTTATCCCAACTAAGCAAATTGACTCTAATTAAGGGTATAATAGTACTTTTGCCTGACACCCTCTGACACACGGATGCCAGCTTGGCAATCCGTGTGTCATTCCTTTCTTTCCTGACCTCTGATTGGTGCATATGATGTGGCAAAAATGATCCAAGGGCTATCAATGATTGAGATACGTGTAAGGGATGATCAAGGGCTGCGAATACACTTGAGAAAGCACATGCTCAACTTTCCAGATCCTTCTCAAGGCTCAGGCAGCTGGCTATATAAACCTCTTCTGTTTCACATTGTTATCAAGTAGATTAGGAGTAGAGTAGGAATAGAATAGTAGTTTTTAAATGTTTTCAATGTATTAGTTTAAATTCAGTCATTAAATTCCATTTCTGTACTCAAGTTTTATTATCTATATAATATTTGGTTTTAATTGTCATTTTAAGTTTTAAATTCTGTTTTCATGATTTCATTAGCTGTTATAAGCTGATATAAGCTCAATTTACTTTAAAACCTTTCACTACTCAGTTCTTCATCTCAAATTTACATTGGTCAAACAAAGTCAACTGGCAGAAACTCAACTCTCTTGGTTCTGATTTGCTGATGGATATGGGTGGAGATTGAATTTGATATGGTTTGAGATTAGTTTAGGATTAGTGGTACCTTATTTTCTGTATGCAAGCCACAGTGGCTGGACGTTTGTAAGTACTAGTTCAATTTCCAGTTTCTATTACCTTTATTGTTTTCTGTTAGTAGTGCTTGCTTGAGTTAGATATAGCTTAAATTCATCAGTTAGTTGCTTATATGATTGGCATTTGCTTGATTTAGCTTTGTTTTATAATCTGCATACTCAACTGTTGGAGTCTGCACAAATTAGCTCAAATCTGCATCATCATAATTTGTAGTTACAGTTGTAGATCTTGCATTAATCAGTTGTTATAGTGAAATTAGGATCTGATTTGATAGATAGCATGGGTTAGGTTTGATGATTGTTGGTAGTAGCTTGCATATCTGCTCATTATAGGGTGTTTGGATTAGAGCTCAGATTTGAATTGGAGGTTAGTTTGCTGAATAAGTTTAGTTGGTTTAAGTTTTTTTAGGTTTATTCTACTTATATTGGTCATTATCTTGCATCTACATTCACTTAAAGTCAAATTCACTTGAAATCTGTCCTTAATTCTCATTTATGTTGGAATCAGTATGCCATATTCTGCAAATAGGTGTTAGATCAGTTAACTTAGCTTGAATCAGAGTTAGTTCATCACATAACATCATAATCATTCCATAAATCTGTTTTAAAATTCATTTTAGTCAACATTTCACAATTTGTCTTAAAAGTCAAATGTGTCAAAATCAGTTTTCATCAGATTTTCTAGTCCTTGTATTAGCTTCATTTGAGCTTGTCTTTGCCTGAAATTTGGTACAAATGTTCTCTAGCTGGTGGTCTTTAGTTTCCAATTCATGGTTTTTGTTCCAGCTCACTAGATAAGCAGTTACAACAGCTTAAAGTAGGAGGTCAGATTCTGTTTTGCTTAAGTAGTCAGTTAGCTTAATACTTGGTAATCTGCTTATTAGAGGTTAGGATTAGGAGTATTTAGTTGCTGGTAGTTAGTTTTAGTATTATTTACCTTCTGTAGTTAATTGGTGCATTCTAGAGCTTATTTGCTTATTTTAAAGTGCTTATTTGATAACTGTTTGTATATCAGCTCTTATTTCTCACACATAAGCCCATGTTTTTATATTTTTTATAGATTTAGAATTTTCCTGAGTTTTTCATAATTTTTAGTCACTGTTTGCTATTTTTCTCAATTTAAAACAGTTTTTAGTCATTTTTAAATAGCTTTTATTGCAATTAATTCAGAAAAAGTTCCAAAAAATAATTTTTCAATTTTCATAGATTAAGATAAATAAGAAAAGAAAAAAAATAATTTTTATAAATTTTTCCTAGCTTATTTTGTAATTTTTAGCCATTTAATTAGATTTAAAAAGTTTTAAATTCATAAAAAATAGAAAAATAATCAGAAAAATAAAAAAATAAGTTTTGAAAATTCTCTTATGATATTTTAGATTTTATAAAAATAGTTTCATATTTTTCTCCTTAATTTTCATAATTTTTAGTATTTTAAATTAGTTTTAAAAGTTATAAATTAGTTTTAAATTCTAATAAATTCCAGAAAAATCTTAAAAAATAGTTTTAATTCATAAATAGTTTTCAAATATCATTTTTAGCATAAAAGTAATTTTAGATCATTTTTAGGAGTTAGATTAGTCGTAGTTGCATTTTATTCGCGTTTCGTTTTAATCCCGTTTTTGCATTTTAGTATAGATTTGCGTAGTTTGCTATAACTCTTAGGTTTTCCCCTTAGATTTTATTTCCATTTACTTTCCTGATCCCGTAGTTTAGAAAACATCATTTTATCCCCTTCTCTTATTCAAATCCCGATAATCGCGACGTGAGTTGGAAATTCCATTCAACCCTCGTTCGGAACGATCTCGGTGCTCAAACCTAATACGTTTGAGTTACCCAACATACTACAAACTTCTATTATTGGTTTCCCGAGCGAATCAATTTTTGGCGCCGCTGCCGGGGAGGGCTTGTAGCGAGTTTTCGTATTCCGTCTCGAATCGCGTGCATTTGAAGATCCTTCCCCGAGTGAAGTTACCGTCGTTTTTGTAAATATATTTTTGAAAAACCCAAAAAAAATCTTAAAATACCAAAACATTCTTCCTAGAGTGTTTACAAAACCATAAAAAGTAAAAAACTAACAAAAGAAACTGAAACGTCAATTGTTACGTCGGCTCACCTTGAAGGTACAACCTATACACGGGGTATAAGGAAAGTCTTGACATTAAATTGCAGACTGAAGAACGATCCACTCTTCGTTCCCGCTCCGCTGCGCGTACTTTTGAGAGCTACCGAGCATCGGTTGATGTGACGGTTACAAAAATATTGTGTTTTCTTAAATATAAAAACCCAAAAAGATTTTCCTTTTCAAAATTTGTTTTCAAAACCCAAAAATATTCTTCTTTTATCCTTTTAACCCGATAATTCTTTTCTTTTACCCTCTATATGTTTAATTCTCATGGATAGGATCGATTATCGTCATTGTTTTCATTACAAAAGCCGTATGGAAGAGAAACAATATTGTTGTCTTAATCCAGAATGTGTATGTGAGCAATGTGGACAACCTGGTTCTAAAAAATCTTGCTATTGGTGCGACTTAGCCGACAAACAATCTCTCGATGACTCTAAAAGTTTTTCTGACCATCCGCCACAACCCGAGATATGTTCTTATCATCGTTGCCTTCATTGACAAAGCAGTATGGAAGAGAAACAATTTCGGTGTTTGAAATGTATATGTGATTGGTGCGGAAATAATTGTCGGAATGGATTTTGTGATATGTGCAATAATTTTATTAATCCAAATCCAGATCTTGCTCGTCTTTATGCACGACTAGAACAAAAGAGTGCTCTTTATAATGACATAATTGGAGAACCCTCGATTCCTACTCCTTCTCCGGTGAGGGAAATGGAATATGTTTCTGAACCCGAAGTGACTCCCGAGCCTATCACGGAGATGGTGGAAATAGCTAACTCTTATCCGGATAATTCTTCGATTTATCAGCTCTTGTGCATATGGTGCAGAGGACCCGAATATGGTGGGAATTGTCCCGCTTGTAGCAATGGAAAATCAGGAACCGAGTTTCACCATAATCCTTACAACGAAACAACCAATTTCCCTAACCAACCTCTATACCATGAGCCGGAATCATACTCTTGTGAGTATTGTGGTGGTCCTCACCAAGGTTTTCAATGTCAAGTTCAAGTTAACAACTCAACCTTTGGTTATGAACCTTACCCTTATTCGTCACAACAATCATACTGTTGTGAGTATTGTGGAGGTCCACATGTTAATTCCGATTGTCAGATGCAGAACCCTATTGTTTATGAGCAAGTTCCTTGTGATAATTACGACTATGCTTATAACCCACCTCCACAATACCAAGAAATTCAACCGCAAACTCCGTCAGATGATCAAGAATTTCACCAAGGTTTTCTCAACATATTACAAGAGTTAAATGAATTAAAAGAATTGCTTCATGCACCTGCTCAAGAAAAAGATCCTAATCAGAAAACCTATCGTGAATTATTAGCTGAAGAGGCCGTGAAAGTAATCCAATATCTTCCAACTACCTATTATTACGATTCTGATTCTGATGACGATTATACTCCTCCGAGTGGCAATCCCACTCCAGTTTCTGAGCCTTTCATTTCCGACTCTTCCCCTTCACTCACGCCGGTTGAGAGAAGTGACGTTCTTTTGGAAGAGGTCGATGATTCTATTTCTTCAAACATTGTTGAACCCGTTGACTCTCTCATAATGGGGGATGAGCATCTTAGTACTATTCCGGAAACGGAAGTGTCTAATGTTGAGATCCTTATCCCAATCCCAAGAGAGTCCGAGGTTGTAGATGATATTTGTGATAAGCCTTCTCTTGATATTTCGAATGATCATGATGAGATGTTCTCCGATTCCGAGGATGTATCTGACAGTGATTGTGATTCGCTTTTATGTGATTCTCTTGACATCTCCGAGGTTACTTCCGGGATTTTCTCAAATCCAGTTTTCAAGTTCAGTGATGACTACACCTTTTGTGAAGTTAATCCTCTTTTTGACAAAGATTTTGAGTCCGATTCAGAGACCACAATGGAAGTGGTGGATATTGCTAGCTCTCAGAGCACACCACTTGTCCCATCTCTGTGTTCCGATTTTTCTCTCCCGTCATGTGATGATGTGCAAGATGAAGAAAGTATTGAATCCGACACTGAGGTTATTATGGAGATTGATTTTGAAATGGTTGAAGACGATATTCTTGATAAGCCGCCAAGTGATTCTGATATGGAGGAAATCGACTTACCCATTGATGACTTGATACCACCGGGTATTGAGGATGCTGATGATGATAACCCTGAGGGGGATGTGTTGTTATGTGATGGATTTCTCGACTCTCCTCTCTCTGATGTGTCAACCATCACCTATCCCGTTGAGCCCGCATGTGAAGACAAGATTTTTAAACCCGGGATATTCATTGATGAGCTTTTTGTTGAAAACGTTGTTCGAGAAAAGGATCCTCTGATGGATGCCTTCATTATTAAGCTTTCACCTCCTTACTATGTACTCCCGACTTCTTTGGAGTATTCTCATTTTGATCCATCATCTCTTCGTCCACCCGCTAAACCGCCGGATGATGGATCAATCTTTCTTGAAAAACCTCATGTGAGTTTGGGAGAAGTTATCCCATTTGTGCTTAAGCCCGACACTTTCTTTCCCACCCAACCCACCCAGTTTCATTCCTTCGGGAATGAGGACACCGTTTTTGACCCTGGTATCTCTACCACTTGCTTCCCCAAGGACAAATGAATTCGGGGCGGGTCAAGCTAACGACTCGATAACAAAACAAGCGTTTCTATCTTCTTTCTATTTTCTTCTAATAAGTGACATGAAGGGGTTAGCCTCATCGATTTCTCGTGTTTGGTTGTTTGTGATGTTGTGTGTAGGATTTTCCCGATATGAAGACTCTCGTGCTCGAAGTTTGTCTTTTCTCCACTCGAGTTTCATGATCGATGCTGATGGAAATCCGATATCCTAATCTTATCGACTAACGTTTATCTTTTAGCATACTTAATAAACGGCTTTTAGATTTTCGTTGATACCCTTGCTTTAAACATTGAGGACAATGTTTCGTTCTAGTCTGGGGTAGGGTAATCTTCGATTTGATTTGACCGCACTTGCTTGTTTTCTGTCGTGTACTCTAGCAACCCCGTTTTTCCCTATAAATTGAAAAATTGTGCAAAAATAGGAAAAATTTAAAAAAATTTTGTAAGCTTTTGTTAAGTCTTTTTGATTGAAAAGTTTTGCTAGTCTCTTAGACAAGAAGCTATAAAATGCGAATTCTAGCTCAAAAGGCCAAGATTTTGCAAGTTTCCCTGAGTGACTTTAAATATGCATAACTTTATTTCATTAGACGAAGCATTTGCTAAGTTAAGATATGTTTTGACACCTTGTTGACTTTCCGCTGGTGAGAGTAGGAATAGAATTCTGACTTGACCGGGCATGTTGAGCCCTAGCTTGTTCCCTTAACCATAGGTAATCTAAAAAATTATCGGCTAAGCATCCGCGGATCTCATTATTTGGGATTTTAAATTTGCGGAGATCGAGAAATGATAGAGTTACTTATGAGTTTAGATGCTAAGCGTGGAGTAGTTGGTTCTCTTTAGAGCCCATCGAAGGTACTTATGGCTTTTTGTTCCCACAAAATTGTTTCACCCCATATCTATCTAATAAATAATTAGAGATGTTGAGTTTTTGGCGATAGTTAGTTCTTTATCTTCTTAAAAGAATCTTTGTTTTAAAAATTGGGTACACATCAAGGATCCGTAATAAATAAATAAGCAATCAGTGATAAGTAAAAAGTAATAAGTAAAGTTATGAGCTGCGGTGTGGAGATCGGACCCTTGGATCTTTAGCCGGGATTGAGTGAGGTCTTAGTCTAGCCAACCGGGATCCTCATTTCATGAAGCCTATAGTCTTGGAATTACCCCGTGAAGCTCCGTAGTTCATAGCTCATACAAGTAAAAGTTCATGGTTCTTGAGAGAAGGCGGACAACTAATTATCGACTTAGCTTTATATCTTTATCGGAATAAAAATTATCGAAACGAGAAATTTGAAGAAATTCATTTCTCACAAAAATAAAATAAATAGAGGAAAATAGGAAAATGGGAGCAAAAGGTAATTACACAAGTAACTTCCATGGGTAGTGTTAGCATCTAGAGTCATATTTAACAATGATTTCGATTTTACGCTTAGTTTGGGACTTGTGAAAAATCAGGGACGATGTATTCTATCCGTATGGTCACTTCACGCTGTGTTGTGTTTCCTACTCCGTGATCCTAATGTGTCGTTTGAAAAATTTTGGAGTTATTGATCGACATGAAAGTTCAACAAACCGTCATTCATAACCGGAATGTGCTTAATCGTAATATCTATATGTGAATTAAAAAGGTAAACGGGGCGTTTTTTTAGAATTAAGGCTTTCTTAATCTCTTTTGAGGAATCTTTGCTACTTCTTCATAGGTTTAGTAGAAAGAGATTGAAATCCTTGGTTTTAGAAGCGTGAGTTGATTGCATTGCGTGAGGACACGACAATGGTCTCGTCTGGGGTATTTTGGTATGTGCTAAAACACATACCTTTTCATTATCAAAACTGACCCAAAATAATCAAGAAAGAGCCGTTTATTGCTAATATTTGTGGTTTTCTTGAGTTTGTGCTTGTGCAGGTACGGATATGTAAAAACACACAAAAAGGAGCCAAATCAGACGTAAATCCGAGCACGAGAGATCAAGAGAGTTTGAGCTGAGCCGGAAGGTCGAGATTGTGCATTTATGAAGATTTTATTTTCTGAGGATGATTTTTGGAAGTTTTAATCAAGTTTGAAGAAATGTCAAGATCAGTCCCTCAACTTTGAGCTTTGGCAAGAATAACCCTTCAAGTTTCAGAATTTACAAATTTCACCCTTGGATTATTTGAGATTGACCAAGAATGACCCTTCAAGTTTCAGAATTTACAAATTTCACCCTTGGATTATTTGAGAATTACAAGATTATCCCTTGGATTACTTATCAGGATTTACAGCCATGGTCCTTCGAATTTCAGAATGTACACATTTGGTCCCTATATTTACTTTTACATAACAATCTTAGTCCAAATCCTATAATAAAACACCATGAGGCCCAAAATAAACCCCAAAGCCCAAACCAAAACACTCAACCCGGTCCAATCCAATTATCTATACCCGGCGGTATACTTAACCCATTTCCAACCCGTTTTTCCTTTTGGACCCCGGTCAACTTCCAACTTTACCCGGTCAAATATATCAAAAAAATATAAACAATCCACACGCGCCAAAAACGCCCCCAAATTCCCCAGCCATATGAACCCTAAAATGCCCTTTATCCCAATTAAGCAAATTGACTCTAATTAAGGGTATAATAGTACTTTTGCCTGACACCCTCTGACACACGGATGCTAGCTTGGCAATCCGTGTGTCATTCCTTTCTTTCCTGACCTCTGATTGGTGCATATGATGTGGAAAAAATGATCCAAGGGCTATCAATGATTGAGATACGTGTAAGGGATGATCAAGGGCTGCGAATACACTTGAGAAAGCACATGCTCAACTTTCCAGATCCTTCTCAAGGCTCAGGCAGCTGGCTATATAAACCTCTTCTGTTTCACATTGTTATCAAGTAGATTAGGAGTAGAGTAGGAATAGAATAGTAGTTTTTAAATGTTTTCAATGTATTAGTTTAAATTCAGTCATTAAATTCCATTTCTGTACTCAAGTTTTATTATCTATATAATATTTGGTTTTAATTGTCATTTTAAGTTTTAAATTCTGTTTTCATGATTTCATTAGCTGTTATAAGCTGATATAAGCTCAATTTACTTTAAAACCTTTCACTACTCAGTTCTTCATCTCAAATTTACATTGGTCAAACAAAGTCAACTGGCAGAAACTCAACTCTCTTGGTTCTGATTTGCTGATGGATATGGGTGGAGATTGAATTTGATATGGTTTGAGATTAGTTTAGGATTAGTGGTACCTTATTTTCTGTATGCAAGCCACAGTGGCTGGACGTTTGTAAGTACTAGTTCAATTTCCAGTTTCTATTACCTTTATTGTTTTCTGTTAGTAGTGCTTGCTTGAGTTAGATATAGCTTAAATTCATCAGTTAGTTGCTTATATGATTGGCATTTGCTTGATTTAGCTTTGTTTTATAATCTGCATACTCAACTGTTGGAGTCTGCACAAATTAGCTCAAATCTGCATCATCATAATTTGTAGTTACAGTTGTAGATCTTGCATTAATCAGTTGTTATAGTGAAATTAGGATCTGATTTGATAGATAGCATGGGTTAGGTTTGATGATTGTTGGTAGTAGCTTGCATATCTGCTCATTATAGGGTGTTTGGATTAGAGCTCAGATTTGAATTGGAGGTTAGTTTGCTGAATAAGTTTAGTTGGTTTAAGTTTTTTTAGGTTTATTCTACTTATATTGGTCATTATCTTGCATCTACATTCACTTAAAGTCAAATTCACTTGAAATCTGTCCTTAATTCTCATTTATGTTGGAATCAGTATGCCATATTCTGCAAATAGGTGTTAGATCAGTTAACTTAGCTTGAATCAGAGTTAGTTCATCACATAACATCATAATCATTCCATAAATCTGTTTTAAAATTCATTTTAGTCAACATTTCACAATTTGTCTTAAAAGTCAAATGTGTCAAAATCAGTTTTCATCAGATTTTCTAGTCCTTGTATTAGCTTCATTTGAGCTTGTCTTTGCCTGAAATTTGGTACAAATGTTCTCTAGCTGGTGGTCTTTAGTTTCCAATTCATGGTTTTTGTTCCAGCTCACTAGATAAGCAGTTACAACAGCTTAAAGTAGGAGGTCAGATTCTGTTTTGCTTAAGTAGTCAGTTAGCTTAATACTTGGTAATCTGCTTATTAGAGGTTAGGATTAGGAGTATTTAGTTGCTGGTAGTTAGTTTTAGTATTATTTACCTTCTGTAGTTAATTGGTGCATTCTAGAGCTTATTTGCTTATTTTAAAGTGCTTATTTGATAACTGTTTGTACATCAGCTCTTATTTCTCACACATAAGCCCATGTTTTTATATTTTTTTTTATAGATTTAGAATAATATTTTAGAATTTTCCTGAGTTTTTCATAATTTTTAGTCACTGTTTGCTATTTTTCTCAATTTAAAACAGTTTTTAGTCATTTTTAAATAGCTTTTATTGCAATTAATTCAGAAAAAGTTCCAAAAAATAATTTTTCAATTTTCATAGATTAAGATAAATAAAAAAAGCAAAAAAAAATAATTTTTCTAAATTTTTCCTAGCTTATTTTGTAATTTTTAGCCATTTAATTAGATTTAAAAAGTTTTAAATTCATAAAAAATAGAAAAATAATCAGAAAAATAAAAAAATAAGTTTTGAAAATTCTCTTATGATATTTTAGATTTTATAAAAATAGTTTCATATTTTTCTCCTTAATTTTCATAATTTTTAGTATTTTAAATTAGTTTTAAAAGTTATAAATTAGTTTTAAATTCTAATAAATTCCAGAAAAATCTTAAAAAATAGTTTTAATTCATAAATAGTTTTCATATATCATTTTTAGCATAAAAGTAATTTTAGATCATTTTTAGGAGTTAGATTAGTCGTAGTTGCATTTTATTCGCGTTTCGTTTTAATCCCGTTTTTGCATTTTAGTATAGATTTGCGTAGTTTGCCATAACTCTTAGGTTTTCCCCTTAGATTTTATTTCCATTTACTTTCCTGATCCCGTAGTTTAGAAAACATCATTTTATCCCCTTCTCTTATTCAAATCCCGATAATCGCGACGTGAGTTGGAAATTCCATTCAACCCTCGTTCGGAACGATCTCGGTGCTCAAACCTAATACGTTTGAGTTACCCAACATACTACAAACTTCTATTATTGGTTTTCCGAGCGAATCAGGAACTTTGAAACTATGCTTATCCTTGAATGTTTGCTTTGTCCAATTGTATTTGTGTAATAAACCATGAGAAAATGTCGGTTAGGGTAATTTTGGCACCAAATTAAAATTTTTTCATGACATATAGGAGTGGGCCATTAGTCTTAACAAAAGCGTCTCACGGATAGGAAGTTGCATGACTAGCACAAAAACCCTTTACCACCTAAATTCCACCCAAAAGGTCAGGATCGCCCTTAGATTAGTAGGAATTAAAAGCATTCATCTTCAATGCTTAGAGTGTGAACCGGTAGTATATTAGATTCTAGAACTTGTTTTGTGATGCATTCCGAGATCGCTAGTAAGACTACACTTGTGTAGTTAGGAATAACTAAATGATAAGAGGCATTAGGATAACCCTTGTTTGATACCCGTAATATAATTACTTCTTCCACATTGGTTGAGTAATTCCCCCACACCCTTTGCGTTGTACTCATCTTTAGTACACGATACCCCTAGTTAACCCCTCAGAGCCTATCTTTTTCGCGGTTCTCGTGATGTTTTGGTTTTTCCGGAATATCAATGAAGAGCATTGTTTACACCCCACCCCCAAATATACACCCAAATCGCCTTAGCCTACCCTGTATGCACTCACTTTTAGTGCATTATTGTTATCACCCTAAACCCTTAGTTCAATTATCTGGTTGCTTGCATGAGTTGCTAAGTCGAGTCATATCCTTTGTATACAGTTTTGGGATGATTGGGATTCATGGGAAAAGTTAAAGTTTATGAAATGACGGGAAGGGAACGTTAAATTCAAATTCCCTTTGTTTGCGTAATAATGTACCCCAAGTGTTTTGATCTTTTCAATTCGGGTCAAATTAGTGTTAGAGTAATAAAAACTCAAGTGTAGGGATGTGCCTATAAATCTCTATTATTTTGATGTTACTGTAGAGGATGGTAGAGTAAAAGTGTATGAAAAAAATAATAATAAATAAATAGAAAAAGAGAAAAGAAAAAAAAAGATAGAATGATAAAAAAAATTAAAAAAAATTAAAAAAAAAAAACGGGCTACCATCCTACATCTATCATTTAAATTTATATTTGTTTAGTTCAGTTAGCTAGAGTCTAGAGTGTCGAGTCTTTGCTTAGCAACGCCATTCTTCGTATGCATTTAACATAGAGATTTTTGACTTACCACCACTATATAGCCTATCCCACCAAACTCTTTGTTTCCCTACCGTAAGCCTAACGTTACAACCCTTTAAAGACCTCTTTGACAGTCTTTCCTAGGTGCTTACACCAAAGCGATGGAGGTTTGATCTATTCTCAAGCCTATGGTAATCTATGTACTAGGACCGGTTAATGAGTGTTTATCTTCCATTTCCAATTTGTTATATTTCATATACACCCGAGAGAGATGTGAGTATCCAAACACCCCATGTGAGGTGCTAGTATGTAATTTCCGTGCTTGTTATGACTTTTGCGGGGCTTATATGTGTTGTGGACTATTTTAAACCAATGCTTCATGACCTCTAACTTATAAATTAATTGGCTAAAAGCACATTTGCTTGAGGACAAGCAAATACCAAGTGTAGGGATATTTGATAAGGTTTTAAAAGGTACCTTTTTGAGGGGTCGTTTAAGCCCTTATTTGATCACTTTTGTATCCGTTATTGCTTAATATCGTTCCTTTTCACTTTTTGGGTGTCTTGAAGGCAAAATGCTGGAATGGCACTTATTTGGACGAAAAGGCGCGGATATACGAAGAAAATGGCCAAAGTCAGAATCGAGACACTCAAAGCTGCTGAAAACATAAGGTGACGGCGTCAGGTGTTAAATTGCGACGCCGTCGGAGGATTTTGTGACGGGACAGAAGCCAAAACTCCATTTTCAAGTGACGACGTCAAGTTATAAAAGAGTAGGCCGTCGCAACTCAGACAGCCTAGATGCAACCCAGACGGCGTCAGAAGCTGAAGAGGACGGCGTCACAAGCCTAAGGTGATGCCGTCGCAAGTCTAACGTGGCCAAGACGAAACCCTAATGACGGCGACCTGACGGCGTCACAAAACATAAGGTGACGCCGTCGCAGATGTAATCTTATATATAGAATCCGAATTTTTCAGTATTTGTGTGTAGTCTTTTGGAGTAAAAACCTAAACCGAACCAAGGCTGTCTTGTACAGTATTTTAGGGTTCCAAACCCTATCTTACACCAAGATAAGTGTTTTACTTTATTAATACAATTATGTATTTGATTATTTGTGTGTATGCTTGCATGTTTTCCATGTCCGGCTAATTTACTTGCGTGTTTGCTTAGGGAATATGAAACTTGATTATTGAATATTTATTGGTTGTCTCTTATCTTAGTTGATTAATGATCTAGTAATGCGATAGGTCATTCGTTGTGTACTTAATGCTTGATTAAATCTTTGTGAACCTTAGAATATGACTCCTTGAGTAGTTGTAAGCTAAACCATCCAAAGAGTGCCTTAGAGTAAGAGTTTATTATCCCTAGTGGGTTTTGTAGATGAGACCCTTTGGTAAGTTCAAAGAGTTAGGGAGAAACGCATACCCTACAACCTTAGACACACAACGCAACTAGGAATAAGGACGTGACAATTCAACCACCAATAGGAGATAATTAAGGAGTAGTAAAACCTAAGTAAACACATCTTTAAACTATCATACGAGCACACATTAATTAGACATAGACTACATACACCTTAGATTAGATAATTAGATAAGTAGAGTAATCGGTAGAAATACCAACCCCCCCCCCCAAATTTAAACCCCAAGATTCGTACCTTTCCTTTCCTTAAAAAATATAAAAAGATAAAAAATAATCTTCCTCAACCCTAACCTTAGCGTAGTAACTTCTCACTAGCATTCCTGTTCCCCTAGAGAACGATATCAATACCCGTGGCTTACCCTAATACCACACTACAACGATTAGGTTCACTGCCTAGGGTGTTGAAAAACTTGCTCGACGAAAAGGAAGTTCCTTTGACCCCGAACGACGCGTGTAGCGTTATCAGTACACTTGATGATTGATGATTTGTTGATGAGACAGAGTGATCAGCAGCAGGCGCATCTTGACTTAGTGTCATAGAAACTGAAGGGTTAACTTCGTTGACAGGGATAGTAGCAGCCGCTGATGATGGAATTGACAGATCATTAGCAGTTGGCTTATAGTGTTCATCAAACATTAGATCAAACAGTTTCTTCAAGTCATCTTCAGAAGGAGGCACATAAGGAGTTGCTGGCGAGGAGTCGTAAACAAGAGTAGAACTGATGGGACTACTTGATGATGCGGGTCCAGAACTGGGTTGTCCTGGAGCCATTGGACCGGTCAGCTCATCAAACGTAACGTGAATTGTTTCCATGATATTTCGGGTTCTTTTGTTGTAGATTCGGTATCCTTTTCTGTTTGGTGCATATCCTACAAAAACTCCAATGTCCGCTTTAGCTTTAAGTTTGCCTAAGTCTTGGCCCTCATTAGTTGGATAACACAATGCACCAAACACACGAAGGAATGAGAGATTAGGTTTTCTATTGTGGAAAAGTTCATATGGAGTTTTTCCATGAGCAGTGTGAATTAGAGATCGATTTTGAGTGTAGCATGCAGTGGCAATGGCTTCAGCCTAGAGAAACATTGGAACCTTTGAGTAAATCAGCATTGTTCTTGCGGCTTCCACAAGAGTTCGATTTCATCTTTCAATTACACCATTCTGTTGAGGAGTTCGTGGAACACTTCTTTGATGATTGATTCCAACACTTTCATAAAACTCACTAAGTTGTTTATTAACAAACTCAGTTCCATTGTCTGTTCGGTTGATTCTGACAGTTTTGTTAAGTCGAACCTGCAGCTGTTTGATAAGTTTGATGATGATATCTGGAGTTTCATCCTTTGTCCTTAAGAACTTAACCAGGTGAATCGAGAGTAATCATCAACCACAACTAACACATATTTCTTCCCAAAGATATTCTGCACTCTCATGGGTCCACATAAATCCATGTGAATTGTATGAAGAACTTCTGTAACTGAGTTTGTAGGTTTGGGTTTGTGGGCATACTTCTTGCTTTTTCCCAATTGGCATGCTGAACAAAGACGATCCTTTTCATACTTTAGTCTAGGTAAACCTACAACTAAGTCCTTTCTGGAGAGATCATTGATGGTGCCGAAGTTCAAGTGATTGAGACGACGATGCCATAACCATGACTTTGTTTTCGAAGCCTTCGACAACAAGAAAATTGGAGGAGACTTCATCATATCTTCGATAGAGATGGTGTATAGATTTGAACCACGTGTTCCTCTTAAAAGTTCTTTACCATCATGTTCTCTAACGAAACAAGTATGTTTTCTGAATGCCACTTCTAGATCAGAATCACAGAATTGACCGACAGAGAATAAGTTATGACCAAGACCTTCTACGTAATATACCCTGGAGATAACACTATCACCGACAACATAATCTCCATAACCCATAATTGCACCGAAATGATCGTTCCCGAATTTAACAGTCCCGATGAATTTACTCACGAAGTTCATGAGCCGCAACCGGTCTCCAGTCATATGCTTGGAACAGCCTGAGTCCAGGTACCACAAAACAATTTGAACGATCTGCAGTTGAACACAGACAAGAATGGATAACTGGATAATTGGGAACCCCATGCAATAATGGGTTCCACTTGGTTAGTAACAGTAATTGGAACACCCACATCAGAAGTAGAAGCAATGGAATCATCAGAAATTGTTGGGAATTCTGTGAAACTGTGAAACAATGGATTCTACTGAAGTAATATAAACATACAAAGTAGGAATTCTGATGTTAATAATGCTGAAGTTAATCTGCTGAAGTAGTGAAGCCATGGATTCTGCTGAAGCAGTGAACCGTGGAATCTGCTGAAGCAGTGAAGCTGTGATTCTGCTGAAATAATGAATCAGTGTAGAGCGTGCTTGAGTTTAATTATTTATATGTTAGCCCATATTTATTATTGTACTGCCCAAGGTTAGCATGGGCTTGTTTAGAGTTTTCCCATAATTATTCTATGTATGGGTTAAAACAATATTTAGTTGCATGCTTGCATGCTTGTACGTTTCCCTAGAAAGGGATTAGTGTTCCTTGTGTATAAAAGGAGCTTAAGTCTTTTGTATTACAAAGGACTTGATAAAAACATTCAAAGAAAAACCTCATTAGAGAGGGTGAAAAGATCCATAGAGGATCATTGTTTTATAAGAAAAACCTTGTTGGTAACTTTGATTGTGTTCTTATTATTCCACTGTGCATGTTCAATCATTGTTATTATATACTCTAGTTGAGTCCGGATCTGGATTTCACAGAAATGGATGCAGTGCTAATGTCCATATTTGAACTATTCAAAGTATGTTCACTTCTTAAGGGAATAGTTCTACCAGTAGGCATCCATTTTCTAGTGGGCATTGTCTTAGCAAATTGAGGGCAGAACTCATTAACCTTATGGCCAGAAGGTATCTATTGATAACCTATTTTACTAAATATTCTTCCTGTGGGTTTCCACTATTTTCTAACTTTCTTTCGCCTTTGCCTTTTAGCCTTCTTAGCTTGATTTTTAGCATTAACAGTTTTAACTGGGCATTTGACAGCATTAGACAAAACATGCACACCACATTCATGATTAGTAACAGAAATCAAGCAGTCATCATTATATGGTTTGCAGATAGTAGCAGAATTCGAATTAATTACAGTACGCCTATGGCTAATACTAGAATCAACATGATTCGTTTTATTCAACTCAAACTTAAAGTTCCTAGGGTGGTCTTCTACTCTCTTCCAATTTACATTCTTAGCTTGCGAGGTCCTATCTTGCTTGGTATTGCCTGGAGGCTTTGACCCGCTTGCTCTTATGTCACTGATTACTCCTGTAGAGGGAATTATGGGAACATTAGTTGGTTGATCTACTTTTTGCATTCCTGAACTAGATATGCAGGGATCTGAACTACTTGAAGGCACATTAGTGTTCACTTTCTTCACACTGGGCATAGAATGGTTTGTATGCTTGGCACTAGGCATAGAACAAGGCATCACAGCTTTACCTTTCGCACCTAAGGATTTAGGACATGTTGCAATTAAACATTCTAGCAGCTCCTGAGATCGTTTAGCCTGAATGCATGCAAACCTAATTTCTCTATCAAGAGGTTTATTAATGAAATCCTCTTCCACAATATCACAGAGACATTCTAGACTATCCTTAAGGTGAGCGAAGTAGTTACGAAACACAAGTTCATTATTCCTAAGATGAGGAGGAATGTATTTAACAGTCACAGTATATTTGCAGTCTGTAGATGACTTTGATTCAACATTCTCATTAAAAACAAGTGACAGTTTCCCTTTTTCTTGACTCCTCAGATTCTCTATTTCCTTTTGCAAAGAAGTTATTTTTTCGTTGTTTTTGTCACGAGTGACTTTCATTGAATCATATAACTCTTTAAAGTGTCGTTTAACTTTTTCATTTTCTTCTAGAAAACTCTCGTTTTCTTTTTGTAAAACATTAACTAAGTTTTGAAGATGAAAAGTTTAAGAATACTGAGAATCTAAAGGAGGGGGCATTTGGGAGCCAGTCACATTGTTCTTTTCTCCCTTTAATTGAGAGATTTGTTCTTTCACCTTTCTGATCGTGTTACAATGAGCTTGAATCTGTTCGTCACGTTTGTTTATCTGAAAAACTGTATCAAACTCTGGAACATCTGAGGATGTCTTGATATTTAAGGTTTTAACATTTTCTTTAAGATGTTGATATTTTAGTTGCAAATCAAAATGTTCAACTTCTAGTTTAGAAAGATGTTTTACCAAATTATCGTGATCATCCTGATCAATTTTCTCATTTAGTTCTGAGTTTTTGTTTTCAAGCTCAATGACACGATCATGGGAGACTTTCAATGCAATAGATAATTCATGAAATCGAGAAGCAGTAATAGAGTGCTTAGTAACAGTGTAAAACACATCTTGAGCAACATAACTTGAAATCAAATTCTTATTTAAGATATGCAAGTTCTTCCTTTCGACTTCATTATATTTGAGTTCCTGTTCATAATCATTGACCTCAACTATCATAGCATCAAATTCCTTTTCCATTTCTTTAATATCTGAATTTATTCCCTTTTGAAGACTCTCAAATTGACCTTTTAATTGTTTAAAGAAAGGCATGACCTCAGTTAAATAACACTCTTTAGTTTACTCAAAACCCCTTTCCCCTTCAGTTATCCCTGTAGGTGTGATTCTCTTCTTACACGTTTTCTCAAAATCCACAAACAGCTGATAAACAACATACAGGCTGATTAAGGTTTTGCTATTAGTGGCAATAGATCTAGGAACTAAATGCATTGGTGTATTTGGAGGATACGCAGTAGCTGCATGCATTTTCCTAAGGGGAGTGTTAGTTTCAACAAGTACATTAACTTTTTGTTTATCCATATCTTTCTTCCAAAAAATCTGTTCTGGGGTTAATTGAGTTTGAGGCTTAAACATATTAAGGGAGATCCAATTTTCCTTAGTGTAATCATGGGGTTTGATCGTTATGTTTTTCTCTTTACATGCAAGATCGTTAAGCTTCTTATTCATTTTCTCCCTAGATGCATCATCTAATTTTCTATCCTCTTCAGTGCTTCCAATACATGATGGTGTTTGCCTAGGTTTAAGAATCTCATTTCCATCATACAGTACTTTATGCGCAGTTCTAGCCTTTTTAACTACATCAGGATTTGGTTCCTCAACAAGGGGAATACTGTGCTTATCGCTTAAGACTCTATGCTTAGTGATCAAGTGAGCAGTCTGAATGGTATTCCCTTGTACGTACAACTTATTTTCAAGCTTGTTTTTCAAAGTTTTTAGATTGGAAAAATCATTCAAAAGTTTTTATTCCTTAGCATTGAATTCTTGCTTAAGCATTTTAACATTTTCTTGAAGTTCTTGTTTTTGCTTAACAGTTTTAGAAAGCTTTTCTTGTAAGGAGTTTAACTCTTGTTTTAATACTTCTTCTCTAAAATTACTTTTTCTAATAATCGTACGCATTTGGTCATCCATTTCCTGCTCACGGGTGGTTAACTCAAACTTAGCACGTTGTTCATAAATAGAAACTTGTTCTTTATAGGCATTCAATTAAGAGATAACAGAATCATCAGGGGCATATGCAATGTATTCATCAAAAGCATAGTCATTATTGACTGCAGAAGATGCATCACTTGGTTCAATCACACTTTCACTTTGGATCACATATTGATCATATGGGACAATATTACTATTACCCATATTAACAATATCTGATTCACAAGTTTCATGTAATTGAATTTTATCATGTATCTTTTGCTCATCAACTTCATCATATAGTTTTAATACCTGTGAGATGATTGATTCTTTGGATTAGGAGAGACCATTGGAGAAATGCTAGCCATGAAAATTGTTTGTGCAGTAGGTTCATCATCGACGTCAGAGTCGTATGCATCACAGTCAGCGACTTGAAAGGCATTCTGATGATTGTGACCTATCTCCTGAATTGGCTGTTCATCCACATCTGCATCATATGTCTTGGCATTGCCCTCAGCAAGAAACAACAACTCCTCTTCATCCAAAGCTGCACCATTATCTAGAGCTTGCACGAGCAACATCTTCTGCATTCTGTGGACGTTTTGGAGATGTGCAGTTCCTAGCAATGTGTCCCTCACCACCACAGTTGTAGCATTTGACTGGCTTTGCTTGTCCTTGATTTGGATTCCTCCCACGATTCTGATATGCTACATATCCTCTACCAACTCCACCTCTTCCCTGTTCATACTGCCTTTCTTGAACTGGTTGCACCATAACCTTCCCATCTCTGACAGTAGCTTGATTGTGTGGATTGGATGTTGTTCTGAGGTTATTGTTGGTGTGTGGGAGAGAGTTCATGTTTTGACTAACCATGAGAGACAGTTGACTGATGAAGTTTTCCATGAGTGTGTTTGAGTCGGGAGGCTTATATGCTGAATCAGGGATGAGCTTGTAATTACCATTACCCATGGGTATGACTTGAGATGCTTTGGTGGTAATACCAACATTGGTGTAGAAAGCTGTTGAATCATTTGGTGAGCTTGTTTCTCCCTAGTTGGTTTTGAACTGTTCAAGAATCCTTTTTTCAAACATAGCATGCCTCTTATTCTGAAGAAGGAAGGCATACAATTGCTCATAGTTTGTATTCTTTAATCCTTTGGTTAGCTTCACAGAGGTGACAAATTTGTGCCACTCGGGATTCATGTTGTTTACAAACTTTGAATTCAGCTGAATGTTTGGCATGGTCATTTTGATATTCCTCATATCATTCACAAGCTTGTGGAATCTCACATAATATTCATAGACACTCTCATCAGGTTTCATCTTGAAATGCTCAAATTCATCATACAGTTGTGATTCTTTGTCTTCCTTAGTTAATTCAGAACCTGAGAGAAGCATATTGACATTATCCCAAACTGCCTTTGCTTTAGTGTTGTGATTGATAAGCTTGTAGATATTGTTTGGAAGACCCTGAAGTATAATGTTAGAAGCCCTGATATCAGCATCGAATCTCTTTTTCTCCTTATTACTGAGCTCATCATACGTTTTTGTTCTGTCCAATCCAAAGATCATGGTTCCATCTGCAGCAGTATCAATTATGTCTCTTGTAGTCTCAATCTGATAAGGTCCTTCATCGTTTGACTTGAGAATGTTGACCCCATTTTCTTTTCCCAAACAGTACAATCAGATTCGTTGAGCCCATGAGTCATAATCAGTTCTGTCAAGCATAGGTGGACGAGTATCTGATCCAGCTGCTTGAACGTCCTCAGCTACAGAAGAAACAATAGTAGGTACGATATTTGACATGATTACAAGTTCTACGGGATTTTACTATTCTTTGATTAAACCGGGAAATTGATTCTTTCACAGGATTTTACTAAACCAAAAGAACAACCGTAAAAATGTAGCACGAAGAAGTGACAAGTCTCAATAGACAAGTAGCTAAACAGTCAACTCTCTTTGGTATCAACTCGCTAAACAGACAACTCGCTTAAAGAAACAAGTCGCTTAAAGAACCAACTCGCTTAATAGCCAAGTCGCATAAAGAGACAACTCGCTTAATAGCCAAGTCGCAAACAGAGACAACTCGCTTATCTACCAAGTCGCTTAAACTAACTCGCTAGTTGCTCTGTTGCAAAAATCGGTCTAGGCGACCGATTAATCGCTAGGCGGTGATTAGCCGTTCCGATTTTCATTAATCGGCCTTATTAATCGTTTACTGACAAAAATCGGATAAAAATCGGATTAATCGGCCTAGGCGGCCGATTAATCGGCCAAATCAGAGAAAATCGGAAAAATCGGAAAAAAATCGGCAAAATCAGAAAAAATCTGCCAAATAAAAAAAAAATCGGTTAGATCGGCCAAATCGGGCATATAGTTTCAAAATTTTATAATTTTATATATAAAAAATCCAATCCGATTAATCTTCGCCTAACCGATTAATCGCTAGGCCCTACCCGGCCGCCCAGCTACCGCCTAGCGATTTTTGCAACGTTGGCTAGTTGTACAACTCGCTTAATAGCCAAGTTGCTTTAGAACTCAAGTCGCTTAAAGAAACAACTCGCTTAGAACCCAAGTCGCATAAATAGTCAACTCGCTAAATAGCTAAGTCACATATACCAACTCGCTTCCAATAACAAAGCAACTCGCTTCGAGGAAACACAACTCTGAGACTCAACTTGCTTCGTACAACTTTCAAAAACAACCACTTTATCAATCAAAAACAACCAAACCACAATGATTTAAGCCTTCCAATTCAAAACTTAAACACATATGATGATCCTAAACATAAAAGTACAAACAAAATTCAAACTTTAACACTAGAATTTGTCCAAATGATTCAAACTCTCCTAAACACTTAAAACCCCAAAAACCTTATGAAATCCACCAAAACAAAGAGCATGAAAGATGAGTGATCAAACCATGGCTCTTGATACCAATTGTAGGATATATGATTTCACAAACACATTAAACCATAATCATATGAGGCGTTAACAAGGTTTAGAGAGAGAAAGTTCTAGAGAGAGATAAAGGGAAGAGAGTTGGGAACTATGTGAAACAAAGAAAAATGGTATTGAAGCTCCAACCCTCTACCTTGGGAGGTAGAGGGTATTTATAGTGTCTTACAAATAAACGCCACCTACGGGCTGTGGATCAGGCATACAGTGGGTAAAGACCCGTCCGTCCTCCACGGTGTTACATAACAAACTACTTACTAACATAACTTAACTACGACTACGAGCTTTCTATCGAATACATATACTTGAGGTAACCTACTCTTTAACGACTGAATTTTCTAATTCCTAACAAGGGTATTCAGGGACCTCATGGGTGTACACTCCATACCTCCTTACCCAAAACCAGGTGTGAACTAATCCCACAAGTGCACTAAATTTTCCAACAATCCTCCCCAAATTTAGTTCACTTCCTTTGCATGAAAAACAAACATCAAACAAAACATGTGCATAAACGAAAATATCCTGAGGATTGAATTTCCATCTTCGTACATTACACATTCAAATATTCGAGAATCAGGGTGTTCTAAGAATTGAACCCTTCAACCCATTTGAGTACCTGAAGATAAAATACACAAAAGTTTTCAAACACTTAAAAGCTCCTGACACTATACAAGCCATGTGTCCATATCCAAATTCATAAATGTTGTAAGAGCCAAAAGTCCAAAGCTCCCTGAAGTGGCAAAACTTCAACATTCACATAGGTGGTTCCTCTTTATTCATGCTCCTGCCTAGCACTTTTTCAAAGAAATTAACCATTAAGAAGTAAAGACTTCATCCTCCTTTTCAGCAAGTTCTGAGCACAACCTTGGGATGTAAAATAAACATGTGCTCCAGTCCACTGAATGTTTAGCTTTCCACATTGAACTCAGCTCCCAAGTTTCCTCAGGAGGGAGTTGGGTATCTTAGCATTCAGTGACTAAGTTGGACTTAAACCCATCCCTTTAGCAGACTTTAAAACCAAGTCTCTAGCCAATCCCTTCGTCAAGTGATCAGCTAAATTTTGTTGAGATCTAACAAACTCTATAGATACCACCCCATTCATGATAAGCTCACGAATCATGCTATGTCTGACACCTAAGTGTCTAGACTTCCCATTGTACATCTGGCTATAAGCCTTTGCCAATGTAGCTGCACTATCACAACGGATAGAAATAGGTGCTATAGGTTTAGGCCACAATGGAATCTCAAGAAGCAAGTTTTTCAACCATTCCGCTTGTTAGCCTTAATAGTTTTATTAGAAGTGATGGTCATTCACGTTTAGGAACTTTGTAACGTGTGTTAGATATCGTGATAGAATAGTCAACGGGCTCGTGGATTGTACTAAGCTAAATGGCTAGGCGTTATGACTATGCTAGGCGTTTGAAGCTTAAGTATCCAAAGCCCAATCCAAGTCCTATCCACGAAAAGCCCAAGATAAAGCCTTTTAAGGTTTTAAGCCTCTTGTACTATAAATACCCATCAAATGGTCATTTGAGGGGTGTGCTTGAAAGTGTGTGTGTGTGTGTGTATTTTCTCTCTCAAGGAATATACAACTTATTGTTTGCATATCTTATACTCATAACATACACGGATTTATATATCATTCAAGTCACCATCTCATCTTTATCTTTTCTTTATTTTACGCATAAGTTTGTGTTTGGTTTGTTCGTGTTCTATGCGTAACTGTTGTTACGTGTGTTGGGTTTGCTTGTTAAAGTGATAAGGTTGATATTCGTAGTGGTCCTACAATTGGTATCAATCGCCTAACAATGATTTAGGAGTGTTTTGCTTGAAGTTTTTTTTAGTAGTAATACGCGTAGTTTCGTTCTCAAAGTTTCACGCATAAAACTTTTATTTTTGCACTTAAATCTTCAAGATTCTTATGGTCTAAGGTTTATATAGTGTTAAAGATTCTAGTTTTGGCAAAAAGTTCGAAGCTTTACGCGTTTTGGTTAAGTTTTAAACTCGTTTTTGGTTCTTTGGTCATTTCTACTCGTAACTTTTCTAAGCACTTTGGGTGAAAAAGGTCAACATTTTTGGGTTATTCGAGTGTTTTTAAGGCTATCTGTGCAAAAGAAATCATTTGAATCGTTGGAAATCTCTTACGAGTAGAAGTCAAAAAGTCAAAACCCTAGTTTTCTACTCGTAACTTTTTGGTGAAGTTTCTTCGAGCTATAAAGGTGACTCAGTGCTTCCCTCACTTGGATAAGTTTGTGGAACACTTCGACTTTTGGATATCTTTTACACTGTGATAGTGTAAAGGATTTTTGGATTCTACGCGTAAGCCATTCCTACGCGTAAGCCATTCCTACGCGTAAGCTATTCCTACGCGTAAGCACTCTTGCTACGCGTAAGTTGGGTTCTACGCATAAGAATTTCCTACGCCTAAGGATTCCTACGCCTAAGCATCCTACACATAAGATCCTACGCTTAAGATCCTACGCCTAAGCTTCCTACGCATAAGATCCTACGCCTAAGCTTCCTATGCATAAGTTTTTTGGCGGGAAAACTTGAGTAAAATTTAAATTTTTGAGGAGACTAAACGTTCAATTTTTACGTGAGATTCAAATTTTGGTTTAACTGTGAAAATTTTGGTCAAAAATTCAAATTTTTGGGCCTAAATTCAAATTTTTCGGGTCAAATTTGGCGTCAAAATTGTCATAACTCAAAATTTTCATACGACCTTAGAATTGATTTTTATAGTGAATTTCAAATTTTGGGCAAAATTTTTTTAAGAACCAAGGTTACGAGTACGACTTTCAGAATCACCTCAACCGAGCTTAATCTTCATCAACCACAACTCCTTTATTGTTGAATCGATCCTACATCAACTTTATCAGATCATACCTTCATCAATGGCAACTCAACAAGACATTCATGCAGCCGGTGCCGAAAACCGACCTCCTATGTTGGCAAAAGGTGGTTATCTTCAATGGACAAGTCGAATGCTCCGTTACATCAAGACAAAACCTAATGGCAAACTCATGATTAAATCCATTCAGGATGGACCCTTCAAGCCTCGACAAGTTCATGTACCTGGAAATCCTGATGCAACACCTCCCACCACACCATCTTCTCGTCTTCAATACGAATCTGAATACACTGCAGAGGATCAGAAACAAGTCGAAGCAGATGACATGGCAATTCATATTATCCAACTGGGTTTACCAATAGACATCTTTGCTGCGGTAGACAGTTGTGAAACTGATTTCGATATGTGGGAACGTGTTAGACGACTTTGTCATGGAACAGAAATTGGTCATCAAGACATGGAGAACAAGTTGCTAACTGAATGGGAAAAGTTCACATCTACTCCAGGAGAATCCATTGAATCCTACTATGGAAGGTTTTGCACTTTGATGAATGAGCTAATCAGAAACAAGCTGACACCCAGAACTATTGTTCAAAACATCAAGTTCCTGAACAATCTTCCAGAAGAATGGGGACGATATGTCACTATTGTCAACCAAACAAAAGACTTACATCAGGTGAACTTTGATCAACTGAATGATTTTCTGAAACAAAACCAAGCTGAAGCGAATGAAGTCAGGCAAGAAAGATTAGCAAAGAATCATGATCCATTGGCACTTATTGCAAAGACTCAAACTTCAGTGAATACACAACAACAAGCTTCATCATCTTCCAACAACAACAACTTGCAGAAATATATCCAGCAGAACAACAACAGTATACACAACACCAGGAACAAGGAATCACTGATCTCGAATCTGATCAAGAAGACCCTATGTCCCAAATAATTTCTCTCTTGGGTCAAGTAATTAAAGGTCGCTATTCCACACCTACTAACAACAACCAAAGGATATCATCAAACACTCGCAACAGGCAAATTGCACAGCCGGGTGTGAATATGGGAAATCAAGGACAAATGGTTGGAGTTATTGGGAATCAGCAAGGATATGCTACTGGATTTCGTATGGGTAATCAGGCGGTTCCGTATCAGGGTAATCAGTTGGGTCAGAATGTTGGAAATCAGATTGGACAGAATGTTGGGAATAGAGTAGTGGGTAATCTGAATGGGTATGTTGCAGCTCCAGTCGTTGGGAATTATGGAAATGTGAATCAGGGTAATCAGATTAAGTGCTACAACTGTCAAGGAGTGGGTCACATGGCAAAAAACTATCCCACTAAACAGCACAAGAAGACTGGTGATTTTCTTCGAAAAGCTGCTTTGTTAGCAGATAAGCAAGAAGCGGGGTTACAGTTGAGTGCTGAGGAAAATGACTTTTTCGCTATTGTGGATGAATTGGAAGACCTCGAGGAACTCAATGCGAATTGCATCTTCATGGAAAATCTTCAGGAAGCTAAGTATGACACGGAGTCAGACTCACCTCCTGTCTATGACGCCAATGCCGTATCTGAGGTACCAATCATTGATCCATGTTATAACAATGTCATATTTGATGTGTTTACTCATAACAACAGCATTCTGTGACGCCAGCACCTACTTATGATACATACCTGGACAATCCGAGTTGTAGCAATACTAACTCTGAAACTCTAGATGTGGATCCTAGTGGAGGCTGTGTGGCACAAAATACTGAGACTGATGAGGAAACACGTGCTTATGTTGAATCATTAATCAATCAATGTGGCATTGAAGTTGAGAAAGTTAAAACGGTCAATCGCGAAGTTAAGGCTGCGAATGCTAAATTGACCGCCGAGCTTGAGTGTTACAAAGAGAACGCCAGAGCCTATGAATTTCATACAAACAAAATGTCAGAATTAGAAATTGGTTATCGAGATTCTGTTTTAAGAGAAAAAGATTTGCAACTCAAGTATGACACACTTGATGTGAATCTGAATTTGAAAATCAAATCTTTAAACAAGGAAATTTCTGAACTAAATGACCAACTTTCAAAACAAAAAGCAACATATTCTGATCTTGAAAAAGAGAAGAAGAAGTTGATAACTGATTTTGCAAAACGAGAAGATTCTCTTCTTGATGAGATTCTGGATAAAACTGAAACAATAAAAAAATTGGACAATTTACTTCTTACAACGGGTCATTCTGCTAAGACAATCAAGATGCTTTCTAATCAAGTAAATCCGATTTTTCATACTTCGCAAAAAATGGCTCTTGGTAACTCACCTCCTTGTTTTCTCAAGAAAGCTCAGAAAGAACGGAATGTGTTGAACAATGGAAAACCATTGCATGAACCCATAATTGAGCATGATTCTCTTGAAACGTTGGAACTATCTGAGGAGAGTAGATTAAAAATGAAACAAAAACATCCGGAAATCAAACCTATTGATTACAATAAATGGAACCAAATTAATGGTATTTCGTTTGTTTCTCAATCAACGTTTTCCACCAAACCAAGTGTTTCAAACAAAGTGTCAACACCAGTTTCAAAATCAGTTTCAAAACCAGTTGTTGTCTCAAATTCTCTTTCGAACATTGAAAAAATTTCTTCAAACAATCCTTTTAACACAAGTGATGCGAGAAGTATTTTGGAAAATGTGAAAACTAGAATTGTAGATCTTCAAGAGACAGTGAAAACTAAAACAAATATTAGAACAAACATCTGGTTTAATAGTTTTGATATGGAACAGAAGAAGTTTTTTGAAACTCAAATTGCCCCTCAGTTGAATAACATCAACTCAAGGGTAATTCATTTTGAACAAGCCTTTTTGAAAGAAACAACTGACTTTGTCAAGGACCATAAATCCCTGGTAAAGCAAGCTAATGAAAGTGTTGAACACATCAAATTTTTGGAAAATTTAAATGATTCTCTCTTCGAAGATGTTCTGACTACTGATATTATGTCCATCATTTTGCAAACATATTCTGTTGAAGATCATGAAAGACTCCAGTCTGAGACCTCCGAAATTGTTTCAAAATATGAAAAAGCTCTTATGAAACTTGAAAAAGAAAATATCTCATATTTTAAACAACTTGATCGCAAAACTGAGGAATGCAAATATGACAAATTGTCGTATGAGCGTGCCTACAATGACATGAAAGCGAAAAATGATCTTTTGAGGGCTCAGCTGGAAAGTCAAAAAGGAAAGGCAGTGGATACTGTGAATAAAAAACCATTGACTGCGGAGAAAGCAAATGTTCCCAAACCGGTTTCAAAACCAAAAATGTCTGTTTCTATGCCTCCTCCAACAGTCAATGAGAAAAATGTTTCATCAAAACCAGTCACTCCACCTGCCCTACCTAAACAACATGTTGATAAGGGAAAAGCGGTTATCGAGAAACCAAAAGTTTTAGCACCTGGCCTTTTTAAGATGAGTACCACTAATGCGTCTGCCTCCACATCTAAAACATATGGAACAAACGACATAAGTTTAGAAAAGCACTCTAAAGAGACTAGGAAAGCTGAAACCACCTCCCTTCATAAAAATGTGAATCCTAATGCGTGTGACTTACCTTCTACAGGACTAGAAAGCACCTCTAGGAGCAGCAGACTAAAGCCTAAGAGCAATGCAAGGAATAATAGAGTCTCGACTGCCTCTAGAAGTAGTAGCTTGAATAAAGAGAAGAAAGTAGAAGAACACCCTAGGAATTTACAGCGTTTGAATAAGAAAGACATTTCATCTGAATGTACTGAACCTATGAAACTTGCTAAGTCTAATGAATGTGTTGAATCTCTTTGTTTAACTTGCAAGAAATCTTTAAATGTTCAAGATGATTGTGTTTCTAAGCATGTGAATGATAAGCCTGTTAAGAAGAACGTTCCAAAAAGATCTTACACTAAAAAAGTAGGAAGACTAGTTGCAAAACTTAGGCTTTACACTACTGACAAGAACCAACGTGTATACTTTAGGGATGATATTTGGAAACCCACAGGTAGAACTTTCACACTCCAAAATGGTACAATGAGTAAAAAACCAGACTTCCCTGTAGAAAACTTCGTTGAGTGTGCTCAGGATTTTACCTCTAACCCAAAGGAACCTAAATCCAAACGGTTTCCACAATATTCTTTCTCTGTTACTGGCAGGTTATCGAAATTTTTCTTTGGTTCATCGACTCGGGTTGCTCCAAGCACATGACTGGGAATCTGAAGCTGCTGATCAATTTCGTCTAGAAATTCATAGGAACCGTACATTTCGGAAATGATCATGTAGCAGCTATCATGGGTTATGGAGATCTTCCTTTTGGAAATTATTTGATCACTCGGGTTTACTATGTCGAAGGGTTGGGACACAATTTGTTTTCAGTCGGGCAGTTCTGTGATGCAGATTTAGATGTTGCTTTTCGGAAAAATGCTTGCTTCGTTAGAAACTTGGATGGCACTAATCTCTTAACTGGGAATCGTGATACAAACTTGTATGCTATCGACATCAATCAAATGGCCTCTTCATCACCAATATGTCTTATGACACGAGCATCTGGAACACAGTCCTGGTTGTGGCACAGACGGTTATCCCATCTCAATTTTGACACCATCAACAATCTTGCCAAAGACAACATCGTCAATGGACTTCCAAAGTTCAAATACACCAAGGATCACTTATGTCCATCATGCGAACAAGGAAAAAGCAAAAGAGCATCATATAAACCCAAAACCGTACCTAGTTCGGAAGCAAGGTTGCATATGTTGCACATGGACTTATGTGGCCCAATGAGAGTTGAAAGCATTAATGGGAAAAAGTATATTCTTGTTATCGTTGATGATTATTCAAGATATACATGGGTTAAGTTTCTGAGATCAAAATACGAAGCACCAGGCATCATCATCACCTTTCTGAAACGCATTCAAGTACTTCTTCAAGCTCCAGTAAGGGTTGTAAGAACAGACAACAGCACTGAATTCACTAATCAGGAGTTAAGAACTTTCTTTGAAGATGTTGGAATTACTCATCAGACATCAGTTGTTAGAACTCCACAGCAGAATGGGGTAGTTGAAAGAAGAAATAGAACTCTTGTGGAAGATGCTCGCACAATGCTAATCTATTCCAGTGCACCGTTATTTCTCTGGGCTGATGCTGTTGCCACTGCTTGTTTCACTTAGAACTGATCCCTAATCCATCCTAGATTCAATAAAACCACGTATGAGCTTATGAACAACAGAAAACCTGATATCTCTTACTTTCACTTGTTTGTCGCTTTGTGCTATCCGACGAATGACAGAGAAGATCTAGGTAAATTGAAAGCTAAAGGTGATATTGGAATCTTCATTGGATATTCAGATAACTCGAGGGCATTCAGGGTGTATAACAGGAGAACTAGGAGGATCATGGAGACGATGAATGTGAAATTTGATGAACTTTTACATATGGCTTCTGAGAGACTCGCTCTAGAACCCGCACTAAACCGACAGACTTCTGGACACATCAGTTCAGGACTCGTACCTCAAAGAGCTCAATCAACTTCGTTTGTCAATCCTAAAGAACAAGAATGGGAAAATTTCTTCGAGTTAATGTTCGATGAATACTATGGTGGAACTTCGACAAATGCATCAAACCATCATTCCGCTGCACCCGCTCAAAATCATCCTCCACCACCAACAGAAGATGCATCTACAACGGTCGAAACCAATGCACCTACTCCATCTACATCATCTACATCTACTCAAGTTCTTGCACCCGTTCTACCAGCAGTTGATGAGCAAAACCAAAACCAGAACGATGCAACGTTAGGTGAAGACTTATTTGAAAACCCATTTGCTACGGAATCAGCTGAATCTTCTTCAAGCTTACGAGAACCATCTAACTCGCACACATTTAACCAACGGTATCCTTCTACTCTGAAGTGGACAAAAGACCACCCAATTGAACAAGTTATTGGTGAACCTTCAAGGCCAATTCAGACGAGACGCCAACTTGCCACCGATTGCGACTTGTGCATTTACCTTTGCTCAATTAGCAATATAGAGCCAAAGAACATTCGCGAGGCAATGGCAGAACCCGCATGGATAGAAGCAATGCAGGAGGAACTTCTCAAATACCGTCTTCATGACTCTTGGGAAATGGTTCCAAGACCCGTTGACGTTCGCGTCATTGATCTCAAATGGTTATGGAAGAACAAAAGGGATGAAGAGATGACTGTTATTCGCAACAAAGCTCGTCTTGTGGCCAAAGGATACAGATAAGAGGAAGGGATAGACTTTGAAGAGTCATTCGCGCCGGTAGCTAGACTTGAAGCAGTCAGGATATTCTTGTCCTATGCAGCTCACAAAAACATAACGGTTTATCAGATGGACATTAAGACCGCGTTCTTGAATGGAACTCTGAAAGAAGAAGTGTACGTGAGTCAGCCAGAAGGCTTCATCGACTTGGAACATCCAGAGTACGTCTACAAACTCAAAAAGGCAATCTATGGATTAAAACAAGCTCCGAGAGCGTGGTATGACGAACTGTCCTCTTTCCTTATCCAAAACAATTTCACCAAAGGAACAGTTGATCCTACCTTGTTTACAAAAAAATGAAAAAATGACATTTTGATTGTTCAGATTTATGTGGACGACATCATCTTTGGGTCCACTAATCCGAATCTTTCAAAACATTTTGAAAATCTCATGAAAAGTAAATTTGAAATGTCCATGATGGGGGAACTAAAATTCTTTCTTGGTTTACAAATACATCAGTCCCCTCGTGGAATTTTTATAAATCAAGCTAAATACACAACTGAGATTTTGAAAAATCATGGTATGGATAACTGTGACTCGGTCGGAACACCAATGGTAACTTCACCAAAAATTGGAGCCGATTTGTTTGGGAAACCTATTGATCCGAAGAAATATCGGAGCATGATTGGTTCTCTCATGTATCTCACTGCTAGTCGACCAGATATTCATTTTACTGTTTGCTTATTAGCACGGTTTCAGGCTAAGCCTACCGAACTGCACCTCAAAGAGGTTAAACGGATCTTTCGGTACCTGAAGACATCCATTCACATGGGAATTTAGTATCCGAAGGAATCCGGATTTGATCTAATTGCCTTTTCAGATGCGGACCCCGCAGGTGATCAAGTTACAGCAAAAAGTACATCCTGAGGAGCACAATTTTTGGGTGAAAAGTTAGTCAGCTGGTCTTCAAAGAAACAAGATTGCACTGCACTCTCAACCGCTGAAGCTGAGTATGTGTCTCTATCTGCGTGTTGTGCTCAAGTTCTATGGATGAGAACACAACTCACAGATTATGGCTTTACTTTCGATAAAATACCTATGTATTGTGACTCGAAAAGTGCCATAGACATATCATGCAATCCTGTTCATCACTCAAAGACTAAGCATATCAGAGTCCGCTATCACTTCATCAAAGAGTACGTCGAAAATGGTACTGTTGAATTATTTTTCGTGAAGACAGATTACCAACTCGCCGATCTATTAACTAAAGCCCTTCCAAAAGAAAGGTTTGACTATTTAGTTCGACGAATTGGAATGCGAAGCCTAACCCCTGAGGAGTTAGAACGTCTTCTCGAATCTTCTAGAAAATGATTTTCCAAAAAGCTTCGCTGTAAATATTTTTGAAAAACAAAATACAAAATTTGAAAAACCAACAAAAGCAAAATATAAAAATATAAAATTTTCAAAAATAAGAAAACAACATAAAATCAAAAATCCAAAAATATTCTTCTCACGACATGTCTCTCGTATAATCGATATTCTGTACGTATCTAGAAATGTCATTCAACAATGATACGGGCATGTACAGATGCTTGGGCGAGAGTTCTTTAATGTTTTTCAAAACATGTCGTTTCTCAAAATTTCTCAAAATAATGGCTTTCGTATACATCAGTACGAAACCCGGACTGAAATGCTGACTTTTGATTATTTTCAAATCAAAACTCGTGCTTTGATCGAAAAATGAGGTGTACGCTTCAGTGCACTACATTTAAAAATGGTGAGAAATCATCATCATCTTGAGCACCTTTTCAAGATTGTTCAAAAAGATTTTCAAAATCTTTCAAATAGTTTGTGCTCAAGATAACTCCCTCTAAAACCCTTTAATTGTTTATGCTTTATTAAAGGAGGAGTATAAAACAAAAATGTTCCAAATTCATGCTTAAATCAAATCCGTTTGTCTCCCCACAAAATGATTCTAAAATGTTGTTTAATCTGTTGATATCAAAAATATCACGATTATGCTATTTTTGAGGGGGAGGAGACGTGATTAAAATGTGATCAAAATCGGTGTTTAAATCTCAAAATGAGCTCGACTCAGACGGAACCAATGAATTGACGAGAAATCATGTACCATCTCGAGAAACTTTCTATGGACTTGACCAGGACGGGTAATAATTTCAAGCTAGTTCTCTAGTGATGTAAACGTGTCTCGAATCGGTCTAGTTCATTTAAAGTCGATCAATTCAAAAAGTGCGAACTCTACCCTCTATGTGCAGATTTCTGTCAAAACTTATGAGCACATGTGAAGGGGGAGTGTTTCTGAAAATATAAAACTCACGGAGTGTTTCAAACATGGTTTCTATCATAAACACTCTGAGAGATTTTCAAAGAAAATGGTTTTATGGCAACAATAGGACAGTCATGGAGTTATAAGGTGACTAAGGATAGGAAATTTGTCCTATGATCCGCCAGAGCCAGAGGGATCTACCCAAGGACATCACAGATAGTTATTATTAGAAGTCCTTAGGAATGATTGAAAAAAGGAGTAATGTGAGAAAGGAGAAAGAAGGGGTTGAAGAATTAAAAAGAAAAGTAAAAGAAAGGGTGAAAAGAAATAGCCCTCCATAATCAACCTTAGGGCAGAAACCGGGTTCAACTCATCTGCTACTGGTTGTCACTTAGTTGACACTGGTATTGAATACAAGCCGTCATGGACCCAGTGACGCACTGCACTAAACCTTCTAGCCACTCAATTCCTCTCAAAAGGGATTTGTTTCATTCTCTCTGGGAACCCTACATAATCTATTGACTTTCTCTAAGAGATCGTTGGTATTGAAGAAGGAGACCCTCTCCCTAGTCTCCGCTCAGAAAAACCAAAATGCACTATTGAGTCTAGAGCCACGAGATTCATCAAAAGATCTCATAGGAACACTTGACATGACATCGCTTGCTGTTCATCAATAAGGGCACAAGTGATATATTTTAGAGTCCTACGCAGATCGTAGCAATCTGCCAGAACATTTATGAGAAGTTTCACATCTGTGATCTTCAGTGATTGAATGGAAACTCCTGCCAGGGTCAACATCAAGCAGCCCTGACAGCAGGTGACTTCGGTAACTCCCCGTGGATTACGCTTAGTGTGTCTCAAACGGTCTACAGTCATGCGGTGATGCTTCGGTGTACCTCAGCGACTCATCTGAACTGTAGATGTACTTCGGTATATCGCGTTATCTCACTTGTGGGACTCCAGTTCAGGAACGGCCTCTGTGAGAATTAGAGACGTGTTTTCACACTATGCTGTTAACACCCTTGAAATTCAAACTTGTAAGTGCCGGAATCCGCTTATTACTAACCTGTTTTTATGTTTTCTTCTTATGGAAGCTCCAGAGCGGATGGATCGTTCAGACTCGCCACATGCTCATACCAACAACACATGAAAGTTCTCATCAAAATCAAAGGCAACTCAAAGTGAAAGATGATTCTTCGTCAATGTCAAAGAATATACAAAGTGTAAAGACTCGAGAACTTCATCATTGGAAACTCAAAGTCAAATAGAAGTGTGAGCATGGTGGAGAAAGGCGTGGAGACACCTAACCAACGAAGTTGACAAAGGCAGACAATCACATTATCTGATTACAAAGCATGAAGGAACAAAGAATCAAGACTATTCTATATCTACACGCAAAGTTCTTGCTCGAGAAAAGTAAAGACCTAATCAAGTGGAGCATCTTTTGAATGACTACCCCTTAGGGGGAGATTGTTAGCCTTAATAGTTTTATTAGAAGTGATGGTCATTCACGTTTAGGAACTTTGTAACGTGTGTTAGATATCGTGATAGAATAGTGAACGGGCTCGTGGATTGGACTAAGCTAAATGGCTAGGCCTTATGACTATGCTAGGCGTTTGAAGCTTAAGTATCCAAAGCCCACTCCAAGTCCTATCCACGAAAAGCCCAAGATAAAGCCTTTTAGGGTTTTAAGCCTCTTGTACTATAAATACCCCTCAAATGGTCATTTGAGGGGTGTGCTTGAAAGTGTGTGTGTGTGTGTATATTTTCTCTCTCAAGGAATATACAACTTATTGTTTGCATATCTTATACTCATAACATACACGGATTTATATATCATTCAATTCACCATCTCATCTTTATCTTTTCTTTATTTTACGCATAAGTTTGTGTTTGGTTTGTTCGTGTTCTATGCGTAACTGTTGTTACGTGTGTTGGGTTTGCTTGTTAAAGTGATAAGGTTGATATTCGTAGTGGTCCTACACCGCTTCTTTACCAGCAGCTGCTAAGGCCACAAATTCATATTCCATTGTGGAACTGGTGATGCAAGTTTGCTTCTTGGATGCCCAAGAAATTGCACTTCCACCAAGTAGGAATACCCAGCCACTAGTAGACAAATTTTCTTCAGTCTTACTAATCCAACTTGCATCAGTGTATACTTCTAATACTGAAGGATAACGAGTATATGAGAGACTATAGTTCATAGTTCTCTTCAGATACTTCAGTACCCTCTAAACTGCTTTCCAGTGATGAGCACTAGGATTGCTAGTATACCTACTCAGTTTACCCACTGCAAATGTAATATCAGGTCTTGTACAGGTCATGACATACATCAGGAAACCAATTACCCTAGAATACTCAATCTGAGATACAGCTTTGCCATTATTAGGCATCAGCTTCTTACAAGTATCCATAGGTGTAATCACTGGAGTACAATCAAGGTAATTGAATTTTCTTAACACCTTCTTAATATAATCAGACTGATAGATAGAAATTCTTTTACTTTCATGTTTAATCCTTATACCAAGGATAACATCAGCCTCCCCCATGTCCTTCATGGAGAACTTTGATGACAAAAATTTCTTTGTCAGGTCAACCTGATTTTGGTGAGTGCCAAAGATCAATATGTCATTAACATATAGACAATAAATTTTTTATATACACATTTGTCAGATTGGTTAAGTAAATAACCATTAGACAAAACCACTTCATCAAATTTTTGATGCCATTGCTTAGGTGCCTGCTTCAGTCCATAAAAAGACTTAATCAGTTTACACACCTTGTTTTCATTTCCAGGCAAGATGAAGCCTTGAGGTTGGTTCATATAAACCTCTTCATCCAATTCACCATTTAATAAAGCTGTTTTCACATCCATCCGATGAATAATCAGATTGTAAATAGATGCCAAAGCAATCCACTTGCAACCCAAAGGTTTGCAACTAGGTGGTAGTTCAACCAACACCCAAGTGTTGTTGCCCATGATGGAATCCATTTCGTCATTGATTGCTTCTTTCCAGAAAGCAATATCCTGGGACTTCATTCCTTCCTCAAATGTCTTGGAATCATCCTCAACGATGAAGCAATAGGAATATTGGTCAGAGACCTCATCCCTTGTTCCTTCGATTAAATATAATTGAAACTCAGGTCCAAATGACTTTGGATTCCTGACCCTTTTGCTCTTTTTGAGCATAGGTTCAGGTTGTTGAATCACAACCTCATCCCTTGTTCCTTCGATTAAATATATCACAAACTCAGGTCCAAATGACTTTGGATTCCTAACCCTTTTGCTCTTTCTGAGCATGGATTATACCAACAGACTGAAAATACAGAGTATCCATGTACTCTTCTCCCCTATTAGTCCTTAACCTTTTGATTAGGGACCCAAGTTGCAATTCAACTTCAGTTTTAAACACTTTGAATTTATCTAATGCTTCATCCTTAGTATGTAACAGATAGACATAACAAAACCTAGAAGCATGTCACAACGTATTTCTTATTCCCCAAAGAGGGAGTGGCATGCAAATCACACAGGTCACTGTGTATTAGCTCCAAGAGCTTAGTTTCACGTTTAACACTCTGAAAAGGTTTCTTAGTTATTTTGGTCGACATGCATGTTTTACACTTTTGAATGTCCATGTCAAATGCTGGGATTAACCCATCATTAGACATATCTTGCATCCTTCTATAGTGTACATGGCCAAGTCTAGCATGCCAAAGGGTAGAGTCCGTCAGGTCAGTGGTGGTCATAAAGGCTAAAGTATCACATTTATTAACAATATTAAGCCTGAACATTTGATTACACAAATAGCCAAAACCAATAAACACACCATGTTTAGACAACAAATTTATCAGATTCAGTAATTTGTTTATAACCATGATTATTCAAAACACTATTTGAAACCAAGTTCTTCCTTATATCAGGAACATGAATAACATTAAACAAAGTTATAATCTTTCCAATACTAAAATTAAGATCTACACAACCACGTCGATGCACCAGGGTTGTTGACTCATTTCCCATGTGAAGAATAGAACCATCATTCATTGACTCATAAGTCTTGAACCAACTTCTATCTTTGGACACATGAACAGTAGCTCCAGAGTCAACCCACCACGCAACATCATCATCCTGTACATAGTTTGATTCAGATACATATGTAACATAATAAACCTGAAGAGATTCATTAAAAATATTCTAACCTTTCAGAGGAACTGAACCATTCCCTGATCCACTAGTGCCTGATGCATTGGTTTTACCACCAATCTTAACACCTTTGCAATCCTTTTTAATGTGACCAGATTTGCCACATTTCTAACAAGTAGGTGTTGCCTTCTTGTTAGGATCTGCCCTTGTGTTATCCTGATGTTTACGTTTACCCTTGTTATCATTGTACCTGGTGGAGTTGTTATGCTCCACCATATTGACAAAAAATGCACCATTAGCATTTCTACTCTTTGGCTTGTCATTATCCTGCACCCTGAGAGATTCCTCAATGCGTAGATGACTGTCCAACTCAACCAGAGTTAACTCCTCCTTTTTATGTTTCAAGGTATGCTTGAAATATTTCCAATAAGGAGGGAGTTTATCAATGACACAAGAGACTGAAATATCCTCATCCATGCGCATATTGTGTTGTGTAAACCTTCCAAGTATACCAAGAAGTTCATTGTATTGTTCCATAACTGCTCTTGAATCAGTGATTTTGTAATTTGTGAAATTACTTACAAAGAACTTCTTACTTGATGCATCCTCAGCCATATATTTGGCATCCAAGGAATCCCATAGTTCTTTGGAAGATTCAAAGTTCAGATAAATGTCAAAGAGTGAATCAGACATACCATTGAGAATTAAACCTCTGCAAATGTAATCATCATTCTCCTATTTGCTCCTCCTACTGATCTGCTTCACAGTAGCATCATCCCCATCATCAAGAATAGGAGTGGTTAGCACATACACCACGCTCATGCTGGAAAGCAAGAAGTGCATCTTCTTCTGCTATCTCCTGAAGTCCACCCCTTCAAACTTGTTAAGCTTGGCAAAGTTTGAAAGCCATGTGTTTCATAGCAGTAGCCATTGATTATCACAAGATAGTTTACTTTGATTGTTGGTTGTTATGAGCCCAGCAGGGTAACATAATCAGTAGCAATGCAAGATCTGTTAGGTTTTACTAATCATAACAATTACATAAACAAGTAAACATCATCAAAGCATGCAGCGAAAGTAATAGGAATAATATATGTAAATTAATTAACCGAATAAGAATGTGCGTACCTTTTAGCTATTCAAGAAAAACACACGATAATGTGAACGAGGAACCAAAACCTAAACCCTAGCTTAGGGTTTAATAATATTCGACCCAAAGAAGTCGACCACCAAAGAATCCCACAAACATAAGTGTATTTGTCCTTCATTCTTGTACACACGTACTAATATCGATTTGATGTGAAAAGCTAGGTTCTTGAATCACAAACAAACCAAACACTTATACTTGTGATTGGAAAATTCGAAACCCTTGGGGAAGGGGTTTATACGATTGTCCAAGCACAAGGAGAGGGAAAGAAGAAGAGAAATTAGGTTTGCAAGTCACCAAGATTAGGTTAAGAATGAATACAAGGGTTTGTATATATAGGTAATTAATCTTGGAGAACAAGTTTGAGTGGGATTGGGTTTGGAGACCCAAACCGATTGGCCAAGCATCCCAAGAGGGATTCTAGATCCTTTCCATCTTCTAATTTCATTTCTATTCCCTTTAGTTTACATTTAACGACCGTTAGTCAAACCTCGTTAAATATTAACTACCGTTAAGTATTTATTTCGTGACAAATAATTAATAATAATAACGTTTATATATATATATATATTAATTACTTAAACATCAACTCTCATACATAATGTGTGCAATCCCGAAGTCTCAAGTTTGAATCCGGTCATACGCATATTAAATTATATCCATAAACCTTTCAGCTCCCACTTGGATATTACTTAATATAGTAATGACATTAGTTTAGTCTAGCCTAACACGCCAATGCCCCCAGATCGAATCGAGTATGGTATCCTGGAAAACCATTTAATGATTCATCATTTTTACTTATCCTTTTGCTACTAATACTACATTAACTATGAATATGGATCAAGTCATTTCATAAGTTAATATTTTGTTTCTCGTTATATCTGATTGAACAAGATTACCAAATCATCTGAACGTATTCCAGATAGATCTTGGGTATGGCCATACAAACATCTTGTCAACCCTAGGAGGGGCCCAAAATAGTATTATGCTTTGAAAAAAATTCAAATGAACAAATTCTCTTCACTACAAACATAACTCGTGAACTTTGTAACACTTCTGAAAATAGCACTTATTACTACCAGTTACGGATAGCGTTAGACTATCTCAGACAAATGCACTACATTAATAACAGTTATTTGGTATCTCAAATATGAGGATAAATATTTCATGATTTACTTAATGATAAAGATCCATAAGTTTAATCATGTAAAATTGGGATCTGTCCTATATTCAATTCATTGAATATCATGTGAATCTGATATATCCCATGCATCAATATACTTTAAGTATATTCTACCAAAACTCATATTTGTCTTAATTCAATGACATTCCCACATCATTGATCAACAACGGACTATTTAGAATAACATAAGTTATTCACGGATTAAACATGCAAATATATGATATAATATTAAGAAAATGAAAAATAAACATAAACAACTATTTTATTTCATTAAAATAATATTTGTTCATAACATCCTTTATCCAAATACTAATCACAGATCTGCATGAAACTACTAGCTAAACGAAGTCCTATCCCATCAGCATGGTCAGTAAGTTTTTCTTTTGGCAAAGGCTTCATAAAGGGATCAGCTAGATTATCATCTGTATGAAGTTTGAGTAGATTGATTTCACCTATTTTGACTTGTTCTCGAACATAGTGATATCGTTGAGGAAAATGTATGGCGCCCTTCATGACTCCAGGCTCATTGGCAAATGTTATTGCAGCAGAGTTGTCACAATACACATTTAAAGGTAATTCAATTGAGGGCATTACTCCGAGTCCCGAAATGAATTTCCTAATCCAAACAGCTTCTATTGTAGCTTCCGAAGCAGCTATGTACTCAGCTTCTGTAATAGACATCACAGTCGTTGTCTGCTTCTTTCTCTTCCAGTCAACTACTCCTCTATTAATGACAAAGACATATCCCGTTTGAGACTTCTTATCATCTTTATCAGTTTGGAAAGACGCATCACAAAAACCTGTAACATCAAGTTCTGCATCTGGATTCCCACCATACACTAGAAACATTTCTTTAGTAGCCCTTAGATACTTAAGAATGTTCTTAACAGCATGCCAGTGTTTCACACCTGGATTCTTTTGATATCGACTGGTGATATTTTGTGCAAACGCAACATCAGGCCTTGTACATCTCACAGCATACATGATAGATCCTACAGCCAAAGCATAAGGAACTTTTCTCGTGTGTGCCACCTCTTCAGGTGTTGACGCGCATAGTTCACTACTTAAGCCATGTTCAACTTGCATCGGCAAATTTACCTTCTTAGAATTATGCATATTGAATCTCTTCAATATTTTATCTATGTAAGTACTTTGACTTAGTCCAATCAACCGCCTTGATCTATCTCGGTTGATCTTGATTCCCAGAATAAATGCTGCTTCCCCTAAATCCTTCATAGAAAAGCACTTTCCAAGATAAGACTTTACATCTTGCAAACTTGGAATGTCTTTTACCATGATCAATATGTCATCGACATATAAGATAAGGAAAACAACATTACTCCCACTAGCTTTATGATATACACATGGCTCATCAAGATTTTGAGTGAAACCAAATTTCTTGATTTCTTCATCAAACTTCTTGTTCCATTGCCTTGATGCTTGCTTCAACCCATAAATGGATCTTTGAAGTTTGCATACACGCTTTGGAAATTTTGGATTCACAAACCCTTCAGGCTGTGCCATATAGATGTCCTCATCTAGGAGATCATTTAAGAAGGCAGTTTTGACATCCATTTGCCATATCTCATAGTCATAGTATGCAACTATGGTTATAAGAATCCTAATAGCTCTAATGTCTGCTACAGGAGAAAATGTCTCCTAGTAGTCTATCCCAAAAGTTTGAGTAAACCCTTGAGCTACAAGACGAGTTTTATAGGTGTGTACATTTGTTGGGAATTATACGTTTGAGTTGATAAGACAAAAAGAATGAAACAAGAGGGACTTAATACGACAAGAAGGAAACCTACAAAAAGATGGAAGGACTTTCTTGCAAAAGAAGTTTTATTTATTAGTCCTTTGTAGTATTTTGTAAACCCTAATCCTCTAGTATATAAAGAGGACATAGGTGTAGGTTTTATACATGTCTTCCAAGATGTAGTAGACTTAAAGGTGTGTGTGTGTATCCTAGGCGTATTGTCTTGTAAACGCCTAGGTAAGTTAGTTTAGTTATCTAGACGTGTTCCTATAAACGTCTATGGTTAGTTAGTGTTAGTTAACCTCCAAGATCAAGTCTTTGATCCTTGTTATAGTTAGTTATTTAGTTAGTTAATGGTGAATGAAACCTTGTGTCAATAACAATTATGTTTTGATTTATCCGCTGCGTATTGTCATTGTTATTATTAAACCCTAAGGCTCAAAATGATCTCAAGGAGTCCTAACAAACTCCACAACATTGCCATCCATGTCGGTCTTTATCTTATAGAGCCACTTACTTCCAACTACCTTAGCATTTGGAGGTAAGTCAACCTCTATCCAGACTTCATTATCTCTCATGGATTGCATTTCCCCATTCATTGCGACTTGCCATTTATCCTTTTCAGGACTCATCATAGCAGCCTTATATTTAGCAGGTTCACCAAGATCCCCTAACATATTTTCCTCAGCTTCTACGTTGAGACATAGACGCTCAGGTGCACGCGTAGCCCTTGCAGATCTACGAATGGGAACTACTTCAACTTCAGGTGGAACACTCAGACTTTCAGGTTCTACTTGAGGTTGGCTAGTGTTTTCAGAAGGTGATGTATCTTCTTGATCATCTTCCAGATCATAAACTCTCCCACTGAATTCATGAGATATGAGATCCCTTTCAAGGAAGTCTCCATACCTAGCAACAATTACTTTGTTTTCAAGTGGAAAGTAAAAGTAGTAACCCATAGTTTCCTTTGGGTATCCTACGAAGATACACTTAACAGATCTTTGTTATAGCTTATCAACTAAGTCACGTTTAACAAACACCTCACAACCCCAGACCTTCAAGTAAGACAAGTTGGGAGCTTTCCCATACCACACTTCATAAGGAGTCTTATCAACCTTCTTAGTTAGAATCATATTCAAAATGCGAACAGCAGTTTCTAAAGCATAATCCCAAAAGGATAAGGGAAGAGTTGTAAGATTAAACATTGATCGCACCATGTCTAACAATGTACGATTTCTTCTCTCAGATACACCATTTTGTTGTGGAGTATATGGAGAAGTGAGTTGCTGGACAATCCCACACTCAGCAAGATAATCTTTAAACTCTTGGCTTAAATATTCACCACCTCTATCGGATCGAAGAGCTTTAATCTTCTTTCCTAGTTGCAGTTCTACTTCACTCTTGAAAACCTTAAATGTTTCAAAGACTTCATGTTTATGTTTAAGTAAATAAACATAACCATAACGACTGAAATCATCAGTAAAGGTTAAGAAGTAGCTAGCACCCTTCCTTGACACATATCTTAGTGGTCCACATACATCAGTATGTATCACACCAAGAAGATCAGAAGCCCTTTCTAAACTATTTGTAAAAGGTTTCTTGGTCATCTTCCCAGATATGCAAGATTCGCATTTATCAAATGATTCATCATTGATGTCTTGCAAAAGCCCATCGTGTTGCAGCTTTTGCATGCGTTTCTTGCCTATGTGAGCAAGTCTACAATGCCAAAGATATGAAGAATCCAAATCACTTTGGATTCTTTTATTATTGATGCTAAAAACAGAATTCTTTTTATCAATCACATTATCATGCATATCAACCTCAAACACACCATTTACTGGAATAACATTAAATTAAAAAACATCATTTAAAGAAACCTAAATTCCATAATCAGTAAATGTATGAATAAAACCAATATCTTTCAACAAGGAAACAGAAACGACACTCCTAATTATAGAAGGCACGTAATGACAATCATTCAAAGACAGTACTAAACCCGAAGGTAAAACTAAATCAAACGTGCCTATAGCTTCAACGACTGCATGTGCTCTATTACCCACGTGCAGGTATTGTTGTCCATAGGCGAGCTTCCTTGCACCTCTAAGTCCCTGCAGTGTATTACAAATGTGAATACCACATCCAGTATCATATACCCAGGAATTTATTTTATGAGGAAAAGCAAATAATTCTATCATCAAAAGAGTACATGAAGTGCTAGCAAAAGTTCCAGCATTTTTATACGTCTTAGTACGCAACTCGTCAAGGTAGAGTAGACAGTTCCTCTTTCAGTGTCCTACCTCCGGGCAGTGATGACAAGCCTGATCCTTTTTAGGATTCTCACGCTTTTAGGGGGGTTCTTCTTGGGTTGTTTTTTATAAGCCATAACTTGTTTTCCCTTATCAACTTTACCCTTACCTTTCCCTTTCTTGTTTGCTAGCGGCTTATTAGGCTTAGAAATCCTACCCTTTTGAATAGCAAGTACCGTAGGTGTAGGAGCCTTCTTGGGCAAACCTTTCTCGTAGTCAATGAACATTGCATGTACCTCACTAACTGTCTTCCCCGTGCAATGCAAATTGTAATTACGCACGAAATTATCAAACTCCTTGTTAAGGGATCTGTTGATAAGGCCAATTTGTATGTCATTAGTGTAGACGTAATTGAGTCTCCCGAGCTGGTCCATGTAACTCATCATTTCCAGACAGTGGGCGCTCACAGGTTTCCCGTCCCATTGCTTGCAACTATGTAGAGCATCTATCAGATCATACAGCTCTACAGTCACAGGCTTCTCAAACAACCGAATAAGTTCGGCGAGCATGTTATGAGGGAAGTAATTCTCAAACTATTTTTGCAAGGTTGGAACCATACTTCCAAGCATAATGCATGCAACCTCATTATACTTATCATACTCTGTTTGCCATGCAGCTCGTACTTCAGCAGTAGCATTAGCTACAGGTTCAGCAGGACAAGGCGTAGTCAAATAATCTAGTCTTTTGGCAACCCTCAAGACAATTCTGAGTTGCCGATACCAATCATTGAAATTTGCACTACCAGTCAATTTCTCTCGATCAAACATAGATTTGAATGATGAGGCTAGTGCAGTAGATTCAGCTTGAGCCATTTCTACAGAAAATAAAAGTTCAAAAGTTAGTACTTTCGATAAATAAATATTCAAGAAAATAAAATACCCTTTGGTCAATATTCATATTAACCATAGAATTTTTCCTTGAATTTAGGACCCTCATTATCATAGTTTCACCACATCAGTTGATCTGCTAGTGGTGAAAGTATAGAATAGGTAATTGTTGAAAAACAATAATTGACAAACAAATTTTCAATTCCTAGAAATTATGGGATTTACAATTTTGCTAAACAATTATGCAAAACGTAAGCATGTTTTATCCCATCTTATGCCTTAAGTTATAGGTCTCACTAACTAACTTAATTAAGTTGTCTAATTTAGAAACTGCAAATTATTAAGCTGAGGTCTCACACAACATAAAGATTCACCTTGTTATCATAATCTAGCTCAAGGTCTCACATAACTAAATTACAACTTCAAGTGTTTCATATCATTAGAGGAGAGTTACAATTCATAGAACTAGGGAACTAAGCACCACCCTACAACCAAACGGAATACAACGCATCAATCAAGATAAAGTAAGTGACAATTCAACCGACCAATAAAAGAAAACTAAGGAGTAATAGTATCTAAGTGAACACATCTTTAATCATCCTACGAGCACACATCAATTAGTATAATCTATCCTAGGTTAATTAGTTAAATTAGATAATTAGTCAAAGTAGTAGAAAATCGGTAGAAGTACCACCCCCTAATCATATACCCCGAGATATTTACATTTGCTTTCTAAAAAACCAATACAATGACTAAAAAGAATCATCCTCAACCCCACCTTCTCGTCATAAATCATTTGCTAGCATTCCTATTCCCTTAGAGAACGATATCAATCCCCGAGGCTTACCCCATACTACTACACTACATTTCATCTTGTTTGATTAAAAGTTTATATTCTCAAGCAAAAACAAGAATATTAATAGGTTTTGGATCTCAATGACCCAGATGGACATACGTTCTTTGAAGTGGAGTAACTTTACACATATTCAGGAACAATATATTGTAACCTACCTTACAAAATGAGCTCATGTGGAGGATTTTGCCCATTGTCAACCCAAATGGAAAGACGAAGTTTATGAACTTTTTAATTGCATTCAAATTTGGGTATATTATTAACACTTCCTTTATGTCTATTTTTTGTATTTTATAAAAAGTTGCACCCTTAGTACAATGTGTTGTTTTATATGGTACAAGAAATGTAGTGATAAATTAAGTACTGATATAATCATTGACCAAAACAGACCTATAGTAAAAACCACAATTTAGGTTCAAACTATTTCTATATAATCTAATAAAAATCATATTTATTTTGAGCGACTACACTTTAATAAAACTCCATGACATGTTGTCAAGAAATTAGAAACAAGGATGACACTCATTAAAATAGACCCATTAAATATCGGAGTTTCTAATTATAATCTCATTAACTATCTTAAGCTAGTTAAGCTTCATCCATTGAAAGATCATCAGGGTTTACTGGCCTTGCGTATCCTATAGATTGCACAAAAGATCACTCGTCAATAATTAAGGCGAGATACATCAGCAAATGGTTCTTTACCCAATTTACTCTCTCGAATCCTCTAGAGCATATCATAACAAGTCAAGAAGACCTTTCGGGAAACCGGGCTGCTCCCACTTTTTGAAGATTTATTTAAATGAATACAAGGTTATGAGTATGACAATTGACTATATAATCATGCGACAATTATATTGCCTGAACATCTGAAGAGATAACGAGGAAATAACCATTAAGGGCAATCACATTTCTTCAAGGAAATGTTCAAACCTCGCTGGTTGAAAATCTTGGGATGCCCATGACAAAGTCTCAAAAGGACACAAGAATACCAATTAGGTCGCGTATATCATAGGCAAAAAAGGTTCGATTTTCCCCAACTAGCCTGAAACGCAGATTGTTGGTTGTTATGAGCCCAACAGGGTAAGATAATCAGTAGCAATGCAAGACCAAATTAGGGTACTGGATATCACTTGGAATCGTATGATCACTTTCCAAAGTAAACTATTCGACCCTATGCCTGGGTTACACAAATATCTACTTAGGATAAGACCAAATGTTAGTTTTTGAATTAGGCACAAATCAATAACCCTTGCGCATATAAGTGTTTTAGTTTTCTGTTTGTTTCTCCTGGTTTTTCTCTATATCTTCATGCTGATGATGTCGATCTCTATATATAGTAGAGAACACTCAACCCAAGTCAATGGACTTTATGAGTGATTAACGGCCAATTAATCACCCATAAAAATCCTCAATTATCATAGGAATATTGGTTACATGACCAATTAAACGTGGTCATAAAGCAGTCATAACAGCCACTTGAATGGATCAAAGCTGTTACAAGTTAATCACTGCAACACTACCAGTAGGAACCAATACACTAGCAGCAAGAACCAATACACTAGCAGTAGGAACCATCAGTCACTACACTAGCAGTAATTACCTATATTAGCAGTAGGAACCAATACACTAGCAGCAGGAACCATCAGTTACTACACTAGCAGTAGTAATCAACACTAGCAGTACTAACCATTATTGAGTCAGGGTGTTCAGGGACCTCATGGGTGTACACTCCATACCTCCTTACCCAAAACCAGGTGTGAACTAATCCCATAAGTGCACTAAATATTCCAACAATCCTCCTCAAATTTAGTTTACTTCCTTTGCATGAAAAACAAACATCAAACAAAACATGTGCATAAACAAAAATATCCTGAGGATTGTATTTCCATCTTAGTACATTACACATTCAAATATTCAAGAATCAGGGTGTTCTAAGAATTGAACCATTCAACCCATTTGAATACCTGAACATAAAATACACACAAGTTTTCAAACACTTAAAAGCTCCTGACACTATACAAGCCATGTGTCCATATCCAAATTCATAAATGTTGTAAGAGCCAAAAGTCCAAAGCTCCCTGAAGTGGCAAAACTTCAACATTCAAATAGGTAGTTCCTCTTTATTCATGCTCCTGCCTAGCACTTTTTCAAAGAAATTAACCATTAAGAAGTAAAGACTTCATCCTCCTTTTCAGCAGGTTCTGAGCACAACCTTGGGATGTAAAATAAACATGTGCTCCAGTCCACTGAATGTTCAGCTTTCAACATTGAACTCGGCTCCCAAGTTTCCTCAGGAGGGAGTTGGGTATCTTAGCATTCAGTGACTAAGTTGGACTTAAACCCATCCCTTTAGCAGACTTTAAAACCAAGTCTCTAGCCAATCCCTTCGTCAAGTGATCAGCTAAATTTTGTTGAGATCTAACAAACTCTATAGATACCACCCCATTCATGATAAGCTCACGAATCATGCTATGTCTGACACCTAAGTGTCTAGACTTCCCATTGTACATCTGGCTATAAGCCTTTGCCAATGTAGCTGCACTATCACAATGGATAGAAATAGGTGCTATAGGTTTAGGCCATGTAGGACCACTATGAATATCAACCTTATCACTTTACCAAGCAAACCCAACACACGTAACCCAAGTTACGCGTATAAAACGTGAAACACAAACACAAACAAAGCTTAGAAATAAGATGAGAAAGATGGTGACTTGAATGATATAAAGATCGTGTATATGTGAGATAAAGATGAACACAATAAACTTGTATATTCCTTGAGAGAGAAAATACACACACACACACACTTTCAAGCACACCCCTCAAATGACCATTTGAGGGGTATTTATAGGTGGAATACATGAAAACCTAAAAGGCTTTCCAATGGGCTTCGTTGGACTTGGATTGGGCTTGGGATATATGAGAATACAAATGGCTAACATACCCTACCGTTTAACCAATTAGCTTAGCCCAATCCACGAGCCCGTTGACTATTCTATCACGATATCTAACACACGTTACAAAGTTCCTAATCGTGAATGACCATCACTTCTAATAAAAACTATTAAGGCTAACAATCTCCCCCTAAGGGGTGGTCATTCAAATGATGCTCCACTTGATTTGGTCTTTACTTTTCTCGAGCTTGAACTTTGCGTGTAGATATAGAATAGTCTTAATTCTTTGTTCCTTCATGCTTTGTGATCAGATAATGTGGTTGTCTGCCATTGTCAACTTCGTTGGTTAGGTGTCTCCACACCTTTCTCCACCATGCTCACACTTCTATTTGACTTTTGGTTACCAATGATATAGTTCTCGAGTCTTTAAACTTTGTAGATTCTTTGACATAGACAAAGAATCATCTTTCACTTTGTGTTGCCTTTGATTTTGATGAGAACTTTCATGTGTGGTATGAGCATGTGGCGAGTCTGCACGATTCATCCGCTCTGGAGCTTCCATAAGAAGAAAACATAAAAACAGGTTAGTAATAAGCGGATTCCGGCACTTACAAGTTTGAATTTCGAGGGTGTTAGCAGCATAGTGTGAAAACACTTCTCCAATTCTCACAAAGGCCGTTCCTGAACTGGAGTCCCACAAGTGAGATAACGCGATATACCGAAGTACATCTACAGTTCAGATGAGTCTCTGAGGTACACCGAAGCATCACCCCACGACTGTAGACCGTTTGAGACACACTAAGCGTAATCCACGGGGAGTTACCGAAGTGACCTGCTGTCAGGGCTGCTTGATGTTGACCCTGGCAGGAGTTTTCATTCAATCACTGAAGATCACAGATGTGAAACCTCTCATAAATGTTCTGGCAGATTGCTAAGATCTGCGTAGGACTCTATAATATATCACTTGTGCCCTTATTGATGAACAATAAGCGATGTCATGTCAAGTGTTCCTATGAGATCTTTTGATGAATCTCGTGGCTCTAGACTCAATAGTACATTTTGGTTTTCCTGAGCAGAGACTAGGGAGAGGGTCTCCTTCTTCAATACCAACCAACTCTAAGAGAAGGTCAATAGATTATGTAGGGTTCCCAGTGAGAATGAAACAAATCCTTTTAAGAGGAATTGAGTGGCTAGAAGGTTTAGTGCAGTGCGTCACTGGGTCTATGACGTCTTTTTCTTCAATACCAGTGTCATCTTAGTGACAACCGGTAGCAGATGAATTGAACCCGGTTTCTGCCCTAAGGTTGATTATGGAGGGCTATTTCTTTTCACCCTTTCTTTTGCTTTTCTTTTTAATTCTTCAACCCCTTCTTTCTCCTTTCTAACATTACTCCTTTTTTCAATTATACCTAAGGACTTCTAGTTCTAAACTATTTGTGATGTCCTTGGGTAGATCCCTCCGGCTCTGGCGGATCATAGGACGAATTTCCTATCCTTAGTCACCTTATAACTCCATGACTGTCCTATTGTTGCCATAAAACCATTTTTCTTGAAAGTCTCTCAAAGTGTTTATGATGGAAAACATGTTTGAAACATTCTGAGAGTTTTATATTTTCAGAAACACTCCCCCTTCACATGTGCTTATAAGTTTTGACAGAAATCTGCGCATAGAGGGTAGAGTTCGCACTTTTTGAATTGATCGACTTTAAATGAACTAGACCGATTCGAGACACGTTTACATCACTAGAGAACTAGCTTGAAATTATTACCCATCCTGGTCAAGTTCATAGAAAGTTTCTCGAGATGGTACATGATTCCTCGTTAATTCATTGGTTCCGTCTGAGTCGAGCTCTTTTTGAGATTCAAACAACGATCATTAAACTTTTTTGATCACATTTTAATCACGTCTCCTCCCCCTCAAAAATAGCATAATCGTGATATTTTTGATGTCCACGGATTAAAAACATTTTAGAATCTTTTAGGGAGACAAACGGATATGATTTAAACATGAATTTGGAACATTTTTGTTTTATACTCCCCCTTTAATAAAGCATAATCAATTAAAGGGTTTTTAGAGGGAGTTATCTTGAGCACAAAATATTTTGAAAGAGTTTGAAAATCTTTTGTTGACCAATCTTGAAAAAGGTGCTCAAGATGATGATGATTTCTCACCATTTTTAAATGTAGTGCACTAAAGCGTACACTTGATTTTTCTATAAAAGCACGAGTTTTGATTTGAAAATAATCAAAAGTCATCATTTTAGTCCGGGTTTCGTACTGAAGTATACGAAAACCATTATTATGAAGAAATTTTGAGAAACGACATGTTTTAGAAAACAATTAAAGAACTCTCGCTCAAGCATCTGTACATGCCCGTATCATTGTTGAATGACATTTCTAGAAACGTACAGAATATCGATTATACAAGAGACATGTCGTGAGAAGAATATTTTTGTATTTTTGATTTTCTATTGTTTTTGTATTTTTGAAAGTTTTATATTTTTATGTTTTGCTTTTGTTGGTTTTTCAAATTTTGTATTTTTTTTTCAAAAATATTTACAGCGAAGCTTTTTGGGAAAAAATCATTTTCAAGAAGATTCGAGAAGATGTTCTAACTCCTCAGGGGTTAGGCTTCGCATTCCAATTCGTCGAACTAAATAGTCAAACCTTTCTTTTGGAAGGGCTTTAGTTAATAGATCGGCGAGTTGGTAATCAGTCTTCACGAAGAATAATTCAACAGTACCATTTTCAACGTACTCTTTGATGAAGTGGTAGCGGACACGAATGTGCTTAGTCTTTGAGTGATGAACAGGATTGCATGATATGGCTATGGCACTTTTCGAGTCACAATACATAGGTATTTTATCAAAAGTAAAGCCATAATATGTGAGTTGTGTTCTCATCCATAGAACTTGAGCACAACACGCATATAGAGACACATACTCAGCTTCAGCGGTTGAAAGTGCAGTGCAATCTTGTTTCTTTGAAGACCAGCTGACTAACTTTTCACCCAAAAATTGTGCTCCTCCGGATGTACTTTTTGCTGTAACTTGATCACCTGCGTGGTCCGCATCTGAAAAGGCAATTAGATCAAATCCGGATTCCTTCGGATACCAAAGTCCCATGTGAATGGATGTCTTCAGGTACCGAAAGATCCGTTTAACCTCTTTGAGGTGCAGTTCGGTAGGCTTTGCCTGAAACCGTGCTAATAAGCAAACAGCAAAATGAATATCTGGTCAACTAGCAGTAAGATATATGAGAGAACCAATCATGCTCTGATATTTCTTCGGATCAATACGTTTCCCAAACAAATCGGCTCTAAGTTTTGGTGAAGTTACCATTGGTGTTCCGACCGAATCACAATTGTCCATACCATGATTTTTCAAAATCTCAGTAGTGTATTTAGCTTGATTTATAAAAATTCCACGAGGGGACTGATGTATTTGTAAACCAAGAAAGAATTTTAGTTCCCCCATCATGGACATTTCAAATTTACTTTTCATGAGATTTTCAAAATGTTTTGAAAGATTCGGATTAGTGGACCCAAAGATGATGTCGTCCACATAAATCTGAACAATCAAACTGTCGTTTTTGCATTTTTGTGTAAACAAGGTAGGATCAACTGTTCCTTTGGAGAAATTGTTTTGGATAAGGAAAGAGGACAGTTCGTCATACCACGCTCTCGGAGCTTGCTTTAAACCATAGATTGCCTTTTTGAGTTTGTAGACGTAGTCTGGATGTTCCAAGTCGATGAAGCCTTCTGGCTGACTCACGTACACTTCTTCTTTCAGAGTTCCATTCAAGAATGCGGTCTTAATGTCCATCTGATAAACCGTGATGTTTTTGTGAGCGGCATAGGCTAAGAATATCCTGACTGCTTCAAGTCTAGCTATCGGCGCGAATGACTCTTCAAAGTCTATCCATTCCTCTTGTATGTATCCTTTGGCCACAAGACGAGCTTTGTTGCGAATTACAGTTATCTCTTCATCCCTTTTGTTCTTCCATAACCATTTGAGATCAATGACGCGAATGTCAATTGGTCTTGGAACCATTTCCCAAGAGTCATGAAGACGGTATTGGAGAAGTTCCTCCTGCATTGCTTCTATCCATGCGGGTTCTGCCATTGCCTCGCGAATGTTCTTTGGCTCTATATTGCTAATTGAGCAAAGGTAAATGCACAAGTCGCAATCGGTGGCAAGTTGGCGTCTCGTCTGAATTGGCCTTGAAGGTTCACCAATAACTTGTTCAATTGGGTGGTCTTTTGTCCACTTCAGAGTAGAAGGATACCATTGGTTAAATGTATGCGAGTTAGATGGTTCTCGTAAGCTTGAGGATGATTCAGCTGATTCCGTAGCAAACGGGTTTTCAAATAAGTCGTCATCTAACGTTGCATCGTTCTGGTTTTGGTTTTGCTCATCAATTGCTGGTAGAACGGGTGCAATAACTGTAGTAGATGTAGATGATGTAGATGGAGTTGGTGCATCGGTTTTGACCGTAGTAGATTGTTGAACACAGAACAGACCTTGACAGATCTTGAGCACTCATGGATTGTTAGTGTTGCCTATGTAATCATAAGCAAACTAATAGAAAATCTCTACAACCCGTATTCTATAGCGGAAGGTAAACACAAGTTGTTATAACTAAGAACACTTAGATCCTCTATGGATCTTTTTATTAACTGAAACACTATGTTTCGAATGAGTTTTCCATTACAAACTATTAAGTTCCTTTTATAGACAAGGAACCCTAAACTATTACTACTCAATCGACTAAACATGCAAGCATGCATTTAATGACTAATACACTAAAAAATATTGAGCAGTACATTAATACCCATGCTAACCTCGGGCAGTTCAAGAATAATGATGAGTTAGCATTTAAATAATAAAGCGCATGCTGATCCTAGTCAGCTTCCACCCTTCAACAGAAACATGGTACGACTTCTATACTTTAGCAGATTCTCTTCTTCAGCAGATTCAGCTTCTCTTTCAGCAGAATCCTTCGGCAGTATTGACAGCAGAAATCCTACTTCATATAATTCCCAACAATCCTCCCCTAAACTGGAATTTGACATGGTTAAGTTCCAGTTTCCTGACCTTGATAGATCTTAGACATTGCAGTACCAGAGGATTGTTCTCAACATCAGTAACAAAGAACCAAGAATAAACTCATCTCTATGATGACCAAACTTTGAAACGCCAGGTCTCTGCAGCAACAATTGACATAGTGTACATCAAAACTTATTAGTTGCATACTATTCTCATCACATCCAGGTATGTTAACTCCTGAGAGAGGTGAATCATTGAAAATAATGGATTTGATGTCTCTTTACCAATAGCCATTTCTACTGGAGTAGCCAAATGTTTAAGTTCAAAAACTATGGTACACTGATAACCATCTGATTTATAGGCAAACCAGAAACCATATAAACGGATTTGATGTGTCTTTACATGTAGCCGTTTGCTCAGGACTAGTCAAGTCTTAGAATTGGTGAATTGATAACCAAATATGGATTTAGGTGCCTTTACCACAAGCCATATACTTGTGGGCTAGCCAATTCTTGGATTCCAAAAAGGAATAGACCATGGTGAATTGATTACCATACAACTCTCAGCAATTAAGCAGGGTGGTTGCAGACCCTATGATTTTGAGCAAACCATTACAGCTATCAACAGATTTGATGTGTCTTTACCAAAGCTGTACCCTTTGGACTAGCCACCTCTTTGATATACACAAGGTATATCTAGTGAGTTAAAGACCATCAGCTAAATACAACAAACCTGCAAAAGAAAGTTAATTTTTTTTTAACTAAGAAAATTAACAAACAAAACAAAACTACCAAACAAAACAAAACAAAATCCTCTCATGAGGCATATGCCTCCCCTGAGGCCTATGCCTCCCCTTAAACATTGAAGTTAAGGGTTAAGCATTCCAATATTGACCACAAGGTGTTGAAATCTTGGTCCATCAAAAGCTTTTGTTAATAGATCTGCCACATTATCATTTGTATGAATTTTAGCCACATTTATCAAATGTTTTTCATATGCATCTATTATAAAGTGGTGCCTGATTTCGATATGTTTGGTTCTACTGTGAAAAACTGGATTTTTGACAATGCATATGGTACTCTGATTATCAATAAAAAGAGTTGTGTTCATGAAGTTATACCTATAATCCAGCAATTGATTTTGAATCCAAAGGACCTGTCCACAGCAATTTGCAGCAGCAACATACTCTGCTTCAGTAGTTGAGGTAGCCACAATGGTTTGTTTCTTGCACTGCCAAGAAATCAATCTCTTTCCAATGAATTGACAGCCTCCAGTTGTGGATCTCCTATCCAGATTTGCACCAGCATAATCACTATCACTATATGCTTCCAACTTAAAAGGAGACTCTTTTGGGTACCAAAGGCCTAAATGAGGTTGGCCTTTGAGGTACTTAAAGATCTTCTTGACTGCATTGAGATGGGAAGTAAGTGGAGTGACTTGATGCCGAGAGCAAACACTCACAACAAAGGTAATATCAGGCCTTGAAGCCGTTAGATACATTAATGAACCAATCATTGATCTGTATAAATGAACATTCACTGGAAGATCTGGTTCATTGTTGGCTTTTGTCTTTGGAGCTTCATAAGGTGTTATGGCAGTCCTGACACCTTCCATACCAAATTTCTTCAACATGTCCCTCACATATTTATCTTGACTGATAAATATCCCATCTTGTTTCTGCTAAACTTGGAGACCCAAAAAGAAAGTAAGATCCCCCATAGCACTCATCTGAAATTCTCCCTTCAGCAAATCCTCAAATTCCCTACACCAAGCTTCTTTAGTGGATCCGAAAATGATGTCATCCACATACACTTGCACAAGTATGATGTCTGTCGAGTTCTTCTTCAGAAAAAGAGTCTTATCAATGGCACCTCTTCAGTAGCCATGCTTCAGCAGAAATGATGAAAGCCTAGCATACCATGCCCTTGGTGCCTGATGAAGTCCATAGAGAGCTTTAACTACTTTGTAAACATGATTAGGATGATCTGGGTCTTCAAATCCTTTGGGTTGTGTGACATAAACTTCCTCTTCAATCTCACCATATAGAAAAGCACCTTTAACATCCATCTGATACAGCATGAAGCCCATGTAGGATGCATAGGCCAAGAAAATTCGAATAGCCTCTACTCTAGCAACAGGTGCAAACACTTCCTCATAATCAATCCCTTCCTCTTGCCTGTAACCTTGAGCTACTAATATTGCTTTGTTTTTAATAACCACGCCTCTTGCATCTCTTTTGTTCTTCAGAATCCATTTAGTTCCAATAGCATATTTGCCATCAGGTAATGGAACCAAGATCCAAACTTGTTGGTTTTGAAACTGTTGCATTTCTTCTTGCATCGCTTCAACCCAACTTGAGTCTTCAAGAGCTTGAGAGACACTGGTTGGTTCTACTTGAGAAAGAAAACATGCAAACGGACAATGCTTGAAGTCTGTGTGATTGTCTCTTTGCTGATTTGATACATAAGAGAGAAAAGCAATCTGTCCAAATTTAGGACTAGAGATAGCCCTTCGAGTTCTAACAGGAGCTAGAATGTCACCAATAATATTGGATTGAGGGTGAGTTATGTTGATTCTTTTAGTAGCAGTGGGGTTGACATCAATGGTAGGTTCAAGATTAGTCACAGTTGGTACAAAAGTTGTGTCATAGGAAGGTGAGGTGAAAATGCCAGATTTGGGTTGATGATTTCCAAGATCTGAAGGTCTTGGAAAACGAGTATACGGTTCACCAAAGTCTGAGGACACTCTAGTAGGAATAGGAGTAGTAACAGTCGAGCTTTCAGCCGATTTGATGATGATGGGAGAGACTGCATCAGTATCAGCAGAAACATGGTTTCCACTGACAGCCTCATTTGCAAGCTCCCTATTCACCTTCTCAGCTTCAAGCTTAGCTACAAACTCTTGAGTCTGAAGCCTAGCAAGGTCCTCAGCATAGTGTGATTCATCTTCACACTCAGCAGAAGTATCTCTAGAAGTGTTACCTGCAACATTGTTAGGGGAGAAAGAAGGCACAAGTATAGGTTGTTCATCATCTTCAAATTCACTTCTAGAGTCAGCATCCAAGGTACCTGCATTGTTAGTGGGAGATGCTTGAGAACCTGCACTTTGGTTAGCCATATGTCTAGTATAACCCAGATAGTTAGTTAGGAAGTCGAGGTCAAAAGACCACACATGACCCTGTCCTTGAACATTGGGCTTATCTTCCAGGTATCTCAGGTTCAAAGTCTCCTCTATCTTCTTGGCAGATAAGTTGTACGCCCTGTAAGCCTTGTTATGAGCTGAATAACCCACAATATAACCATCATCAGCTTTCTCATCAAACTTCCTCAACGGATCACTGGTGTTAAGAATGGTCACTTAACAACCAAAAGGTTTGAGGTAATGAATGACTGGAACTTCCCAAAGAGAAGTTCATATGGTGTTTTGAGGTGAGGTCTAGTAATAGAGACCCTGTTAAGCACATAGCAAGCTGTGCCAACAGCTTCAGTCCAGAACATAGTGGGTAACTTAGAGTCTGCAAGCATTGATCTTACAGCCTCTATCAAGGTCCTATTCTTTCTTTCAGCTACCCCATTTTGTTGCGGGGTTCTTGGATTGCTATAGTCCCTCTTTATCCCTTTAGACCTACAGAGTTATATAATAATAGCATTCTTGAACTCTGTCCCATTATCACACCAAATTCCCTTAACCTTCTTGTTCAACTGATTTTCAACGAGGGTGATGAAGTCTTTCAGCACTGGTGTTGTTTCATCTTTAGTCCTAAGAAAGAACACCCAACAAAATCTGCTATATCCATCAGTGATAACCAAACAAAAGTGCTTGTGATCAATGCTTCTGACTTGAGTTGGACCAAATAGATCCATATGCAACAGCTGAAGAGGCTCAGAGATAATGCTCACTGCAGTGACAGCTTTGTAGGAGGCTCTGTGTTGCTTCCCTTTGTTGTAGGCAACACAATTATGATCATTGGAGAAAACTTTGGAGGGAAGACCTTCAACAAGACCCCTTTAAGAGAGTGTGTTTATGGTTTTGAAATTCACATGAGCCATTCTCCTATGCCATTTGTTAGACTCATCCAATGATGCTTTAGCCAGCAAACAAGTGAGGTCACCTTCAGGATGAACTTCATTGAGGTTGAATGTGTATAGATTGTGAGTTCGAGGAACTCTCAGTAGAATTGAAGAGTCTTCTGGAAGCTTGAATTCTTTAGAAAGCACAAGACATTCATCTTCAGAGAAGAGGACCTTGTTCCTGGTGTCACAAATTTGTGAGACTGAGAACAAGTTGAAGTTCTGAAGTTCCCTAACATAGTACACATTCTCAAAGTTCAGAAGGGGTGTCTTGATGGTGCCTTTCCCAGTAATTCTACCATCACTTCCACCAAAGGTCACATTGCCTCCTTCTTCAATAGGAACAAAATTGTGCATCATATCTCTATTTCCAGACATACTTCTTGAACAGCCACTATCAACAATGCCAATATCTTTATGCTTAAGAGGATGATCCTACAGAACAAACATATATACAAAAGAATGTTAGTATACAGAGGAGGCTCAGGTCATTGCTGACTTGAACCTGCCTTGTGGATCATTAGATATAGGTCTGGCAAAAGAGTAAGATCCACCATTGTTCTTGGATTTCCATTGAAATTTGGGTCCCTTATTATTCCAAGAACAACCTGCTGAGGACTTGACAGCAGTACCCCAACATCCTTTCCCATTATTCATAGAGTCAACATATGCAGGCCAATAACCATGTTTAAAGTATGGGCTAGTGGGTTGCACATAAGGTCTATCAGCTGATCTCTTCCAAGGAGAGTCAGTAGCTTGTGGGACATAAGGTGGAATATTCTTAACATTGGTCCACACTAGTCTAGGTTTCTGCTGAGGAGCACATGCACCCAATCTTTGCTCATAAAAATCACAATCCTTAATTAAATGAAATTTACTTCCACAAACAAAACATGTCTTCCTTTTGGAAGATTGATTCAACAAAGAAGATGTTCTATTACAAGTAGAAGTACTTAAACCAGACAAATTAAAGGAATTGTTTTTAACAGACTTATTATGCAAAGATTTAAAGGACAAGTCTTCAGGGGAAACAGGCTTGGAAGTAGATTCCTCAGCAGCTATCCTAGAAGTCTTGTAGATAGACTTGGGTGCAGGCTTGGGTGTAGGCTCAGGTGAGGGCTTGGGAAGGTCTGACTTATCACTTGAATCACAGCTGTAAGTAGATCCTTGATCCGATGAATTGTCACTATTAGAGAAAGAGACAAAGTCATAAGATGAAGCATCGTTGTCTGGCAAGTCTTTTGACTTTTTGCCATACATATGGTGTGATCCATCAAAGTCAACAGTAATAGACAGGTCAGTGGGCATGAATTCACCTCTAATAGGTCCAGGGACAGCATGTAAATCACCTTCCTTTTTAAAATGTTCTAAGCCTGCAGGTGTAGATTTACGCCCATCTTGCCTAGCTTCCAATCCTACATACTTTTGAAAACCTAAACCTATTCCAGAGTTCACTGACTGACTACTATAGAGTGCTCTAGCTAGATTGTCACCTGATGTTAACCATTGTTTATGTCTAGCTATTTCCTCAGCAAGTTTCTCTTTAAGTTCTAGGTTCTCAGCAATAGCATCAGCTTTTTTCTTTTCAGTGCGTTTAAAGTTAATGTTTGCAATATCTAGATCAAATTGAAGCACCTTAATCTTTTCTTCATAAGCTATCTGATTCTTTTGAAACCATACTTTTTGTCTTTCCAATGTTTTTAACGAAAGTTTATAAGCTTCATTATCAACATAGCATTCATTGTATCTAGGTTTCATAGTATCATAAGCTTCTTTTAGTTCATTGTATCTTTCACTACAACCAAATATACAATTGTGTACCTGAGTAAGTCCGATCAAGGCAAACTAATCATGCCTATCTTCTGAAGTACACCTTGCCAGCAATCTAAGCTTCTCAGTATCAGCAGCTTCCTCATTTACAGGTTCATGTGCAGCCCAGTTGACCTGTTCATCCAAGGTGACAAGGGCTGCTGAAGTACTGGCTTCCTTCTGTTTCTGCTGATAGGAATTGTAGTTAGCTTCCTCTCCCCTCTTCCTATCTTTGCATTCCCTGGAGAAATGTCCCATCTGGTAACAAGAGAAACACTTGACCTTGCTCCTGTCAAAACGAGCTGGATCCTTTCCCTTGAAGCCAAACTTTCTTCCTGCCTTCTCCTCAAACCTCTTGATATCTACTGAAAGCATGGCCACCTGCCATTTCAGTTTCATCTCCTCCATTTCAAGTGGGTCCACTTGCTCAAAGTCTTCATAGACAAGATGCTGCTGAGTATCATAATCAGCAACAAATGAATGAAGAACATCCTCCAATATACTACCAGTTTTAGCTTGAGGATATGATGGAGTGGGACGATAAGATGATGATGGTAAGTAAGATGGACTTGAAGCATGCATCATCATATTAGAGTGAGATGTCCCAACAAAGGCTGAGTGACTGGAAGAGGATGCACGGTAGGGAGATCTGACATCAGGTTCAAGAGATTTGAGTTTGTTGTACAGCTCATCAAAAGTGAGCATGTCCAGCCCACCTTTAGCTTTAAGAGCTATACTCACATGTAACCATGATGGAGGCAAAGATCGAAGGAACTTAGAGTTGCAATAATCATTGTCAGGCTTTGCATTCAGCTGGTTTAGCAGACTCAGAATCTTATGAAACATGTCGTATCCCTTGTGGATACCTTCTTCTTCAGAGATATTGAACTCTTGGAAGTGTTGTCTCAGCATGGACTTCCTCATTCTCCTGGACTCTTCATTTCCACCAAACCTTGCTTTAAGAGCCATCCAGATGTCCTTTGCATCAACCATGTGATGAAAATCACCCAAGTGATCTTCAGGAATAGATTGAAGAAGTATGGTTCTTACTTTGTGCTCTCTTTGCACAGCTAGAATCTCTTCAGCAGTTTTGGGAGGAGCAATGGTAAACTTACCATCAAGATCCGGGATAGTCTTCTTCAGACTGTTTCCATTCTTCACAATCTCCCACAGATTCCAATCAATATTGGAGATCCAGTTCTGCATCTTCATGGTCCACAGATCATACTCTTCCTTTTTTAGGTAAGGAAACTTACCATTACTGTTGGAGAGACTAAGTTGTTGCATACAGGTGGTGTTTTTGATGTTGTTGTTGGTGACTTCTGATTCATCATCAGTTCCAGGCATGGTGAATATGTTTTTGGTGGAATGGGGGTGAGGTAAATATGGTTCTCAGTATCGTTGATGAGTGTCTAAATACTCATCATTTTTGTATTATCTAGACTGCAAAAACATCTGAAAACACTCAGAAATGCTTCAAAATGATAAAAATATCACAAACAAGTGTTTTATATATTTTAAATGCAAAAACATCAAAATCTGGTGAAAAACAATTCAAGTTTGCATAATTGGCAGTTTTAGTCCCCTAAGTTTCAAAAATTGTCAAAACTAGTCCCTAAATGTTTAAAATGAATGAAAAGTCAACTTAAGTCCTTGGGAAATCAAAAATATTCACAAATGATCCCTGGATGAAAGTTTACACATATTGGCAATTTTTACCCCTCAAGTATCAAAATTGGCAAACTTAGTCCCTAGGTATTCAAAATAGAATTTTATCACAAATTACCCTTGTACTATTCATAAAATACAATTTGGAACAATTTTGATAAACTTTTGGAAATTTACAACTTTAGTCCCTCAATATCCAAATTTACATAAAAGGTCCTTAAAGTTTAAAAATGAAATAAAATACAACTTTGGTCCTTGTGTAATTGTGTTATGGCAGGTTTGGTCCTCAAAGAAAGTTTGGAGAAATTATAGTCTCAGCCCCTCAGTTTTCAAAAAGTTACAAGTATAGTCCTTGTGATAACTACTTACCAAACGGGCCCTTGTATTATTATTATCCCAAGTGCAAGCCCAAAATACAAAACCAGTTACCCCAAGCCCAAATCCAATCCTATAACCCGGCTGACCCAAACCCAGTTTTTAAAATAAAACCCGCCATGTACTGTAGCTGTTCCTCCTCTTCCCTGTCGACATACTCAAACACCTGCTACCATTCACCATACTCCACCTCATCTCCACCTCATCCCCTGCACCACCACAACAGTGGCATCACCACCACTTTGGTGGGTCCCACAGGCCACACCAGTGGACCCCACTGGTGGTTCTTGGTTCCATATCACTCACAACCCAGCTGACTATCATTTTCAGTAAAGGTTTTGAGCTTAAGCTCTGTGGACCCCACCTTTAGATCAGCCAACATATTGTCCCATTTTCTGAAATAAGCTAGTTTTTGATTTGCTTAATCTTTGGCTTAAACTGCTTTTCAGAAGTTTAGGATGGTTGGAATAGGTTAGTAATTAGTTAATATAGCATACCCTAGCTTATGTGTTAATTTGGTGGTCATTTGTGGCTTTTAGCTTATTTTGTAGTGCTTATTTATAAGCCAATCCATTGCAGCTTATTATTCCTCCACATAAGCATATGTTTTTATATTTTTTATAAACTTAGAATAATATTTTAGCATTTTCCTGAATTTTTCAGATTTTTCCTACACTGTTTTCTATTTTTCTTTATTTAAAATAGTTTTTAATCCTTTTTAAATAGCTTTTAATACAAATAAATTAGAAAAAGCTTAAAAAAATATGTTTTCTATTTTCCTAGATTAAGATAAATATAAAAAGCCTAAAAAGTATTTTTCCATAATTTTCTTGGTTTAAATAGTATTTTTTAGCATTTTAATAAGTTTTAAATAGTTTTAAATTAATAATAAATATATAAAAAGTCTAAAAAATATATTTTCAGTTTTAAAATAAGTTTTATCATATTTTAGACTTTTCTAAGTTATAATTTCATTTTTCTAGGTTAATTTTGTATTTTCTTATATTTTAGTGCCTTTTAAATACTTAATAAATAGTTTTTAATTAATAATAATTAAATAAATAGTTGTAAAAATAATTTTCTTTTTCTAATAATTTTCTTTTATTATTAGGATTGTAAAAATGTCAATTTCATATTTATAGGCCTTTTATTTCTTTAAAACTCACGTTTTATTTTGTACGTTTACGTAATTTTATTTAAACGTATGTTTTAGGTTTTAAACGTTCATCATTGTAAAAATAGTGATAGCGTTTATTTAATATATTTTAACTTTTTAATTTCTTTTAATTTGCATTTAAGTCACTTTAATTTGTAGATCTTTTCTTTAGGTAATTATCCATCAAAAACCTTACTGATCACTATCCTTAGTGATCATTCTATCATCTGATCAAGTGTTTATACACCAATTCATCCTCCGTGGGACTTAACGACCCCGGAATCCATTATATTCCTCTGATCTTAATTGCATTTGTGTTTTAAGCAGTTTTAAGTTTATTACGGTTAGCCATTCACAAGTGGCTAGCTTGTGTGATTTCACTTGACTGTTTAGCACAGATCAATCGTAGAGACTCTCTCGAGGCTCTGATACCACTTGTTGAACACAGAACAGACCTTGACAGATCTTGAGCACTCGTGGATCGTTAGTGTTGCCTATGTAATCATAAGCAAACTAATAGAAAATCTCTACAACCCGTATTCTATAGCGGAAGGTAAACACAAGTTGTTATAACTAAGAACACTTAGATCCTCTATGGATCTTTTTATTAACTGAAACACTATGTTTCGAATGAGTTTTCCATTACAAACTATTAAGTTCCTTTTATAGACAAGGAACCCTAAACTATTACTACTCAATCGACTAAACATGCAAGCATGCATTTAATGACTAATACACTAAACAATATTGAGCAGTACATTAATACCCATGGTAACCTCGGGCAGTTCAAGAATAATGATGAGTTAGCATTTAAACAATAAAGCGCATGTTGATCCTAGTCAGCTTCCACCCTTCAGCAGAAACACGGTACGACTTCTATACTTCAGCAGATTCTCTTCTTCAGCAGATTCAGCTTCTCTTTCAGCAGAATCCTTCGGTAGTATTGACAGCAGAAATCCTACTTCACATAATTCCCAACATAGATGCATCTTCTGTTGGTGGTGGAGGATGATTTTGAGCGGGTGCAGCGGAATGATGGTTTGATGCATTTGTCGAAGTTCCACCATAGTATTCATCAAACATTAACTCGAAGAAATTCTCCCATTCTTGTTCTTTAGGATTGTCAAACGAAGTTGATTGAGCTCTTTGAGGTACGAGTCCTGAACTGATGTGTCCAGAAGTCTGTCGGTTTAGTGCGGGTTCTAGAGCGAGTCTCTCAGAAGCCATATGTGAAAGTTCGTTAAATTTCACATTCATCGTCTCCATGATCCTCCTAGTTCTCCTGTTATACACCCTGAATGCCCTCGAGTTATCTGAATATCCAATGAAGATTCCAATATCACCTTTTGCTTTCAGTTTTCCAAGATCTTCTCTGTCATTCGTAGGATAGCACAAAGCGCTAAATACCTGAAAGTAAGAGATATCAGGTTTTCTGTTGTTCACAAGCTCATATGGGGTTTTATTGAATCTAGGATGGATTAGGGATCGGTTCTGATTGAAACAAGCAGTGGCAACAGCATCAGCCCATAGAAATAACGGTGCACAAGAATAGATTAGCATTGTGCGAGCAGCTTCCACAAGAGTTCTATTTCTTCTTTCAACTACCCCATTCTGCTGTGGAGTTCTAACAACTGATGTTTGATGTGTAATACCAACATCTTCAAAATAAGATCTTAACTCCTGATTCGTGAATTCAGTGCCGTTGTCTATTCTTACAACACTTACTAGAGTTTTAAGAAGTACTTGAATACGCTTCAGAAAGGTGATGATGATGCCTGGTGCTTCGTCTTTTGATCTCAGAAACTTAACCCATGTATATCTCGAATAATCATCGACGATAACAAGAATATACTTTTTCCCATTAATACTTTCAACTCTCATTGGGCCACATAAATCCATGTGCAACATATGCAACCTTGCTTTCGAACTAGGTACGGATTTGGGTTTATATGATGCTCTTTTGCTTTTTCCTTGTTCGCATGATGGACATAAGTGATCCTTGGTGTATTTGAACTTTGGAAGCCCATTGACGATGTTGTCTTTGGCAAGATTGTTGATGGTGTCAAAATTGAGATGGGATAACCGTCTGTGCCACAACCAGGACTGAGTTCCAGATGCGCGTGTCATAAGACATATTGGTGATGAAGAGGCCATTTGATTGATGTCGATAGCATAAAAGTTTGTATCACGATTCCCAGTTAAGAGATCAGTGCCATCCAAGTTTCTAGCGAAGCAAGCATTTCTCCTAAAAGCAACCTCTAAATCTGCATCACAGAACTGCCCGACTGAAAACAAATTGTGTCCCAACCTTTGTACATAGTAAACCCGAGTGATCAAATAATTTCCGAAAGGTAGATATCCATAACCCATGATAGCTGCTACATGATCATTTCCGAAACGTACGGTTCCCATGAATTTCTAGACGACATTGATCAGCAGCTTCAGATTCCCGGTCATGTGCTTGGAGCAACCTAAGTCGACGATCCAAAGACAAATTTTGATAACCTGCCATTAACAAAAAAAGAATATTGTGGAAACCATTTTGATTTAGGTTCCTTTGGGTTAGAGGTAAAATCCTTATCACACTCAAAGAGGTTTGCTACAGGGAGTTCTGGTTTATCACTCATTGTACCATTCTGGAGTGTGAAAGTTCTACCTGTGGGTTTCCAAATATCATCCCTAAAGTAAACCCTTTGGTTCCTGTCAGTAGTGTAAAGCCTAAGTTTTGCAACTAGTCTTCCTACTCGTTTAGCGTAAGATCTTTTTGGGACGTTCTTCTTGACAGGCTTATCATTCACATTCTTAGAAACACAATCATCTTGAACATTAATTAAAGATTTCTTGCAAGTTAAACAAAGAGATTCAACACATTCGTTAGACTTAGCAAGTTTCATAGGTTCAGTACATTCAGATGAAATGTCTTTTTTATTCAAAAACGGTAAATTCCTAGGGTGTTCTTCTACTTTCTTCTCTTTATTCAAGCTACTACTCCTAGAGGTAGTCGAGACTCTATTGTTCCTTGTGTTGCTCTTAGGCTTTAGTCTGCTGCTCCTAGAGGTGCTTTCTAGTCCTGTAGAAGGTAAGTCACACGCATTAGGATTCATATTTTTATGAAGGGAGGTGGTTTCAGCTTTCCTAGTCTCTTTAGAGTGCTTTTCTAAACTTATGTCGTTTGTTCCATATGTTTTAGATGTGGAGGCAGACGCATTAGTGGTACTCATCTTAAAAAGGCCAGATGCTAAAACTTTTGGTTTCTCGATAACCGCTTTTCCCTTATCAACATGTTGTTTAGGTAGGGCAGGTGGAGTGACTGGTTTTGATGAAACATTTTTCTCATTGACTTTTGGAGGAGGCATAGAAACAGACATTTTTGGTTTGGAAACCGGTTTGGGAACATTTGCTTTCTCCGCAGTCAATGGTTTTGTAATCACAGTTTCCACTACCTCTCCTTTTTGACGTTCCAGCTGAGCCCTCAAAAGATCATTTTTCGCTTTCATGTCATTGTAGGCATGCTCATATGACAGTTTGTCATACTTGCATTCCTCAGTTTTTCGATCAAGTTGTTTAAAATATGAGACATTTTCTTTTTCAATTTTTTCAAGAGCTTTTTCATATTTTGAAACAATTGCGGAGGTCTCAGACTGGAGTCTTTCATGATCTTCAACAGAATATGTTTGCAAAATGATGGACATAATATCAGTAGTCAGAACATCTTCGAAGAGAGAATCATTTAAATTTTCCAAAATTTTGATGTGTTCAACACTTTCATTAGCTTGCTTTATCAGGGATTTATGGTCCTTGACAAAGTCAGCTGTTTTTTTTCAAAAAGGCTTGTTCAAAATAAATTACCCTTGAGTTGATGTTATTCAGCTGAGGGGCAATTTCAGTTTCAAAAAACTTTTTTTGTTCAATATCAAAACTCTTAAACCAGATGTTGGTTGTAATATGAGTTTTAGTTTTAACAGTCTCCTAAAGTCGCCCAATTCTAGTTTTAACATCGTCTAAAATGCTTCGCGCATCACTTGTGTTAAAAGGATTGTTTGAAAACATTTGTTCAATGTTTGAAAGAGATTTGGAGACAACAACTGGTTTTGAAACTGATTTTGAAACAGGTGTTAACACTTTGTTTGAAACACTTGGTTTGGTGGAAAACGTTGATTGAGAAACAAACGAAATACCATTAATTTTGTTCTATTTGTTATAATCAATTGGTTTGATTTCCGGATGTTTTTGTTTCATTTTTGATCTACTCTCCTCAGATAGTTCCAACGTTTCAAGAGAATCATGCACAATTATAGGTTCATGCAAAGGTTTTCCATTGTTCAACACATTCCGTTCTTTCTGAGCATTCTTGAGGAACGAAGGAGGTGAGTTACCAAGAGCCATTTTTTGAGTAGTATGAAAAATCGGATTTACTTGATTAGAAAGCATCTTGTTTGTCTTAGCGGAATGACCCGTTGTAAGAAGTAAATTATCCAATTTTTAGATAGTTTCATTTTTATCCAGAATTTCATCAAGAAGAGAATCTTCTCGTTTTGAAAAATCAGCGATCAACTGTTTCTTCTCTTTTTCAAGTTCAGAAAACAGTGCTTTTTGTTTAGAAAGTTGGTTGTTTAGATCAAAAATTTCCTTGTTTAAAGATTTTATTTTCAAGTTCAGATTCACATCAAGTGTATCATACTTGAGTTGCAATTGTTTTTCTCTTAAAACAGAATCTCGGTAACCAATTTCTAATTCTGACATTTTGTTTGTATGAAATTCATAGGCTCTGGCGTTCTCTTTGTAACTCTCAAGCTCAATGGTCAATTTAACATTCGCGGCCTTAACTTCGCGATTGACCTTACTCACTTTCTCAATTTCAATGCCACAGTTATTGATTAATGATTCAAAATAAGCACGTGTTTCCTCATCAGTCTCAGTATTTTGTGCCACATAGCCTCCACTAGGATCCACATCTTGAGTTTCGGAGTTAGTATTGCTACAACTCGGATTGTCCAGGTATGTATCATAAGTAGGTGCTGGCGTCACAGAATGCTGTTCGTCATGAGTAAACACATCAAATATGACATTGTTATAGCATGGATCAATGATTGGTACCTCAGATACTGCTTTGGCGTCATAGACAGGAGGTGCGTCAGATTCAGTGTCGTACTTAGTCTCCTAAAGATTTGCCATGAAGATGCAGTTTGCATTGATTTCCTCGAGGTCTTCCAAATCATCCACAATAGCGAAAAAATCATTTTCCTCAGCACTCAACTGCATCCCTGCTTCTTGCTTATGTGCTAACAACATAGCTTTCCGAAGAAACTCAGCATTCTTCTTGTGCGGCTTAGTGGGACAGTTTCGTGCCATGTGACCTATTCCTTGATAGTTATAACACTTGACCTGATTACCCTGATGCACATTTCCATAATTCCTAATGACTGGAGCTGCAACATTCCCATTCTGATTACCCACTGCTGTATTCCCAACATTCTGTCCCAACTGATTACCCTGATTTGGAACCGCCTGATTACCCATACAAAATCCAGTAGCATATCCCTGCTGATTCCCAATAACTCCAACCATTTGTCCTTGAAGACCCATATTCACTCCCGGCTGTGCAACTTGCCTGTTGTGAGTGTTTGATGAAATCCGTTGGTTGTTGTTAGTTGTTGTGGAATAGCGACCTCTGAATGCTTTACCCAATAAAGAGAATACTTGAGCCAAAGCTTCTTCGGGTTCCATTTCAAGATCAGTGATTCCTTGTTCCTGGTAATCTTGTTGTTCAGGTGGATAGTTTTGTTGTTGTGGTTGTGGAATGTATTGTTGCAAATTGTTGCTGGAAGATGATGAAGCTTGTTGTTGTGTATTCACTGAAGGTTGAGTCTTTGCAATAAGTGCCAATGGATCATGATTCTTTGCTAATCTTTCTTGCCTGACTTCATTCGCTTCAGCTTGGTTTTGTTTCAGAAAATCATTTAGTTGATCAAAGTTCACCTGATGTAAGTCTTTTGTTTGGTTGACAATAGTGACATATCGTCCCCATTCTTCTGGAAGATTATTCAGGAACTTGATGTTTTGAACGATAGTTCTGGGTGCCAACTTATTTCTGATAAGCTCATTCATCAAAGTGCAAAACCTTCCATAGTAGGATTCAATGGATTCTCCTGGATTTGAAGTAAACTTTTCCCATTCAGTTAGCAGCTTGTTCTCCATGTCTTGTTGACCAATTTCTGTTCCATGACAAAGCCGTCTAACGCGTTCCCACATATAAAAAGCAGTTTCACAACTGTCTACCGCAGCAAATATGTCTATTGGTAAACCCAGTTGGACAATATGAATTACCATGTCATCTGCATCGAATTGCTTCTGATCCTCTTCAGTGTATTCTAATTCAGTTTGAGTATGATAAGATGGTGGGATGTCCGGAGTTCCAGGGTCTAGGATTTGTCGAGGCTTGAAGGGTCCATTCGTAATGGAGTTAATCATGAGTTTTCCATTAGGTTTGGTCTTGATGTAGCGAAGCATACGACTTTTCTATTGAAGATAACCACCTTTTGCCAACATAGGAGGACGGTTTTCGGCACCAGCTGCATGAATATCTTGTTGAGTTGCCATTGATGAAGGTATGATCTGATAAAGTTGATGTAGGATCGATTCAACGATAAAGGAGTTGTGGTTGATGAAGATTAGGCTCAGTTGAGGTGATTCTGAAAGTCGTACTCGTAACCTTGGTTCTTAAAAAATTTTCGCCCAAAATTTGAAATTCACTATAAAAATCAATTCTAAGGTCGTATGAAAATTTTGAGTTATGACAATTTTGACGCCAAATTTGACCCGAAAAATTTGAATTTAGGCCCAAAAATTTGAATTTTTGACCAAAATTTTCCCAGTTATACCAAATTTTGAATTTCGCGTAAAAATTGAACGTTTAGTCTCCTCAAAAATTTGAATTTTTTTTTTAAAAAAAAAACTTTATGCATAGAAAGAGCTTAGGCATAGACCAAAGAAGTTACGAGTAGAGTTGGTGCTTATGCGTAGGATCTTAGGCGTAGGATCTTATGCGTAGGAAGCTTAGGCATAGGATTCCTTAGGCGTAGACCAGTATCTTACGCGTAAACTTAAGGCTTAGGCGTAAACAAAAATGCTTAGGGCGTAGAAATCTTATGCGTAAGTGGAACTTATGCGTAGATTGTTACGCATAGGCGTTTATGCTTATGCATAAACTTAGGTTTAGAACCAAAAATCCTTTACACTGTCACAGCGTAAAAGATATCCACAAGTCGAAGTGTTCCACACACTTATCCAAGTGAGGGAAGCAATGAGTAACCTTTGATGCTCGAAGATTCTTCACCAAAAAGTTATGACTAGAAAACTAGGGTTTTGACTTTTTGACTTCTACGCGTAAGAAATTTCCAACGATTCAAATGATTTCTTTTGCACAGATATCCTTAAAAACACTCGAATAACCCAAAAATGTTGACCTTTTTCACCCAAAGTGCTTAGATAAGTTACGAGTAGAAATGACCAACGAACTAAAAACGAGTTTAAAACTTAACCAAAACGCATAAAGCTTCGAACTTTTTGCAAAAAACAGAAACTTTAGCACCAAATAAACCTTAAACCACAAGAATCTTGAATTTTTAAGTGCAAAAATTAAAGCTTTAAGCGTGACAACTTTTATAACGAAGCTACGCGTATAGTACCAACCTTCAAAACAAACACAAACACTCCTAAACCATTGTTAGGCGATTGATACCAATTGTAGGACCACTAGGAATATCAACCTTATCACTTTACCAAGCAAACCCAACACACGTAACCCAAGTTACGCGTATAAAACGTGAAACACAAACACAAACAAAGCTTAGAAATAAGAAGAGAAAGATGACGGTGATGGTGACTTAAATGATATAAAGATCGTGTATATGTGAGAGGATAAAGATAAACACAATATGTTGTATATTCCAAAGAAAACACACACACACACACTTTCAAGCACATCCCTTAAATGACCATTTAAGGGGTATTTATAGGTGGAATACATGAAAACCTAAAAGGCTTTCCAATGGGCTTCATTGGACTTGGATTGGGCTTGGGATATATGAGCATACAAACGGCTAACATACCCTACCGTTTAACCAATTAGCTTAGCCCAATCCACGAGCCCGTTGACTATTCTATCACGATATCTAACACACGTTACAAAGTTCCTAATCGTGAATGACCATCACTTCTAATAAAAACTATTAAGGCTAACAGGCCACAATGGAATCTCAAGAAGCAAGTTTTTCAACCATTCTGCTTCTTTACCAGCAGCTGCTAAGGCCACAAATTCAGATTCCGTTGTTGAACTGGTGATGCAAGTTTGCTTCTTGGATGCCCAAGAAATTGCACTTCCACCAAGTAGGAATACCCAGCCACTGGTAGAAAAATTGTCTCCAGTCTTACTGATCCAACTTGCATTAGTGTATACTTCTAATACTGAAGGATAACGAGTATATGAGAGACTATAGTCCATAGTTCTCTTCAGATACTTCAGTACCCTCTAAACTGCTTTCCAGTGATGAGCATTAGGATTGCTAGTATACCTGCTCAGTTTACCCACTGCAAATGCAATATCAGGTCTTGTACAGGTCATGGCATACATCAGGCAGCCAATTACCCTAGAATACTCAATCTGAGATACAGCCTTTCCATTATTAGGCAACAGCTTCTCACAAGTATCCATAGGTGTAATCACTAGAGTACAATCAAAGTAATTGAATTTTCTTAACACCTTCTTAATATAATGAGACTGAGAGATAGAAATTCTTTTACTTTCATGTTTAATCGTTATACCAAGGATAACATCAGCCTCCCCCATGTCCTTCATGGAGAACCTTGATGATAAAAATTCTTTTGTCAAGTCAACCTGATTTTGGTCAGTGCCAAAGATCAACATGTCATCAACATATAGATAAATGATGAGTCCTTTACCAGATTCATCAAATTTGCTATATACACATTTGTCAAATTGGTTAAGTAAATAACCATTAGACAAAACCACTTCATCAAATTTTTGATGCCATTGCTTAGGTGCCTGCTTCAGTCCATAAAAAGACATAATCAGTTTACACACCTTGTTTTCATTTCCAGGCAAGATGAAGCCTTGAGGTTGGTTCATATAAACCTTCTCATCCAATTCACCATTCAAGAAAGTTGTTTTCACATCCATCCGATGAATAATCAGATTGTGAATAGATGCCAAAGCAATCAGCAGTCTTATGGTACTGATATGAGCCATAAGGGCATAAGTATCAAAATAGTCTATTCCTGACTTTTATTTAAAGCCTTGAATGACTAGTCTAGCCTTGAACTTTTCAATAGTTCCATCTACCTTCATTTTCTTATTGAAAATCCACTTGCAACCCAAAGGTTTGCAACCAGGTGGTAGATCAACCAACACCCAAGTGTTGTTGCCCATGATGGAATCCATTTCATCATTGATTGCTTCTTTCCAGAAAGCAATATCCTGGGACTTCATTGCTTATTCAAATGTCTTGGAATCATCCTCAACAATGAATCATCCTCACTATCGATTTGCAATTTTTGCAACCTTGATACCAACAGACTGAAAATACAGAGTATCCATGTACTCTCCTCCCCTATCAGTCCTTAACCTTTTGATTAGGGACCCAAGTTGCAATTCAACTTCAGTTTTAAACACTTTGAATTTATCTAATGCTTTATCCTTAGTATGTAACAGATAGACATAACAAAACCTAGAAGCATCATCAATAAATGTTACAAAGTATTTCTTATTCCCCAAGGAGGGAGTGGCATACAAATCACACAGGTCACTGTGTATTAGCTCCAAGAGCTTAGTTTCAAGTTTAATACTCTGAAAAATTTTCTTAGTTATTTTGGTTGATAACGCTACATGCGTCGTTCGGGGTCAAAGGAACTTCCTTTTCTTCGAGCAAGTTTTATAACACCCTAGGCAGTGAACCTAATCGTTGTAGTGTAGTATTAGGGTAAGCCACGGGTATTGATATCGTTCTCTAGGGGAATAGGAATGCTAGTGAGAAGTTACTACGCTAAGGTTGGGGTTGAGGAAGATTATTTTTTATCTTTTTTATGTTTTTAGGAAATGGAAAGGTACGAATCTCGGGGTATGAGTTTGGGGGTTTTGGTATTTCTACCGATTACTTATACTTATCTAATTATCTAAACTAATGGGTAGTCTATGTCTAATTATTGTGTGTTCGTATGATAGTTTAAAGATGTGTTTACTTAGGTTTTATTACTCCTTAATTATCTCCTATTAGTGGTTGAATTGTCACGTCCTTATTCTTAATCGTGTTATGTGTCTAAAGTCGTAGGGTATGCGCTTATCCCTAACTCTTTGAACTTACCAAAGGGTCTCGTCTGCAAAACCCACTAGGGATTATAAACTCTAACTCTAAGGCCCTCTTTGGATGGTTTAGCCAACAACCGCTCTAAGTGCTATAGCCTAAGGTTCACAAAGATTAATCAAGCATTAACTACACAACGAATGACCTATCGCATTACTAGATCATTAACAATTAAGATAAGAAACAACCAATCAATATTTAATAATTAAGTTTCATATTCCCTAAGCAAACACACAAGTAAATTAGCCGGACATTGAGAACATGCAAGCATACACACAAATAATCAAAGACATAATTGAGTTAATGAAGTAAAACATTTATCTTGATGTAAGATAGGGTTTGGAACCCTAAAATACTGTACAAGACAGCCTTGGTTCGGTTTAGGTTTTTACTCCTCGGTTTAGGTTTTTACTCCAAAAGGACTACCCTCTAATACTGAAAAATTCGGATTCTATATATAAGATTACATGTGCGACAGCATCACCTTATGTTTTGTGACGCCGTCGGGTCGCCGTCATTAGGGTTTCGTCTTGGCCACGTTAGTCTTGCGACGGTGTCACCTTGTGCTTATGACGCCGTCCTCTTCAGCTTCTGACGCCGTCTGGATCAAATCTAGGCCGTCTGAGTTGCGATGGCCTACTCTTTTAAAGCCTGACACCGTCACTTGAAAATAGGAAATTTGGCTTCTGTGCCATCACAAAATGCTCCGACGGCGTCGCGTTTAAGCAGTGACGCCGTCACCTTGTCTTTCAGCAGCTTGAGTGTCTCGATTCTTGACTTTGGCCATTTTCTTCGTATATCCGCGCCTTTTCGTCCAAATAAGTGCCATTACAGCAATTTGCCTTCAAGAGACCTAAAAAGTGAAAAGGAACGATATTAAGTAATAACAGATAGAATCCGATCAAATAAGGGCTTAAACGACCCCTCAAAAAGGTACATTTTAAAACCTTATCAAATATCCCTACACTTGGTATTTGCTTGTCCTCAAGCAAATGTGCTTTTAGCCAATTAATTTATAAGTTAGGGGTCATGAAGCATTGGTTTAAAACAGTCCACAACACATATAAGCCCCGCAAAAGTCATAACAAGCACGGAAATTACAACACTCATAGGTTTGAGGGGTACACTCCACAATCATACATTAAAGGCACGAACAATACTGAAAACGCCCCGAATATACACAACACCTGACAAAATTTGGTTACGAAGTACTGGGGATTGAATATTTAATTAACCGATTTTCGTGTAAACGAACTCCTGTTCGTTTATGGTTCACATCCCTATAAACTATTCCAAAATTTTACATGGAAAAACTCCCCAGCAAATTCGGGAATAAACTAGCCTAAGATAGACAATAATGAATTATAGCAAGGAAAAGTGAAAAATCCAGAGAACTTCCGTTTAACGACATTACCGTGAATAAACCTGCTTTTCCGCGCCTATATGCTTCTTTTACCGGTTTCAGTTCTTAGCTCTGTGAGTTCGACGACTTTCTGTTCCACTGCCGCAGTGACGAATTTGCGCTGCGGCAGCCTCGTAAAACACTACCGTGTCTTCGGTTTAAAGGATAAAAGTTCACT
>BPTQ01000001.1:302730362-302744109 GCA_019973895.1 Chrysanthemum seticuspe | reverse complement strand
ATTATCCGTTTATTATCTCTTGCCTTTTGTGGTGTTGTGTGTTAATGAGTGGTTGAACATATCATAAATTATTTTAGTTGACTTTACTATAAATTACTTTTTCTTTTCTATTTTTTCTACTAAATAAATTCCCAAATATCTGTCTATCCAATGGGTTGAAAAGTTGAAATAAGCGGATTCAATGTTAAAAAAAAAAAAACACGTTTGTCCCATAACCTGATGTGCCTCAACTGTAAGTCCAATGGCTTAAACATTTTACTCTGTAAATCCAATGAATTGAATGGATTTTCTTACGTAAACCCAATGAAACTAATGTGACTTTTTACCTCCAACTTACTAATTGATTTTAAGTCATTGGATTCACTTGTTTTACTTTCAAACTATTGAATCCGCTTGTTTCAGACAAGTTACCCAACTTTCTCACTTTGTTCGCCTAAGTTATCAAACTTTCATTTTGTTCACTTAGGTTACTGAATTTTAGTTAATCATTCAACCTCCATTTTTCAGTGTAATCAAAGTAACCCAAATGCATTCTTTTAGGTAAGTTAAGTAACCTAAATGTCTCATTTTACAAATTCGGTAACCTGAATGTCAACTCCGTGTAGTCCAATACCCTGTTTGCACAAAAAAAAAAAAATTGTAACTTAGGCGAATAAAGTTGAAAAGTTGGGTAACCTATCTGTCTATAAACCCTTAAATAAATCATCTTTTTTATCTTTTCTTTTTCATTAAATATCATTTCAGTTGATTTTATTAAATACTATACAAGTTGGTGAGTAATTGTGTGTTGTGGTGTTTTCCGTTCTCTATTATTTGCCTATTAGTTGTGTGATTCATTGTAGTGAGTGTACGATCCCACCATAAATTCATGGCACAATACAAAAATTACTATATGGGTTCGCCATTTCTATTCAAAATATCATTTCCACCACAACTGAATTGTTGTGGACTATATAACCGTTTTTAAACTCTATAATGAACAAATAAATGGCATACACAAATGCAAGAGCCAACGTGTAAATGTGTATCCGTTAAAAAAAAAAGAAAAAAAAATGTATGTGTAGATTTTTAAATAAAATTCCATGGAACTTTGCATCCCACATAGATCAGAGAAAGGAAATCTTTCTTGTTTATATATTAAAGTGATAAGCAACATATTTCCTTTCTTGTTTATATATTAAAGTGATAAGCAACATACATGTCAATAACAATACTATGATTTTCAGGTTTATGGTTGCCACTTAAAAAATCAAAATACAATAAATTCTTGACTTTTTATAGTATATTTTCTCTTAGAAAAGTCAATTTAAGCTCCTTTTATTTTTCCAAGGAGGTTATCAGTGAGGATCAAATGAGAAATAAAATTGAAATAAGAAGAATGAGAAGAAATCACAACCGCATATTTCAGATGCACCTACAAAAGTAAATGCATCTTCCTTTAAATTTTTTTTTTTTATTTGAAATGTGTGGCTCAAAATATTTCTCACTCTTCTCATTTTATTTTCTCTTCTCACTAGATCTCTTCCCCTATCAAACGTAACTTTAATTGAAATAACTTTTAAATGTCCAACTAAAACGATACATCGCTTTAATTTACCATTTCAACTAAAATATGACAGGTAATTTAGCTGAGAGTAACAAAAGTTGGATACTTCACATTTAATTTAACCTAATATATAATAATGGCTCTAAGGTAATAGTTACTAGTATACTACAATTGTTATAGTTTACCATCATTCATAGTTTTATTTTATTTTATTTTATTTAATAGAGACCACTAATTATAAACTTTTTACAAAATGTGATAATGTCAACAGTACTTAAAATTAGAAAGTTAGCAATAACCATTTTTAAAAAAATCTGTTTTGTCGTGGTGTCTCTAAACGTTTCACCAATACATGTGAACATACGGTATCTAACACCTACCGCACAATGCCTGTTTGTTTCAATTTATTGTTAGAGTAATTGTATCTAGGTGTAGGTAGCAATGGTGGTATAGTTTTCTGTTTAACAGCATTCAGTTGAGATTCTTGTAGCCTACACAAACCATACAATTCAGCTAAATTCTTAGGCTTAAACATTCTAACAGCCAATTCAATCTCACTTTGTAAACCAGCACAGAAAAAACTCATTGATTGTTCCTCTGTCAAGTCTACTCTACACAACAATCTATCATAAGCATCAATATACTGATTCACTAAGCCTGTTTGTTTCAATTTCTTAATATCAGCCAAAGGATCATCATAATGAACCCCAAATCTTGCTAAAATTGCTTCACTATACACAAGCCAAGTGACATTATCATTCAAAATCTTCATTAACTGTCTATGACACATTAGTGCAATATCATAAAGATGTATAGAGATCAGATTTACCTTGTTCTCATCAGGCACATTATCCACTCTAAAAAATTGTTCACACTTAAACATCCAGTTTCTCACATCATCACCACCAAATTTAGGGAATTCAATCTTAGTGGCCCTGATAAACTGCATGTTTTGTCTCTGATTATCCCCAAGATTCCTAACCACCAGTGCTAGATTCTCAGTAACAGTTGCAGCTCTCATTTCTGCCCTCAGTTTTTCCATCTCTTCCCTCATAAGCCTAGCTATGGTGTCCCTTAGTGTCACACCCCCAAATTACCTGTTTTGCAGCGGAATGGAATTCCTGGGGATTGACTGTCATAGCATCACAATCACAGTTATATTGAACGACCTAAAGTGTCGTTTGGAAAATACATCGTTTGATTTAATAAAATAATCAGAGTTTACAAAATATAGGTCCCAAATGAAAATCAACTTGTGCGGAAATAAGTTTGTTACAATTCAAACGATGTTTTAAAGTGCGTAAAACCCAAGTGAGACGCGTCGTCACCGCGACTCTAAGATGTGTCCACATGCATGCCATGAAGTGTATGCCTTAGATACCTGAGATAAAACATGCTAAAAACTGTCAACACAAAGGTTGAGTGAAATTCATAGGTTTAATTAATTCGTTTGAACACAATAATCGTAGTGTGAGTTAAATTGATTCACACACATCGTTGAAAACAAAACAGTATTTATTTCACTAAGTTCATGACAACCAAAGCGTAAACATCGCACCAATAAAAATTGGTAATCATCGTTTCATCGCCGCCCTAAGAGGTAAACTTGCCAATTTACCTTAATGATTCAAATATAGTGCGCTCGATTTCCCCTAACTGGGTCAATAAGAGCGGGAGTGTTAATTCCAATAGGCCTATTCACAATATTCGCGCTCACTCGCAAGTGACTAATGGTGCATGATGTAGGGACTTCAAACATGGCAAATACTTAGTGACAATAAAACATTTGGATATAGCATACAGTTCAAAGCATTTGTGTTCGGTTAAAAAAAAATATAGCATGTATCTCCCCCAAGAGTTTGTAAAACAATTAAGTAATAGAAAGTGGGGCTATGAACTCACCTGTTGCAATGATTAAGATGACAAAAGTGGATACACTGAAATGTAGCGTGAATCTCGAAAATGACCTATTATGAATGATATGATATGTAATAAGTCATGATGTAATGTTATGCATGCATTTCGTATGTTATTTATACCATTTGTGAGTTTTGAAAATAATACTCTTCGTCGAAAAATACTCTTTTGACGTCTTGACCATTCTTAAATTACTGTGTAAGTATTTACATCAAAATGTCATCCTACAATAGTTTCCTTAATGATTTATTGTGAAATTTTAACTTTTCGTCGTAAAATAATGTCGGTGAAAATATCATGAAAGTAACAAAAATGGCCTCGAAAAGCTAGTCGTAAAATGGTGTACGTCGAACGTTAAGAAACGAACTCAATGGTTTTGGAAAGCTTGTATCAAAATCTCGAAGTTTTAGTACATGAGTTTTCGTCATAGAGGTCTCGAACATAAAGATAATAGAGGTTAAATATGGTGATTTTGTCCAAATGTGGTTTAAAAAGTGAGTTTCGGCAAAGTTTAAGCAACCGTAAATAATTTATTACAACTCCGCTATACAAACGGTTGGTCATTTTGAAAAGTATGCTTGATGATCTAAATTTTATTAGAAGACATCTTGTTACAAAAAGTTCTACGTCATCGTTAAAAATAGCCTTCAATATGGTCGTTTTGTTTACCGTAACACTTGTCAACTAAAAATAATATAGTTTTTCTTAACTAATAAAGTTACGGCAATGTTGTGAAAACGTGTATATTTTAGTCGTTACAAATCCGTTTTCTACGTATTATACGTCCTTAGCTTCGTATCAAAGTATACTAACATATTTTTGATAAGTCGAAATAATTTATAAAGCTTAAGACTCGTTTTTGACTCGTACAAAACAAAAAAAGTGTGCTGAAATTTTCAGGAAATATATATTTCGTCGTCAAACTTGAAAAATTCATAACTTCTTCGTTATAGCTCCGTTTTAATCCGTTCAAGCGGCCACGGATTCGTTTTAAAGTATATTTTCTAAATATCTAGGCCAAAAATTCGTGTCTACTGTCGGATTTTCCAGAAATACAAAATAAGATCAGACCACTTTTTAGACTTGTCGAAAAGAGTTTTTCTCGTACTAAACCTATTCCAATCCCTTCAAAACAACTCCAAAGCTATCCTAATCCTACCATACACCTTCTTAGGGTGTCATGGGTTCCTAAACATCATCAAGACCAATATATAACAAGGGATAAATTATAGGATGACTTATATATATAAAACTCTTAAAAACAATATAAAAATGGTATAAATACCCATAAGTCTTGCATGCTTGCTAAAAAAATGATGAAATACATATGAAATGATAATGAAAGATGTAAAATGAAAGTGATATGCTTACTAGTTACTTGATGAGGTGATAAGGACAAAGGATTAAACCTAAACACTCTAGGTTTTTATTTCAAAACCTTGAATAAAAGTGTAACTAGATTGTGTTAAAGTTGATAATGGAAAAACTTGATGATTTCATCTTAACACCCTTATATGGCCGGTTTTATGGAGAGGAAGACAAGAGAGAAAACAATTTTTACTAACTTGAATTATTTGAGATGAATGAATTATGAAAGTGAGGTGAAGTATAAAACTATACAAGTTAGAAAATTTTTTTACCAAACATTAAATGCTACATCCCCCTTGGTCGGCCAAGGGGGAATGCATTTCCAAATCTATATTTTTTTTTTCTTTTATATTGTATGAATTTGTAAAAAGTGTAAGTAAAAGAATTTAAGTTAAGGTAAATGGTAACTTTTATATACATTAGTGTATTTAAGGTAGTTTTAGGTAAAAGAAATTTTTAATAGGTCCAAGTAAAGTATAATGAGATCATAAAAATTGTAAAAATACATTTCTTGTAAAATTTGAGTGATATAATAATTATCGTGTAGTTTTTAAGAAAAGTGTCGTAATAATATAAATTTAACGATTTATATACAAAATAAATTTAAAACACTAGGTAAACTCAAAATATTATTTTTATAAACTAAATGTAAGTATAAAAATATGTCGGGATAATTTTTGGAAGCATCGGGTTATATTTTCAAAATAATAACTTACGCGATAACGTTTATTTAATATGAAATTTACGCGTTTAATGTGAAATGCAAAGTCATGAATGAACCAACATGATGCAAATGATGCTAGTGAAATGTAGACTAAACTTAGTCTATATGAAATGTTCGTGATGATATGATCATGAATTCGCCGCTAAACCATTAAGGTTACGCGAATTTGGAACACGCAAACCTAGTTTACGATAAATGATGAAATGGTGAAGCATGAATTGTTTTGAGAAATGACCTGAAAGTACAAGTTGTCACATTCGCCCATCCAAAAAGGAATTCAGTCCCTGAATTCAGTTCGTGTTAGTCTATCGAATGTTGAGTTTATGATGAATATTGAGGAGAGAAGACATGGAGAAGTGTCGTTACGGTTGTCGATGATTGAGAGCGTACAAAACATCATAGAAGAGAAAATATGGGATGAATCTTCCGTGAATAACACTTTGACTTTGGAATATGTGAAAATTTTGCTTGCACTAAAATTTATAAATAACTGCTCCCAACATAACATGATCCCTCCAGAATTAGACATAGTTAGCTAGGCTATGTATAATTAAGGAACGATGATGTGACGTTCGGTTTAGTTGTTATAACTCTCAATGTTTACAAGGATTTAAACCGTGTCGTTAAAATGGCAGTTAAGGTAAAAAGAATTAAAATTCTCGTAAATGATATTGAATCGAAAGGAAATAAAGTACGATAGATGAGAATGTTTTACAACGAGTGGTTTATCAAAAGTAGTACATCTTAAGTTATAAAGATTCGGATACGATGGAAAACATAAACTTAGTACGACATAGTACATAAGGAGAAATAAGACTGTTAGTTTCCGAACTTCTTTAGTCTTCCGCGTCGTTGATACCTTGACGAGCTTCTCCTCCTCCTAACATGTATGCATTCCCATGAGCACCTTTAACTTGTTGACCTTGGTTTTGAGGAAATTGATTCCGATAGTGTCCTTGCTCCCCACATCCGAAGCATGTGACTACGGCTTTACCTTTACAATCCCTGGCTAGATGTCCCGGTTTTTGGCATTTGTGGCACTTGGCAGGGCAAGGACCTGAGTGATGAAAATTACATCGATTACATAGTGGGTGTGTTCCAGCATACCCTCTACCTCCCATTGGTACAGCGACATAAACCATTCCCGCTTCTTGCCTTCTATTTTGTTGTTGATGACGGTTAGTGTTGCGGTTTTGGTTGTTGTTGTTATAACCTCCTTGGTCGTTTTCCCATTTCCTTTTGTTGTTGTTGATTTGGTTATCGTCGTTGTTGTTGTTGTTTTGGTTATTGTTGTAGTTGGTGCGGTTGTTGGTATTGTTGTTACGGTTGGTGTTGGTGATGTTGCCCCTCTTTACTACTTGTGCCATGAGCTTTTGAGACACTCGAATAGATTCCTCAATCGTTTGCAGATCAAAGGAAGTCACATCACCTTGAATAATCTCAGGAAGTCCTTCAATGAAAGCCTCCAGTAGCTTCTCATTATCCGAAACCATAGATGGGCATAACACGGCCAATTCTTGAAACCTTCGAATGTAAGTATCAATGTCATACCCAATAGTTACCAACTCATAGAATTCGGTCTCCAACTTCTTCACCTCCGTACGCGGACAAAACTTCTTTGTTACCAAACCTTTAAATTGCTCCCAAGTGAGCTTGAAAGCATTTTCCATTCCCATCGGTTGGGCATAAGAGTTCCACCACGACAACGCTCCATCAAGTAGTGTACTCGTAGCAAACTTGACCTTGCTATCATCCGGGCAATTACATAACAAAAACACGGACTCCAATTTCTCGAACCATCTAACCATGGCAGTGGCTCCTTCGGTACCTCTAAACTTAGTGGGATCTCCACTTTTGAAGTTCTTATACGAACAGCTTTTGACTCCGGACCCTCCTGCATTTCCTGCAGCAGCAGCAAGCCTAGTGGCTTCAGCTTCCCTCTCAATTCTAGCGGCTTCGGCAGTAGCCGCGGCCACAGCAGCAGCAGCAGCCACCGTTTCCCTTTCAATCCTTAGAGCATCGGCTATGCTATCCCTTACTAACTTTTGAATAGCCGCTTGAGTCATTTCAGGTGTGGCTTTCTTTGGCGCCATATCTTCTTCAAAATAAAAGGAAAGGTGAGATGTAGCAAAGTCCGATGTTAATAATAAACGCTCCAAAGAGATGTGATAAGAAATGATAAGTTTGAGGTTATTTTTAAAATGATCGACGGTTTCCTAAGAAATGGGTTATGAGGTGTTGTAAGTGCTTCAAATGTATGGTGGTTTAGTGGCTTAATGTGTGAATAACGTGTAACTCGACATGTTAGTGGTGATATAAAGGAATGAGAGTGACTTTGCCGTACTTAAAGGTTTATCTCGGCATTCGACGTTATCGGTGATGAGTCAATTGATGTAAAAATTGTGATAGGGAATGACAAGGAATTCTCCACATTAGAGTATGAGGAAAGGATAATGGGATGGGTATTTAAGGGCATCCATGTGACAATCGATTTGAAATGAAAGTAAATAACTCGAAAAATGTACGTATAAATCGTATGCAAAGTGAACATGCACTTATGATGAAATGATGAGATGCTATGATGATGTAGTTATAGTCTAGGGTCAATGATGCAACCTAGTTCTCTATAACCGAAGCTGTGATGCCAATCTGTCACACCCCCAAATTACCTGTTTTGCAGCGGAATGGAATTCCTGGGAATTGACTGTCATAGCATCACAATCACAGTTATATTGAACGACCTAAAGTGTCGTTTGGAAAATACATCGTTTGATTTAATAAAATAATCAGAGTTTACAAAATATAGGTCCCAAATGAAAATCAACTTGTGCGGAAATAAGTTTGTTACAATTCAAACGATGTTTTAAAGTGCGTAAAACCCAAGTGAGACGCGTCGTCACCGCGACTCTAAGATGTGTCCACATGCATGCCATGAAGTGTATGCCTTAGATACCTGAGATAAAACATGCTAAAAACTGTCAACACAAAGGTTGAGTGAAATTCATAGGTTTAATTAATTCGTTTGAACACAATATTCGTAGTGTGAGTTAAATTGATTCACACACATCGTTGAAAACAAAACAGTATTTATTTCACTAAGTTCATGACAACCAAAGCGTAAACATCGCACCAATAAAAATTGGTAATCATCGTTTCATCGCCGCCCTAAGAGGTAAACTTGCCAATTTACCTTAATGATTCAAATATAGTGCGCTCGATTTCCCCTAACTGGGTCAATAAGAGCGGGAGTGTTAATTCCAATAGGCCTATTCACAATATTCGCGCTCACTCGCAAGTGACTAATGGTGCATGATGTAGGGACTTCAAACATGGCAAATACTTAGTGACAATAAAACATTTGGATATAGCATACAGTTCAAAGCATTTGTGTTCGGTTAAAAAAATATAGCATGTATCTCCCCCAAGAGTTTGTAAAACAATTAAGTAATAGAAAGTGGGGCTATGAACTCACCTGTTGCAATGATTAAGATGACAAAAGTGGATACACTGAAATGTAGCGTGAATCTCGAAAATGACCTATTATGAATGATATGATATGTAATAAGTCATGATGTAATGTTATGCATGCATTTCGTATGTTATTTATACCATTTGTGAGTTTTGAAAATAATACTCTTCGTCGAAAAATACTCTTTTGACGTCTTGACCATTCTTAAATTACTGTGTAAGTATTTACATCAAAATGTCATCCTACAATAGTTTCCTTAATGATTTATTGTGAAATTTTAACTTTTCGTCGTAAAATAATGTCGTTGGAAATATCATGAAAGTAACAAAAATGGCCTCGAAAAGCTAGTCGTAAAATGGTGTACGTTGAACGTTAAGAAACGAACTCAATGGTTTTGGAAAGCTTGTATCAAAATCTCGAAGTTTTAGTACATGAGTTTTCGTCATAGAGGTCTCGAACATAAAGATAATAGAGGTTAAATATGGTGATTTTGTCCAAATGTGGTTTAAAAAGTGAGTTTCGGCAAAGTTTAAGCAACCGTAAATAATTTATTACAACTCCGCTATACAAACGGTTGGTCATTTTGAAAAGTATGCTTGATGATCTAAATTTTATTAGAAGACATCTTGTTACAAAAAGTTCTACGTCATCGTTAAAAATAGCCTTCAATATGGTCGTTTTGTTTACCGTAACACTTGTCAACTAAAAATAATATAGTTTTTCTTAACTAATAAAGTTACGGCAATGTTGTGAAAACGTGTATATTTTAGTCGTTACAAATCCGTTTTCTACGTATTATACGTCCTTAGCTTCGTATCAAAGTATACTAACATATTTTTGATAAGTCGAAATAATTTATAAAGCTTAAGACTCGTTTTTGACTCGTACAAAACAAAAATAGTGTGCTGAAATTTTCAGGAAATATATATTTCGTCGTCAAACTTGAAAAATTCATAACTTCTTCGTTATAGCTCCGTTTTAATCCGTTCAAGCGGCCACGGATTCGTTTTAAAGTATATTTTCTAAATATCTAGGCCAAAAATTCGTGTCTACTGTCGGATTTTCCAGAAATACAAAATAAGATCAGACCACTTTTTAGACTTGTCGAAAAGAGTTTTTCTCGTACTAAACCTATTCCAATCCCTTCAAAACAACTCCAAAGCTATCCTAATCCTACCATACACCTTCTTAGGGTGTCATGGGTTCCTAAACATCATCAAGACCAATATATAACAAGGGATAAATTATAGGATGACTTATATATATAAAACTCTTAAAAACAATATAAAAATGGTATAAATACCCATAAGTCTTGCATGCTTGCAAAAAAAATGATGAAATACATATGAAATGATAATGAAAGATGTAAAATGAAAGTGATATGCTTACTAGTTACTTGATGAGGTGATAAGGACAAAGGATTAAACCTAAACACTCTAGGTTTTTATTTCAAAACCTTGAATAAAAGTGTAACTAGATTGTGTTAAAGTTGATAATGGAAAAACTTGATGATTTCATCTTAACACCCTTATATGGCCGGTTTTATGGAGAGGAAGACAAGAGAGAAAACAATTTTTACTAACTTGAATTATTTGAGATGAATGAATTATGAAAGTGAGGTGAAGTATAAAACTATACAAGTTAGAAAATTTTTTTACCAAACATTAAATGCTACATCCCCCTTGGTCGGCCAAGGGGGAATGCATTTCCAAATCTATATTTTTTTTTTCTTTTATATTGTATGAATTTGTAAAAAGTGTAAGTAAAAGAATTTAAGTTAAGGTAAATGGTAACTTTTATATACATTAGTGTATTTAAGGTAGTTTTAGGTAAAAGAAATTTTTAATAGGTCCAAGTAAAGTATAATGAGATCATAAAAATTGTAAAAATACATTTCTTGTAAAATTTGAGTGATATAATAATTATCGTGTAGTTTTTAAGAAAAGTGTCGTAATAATATAAATTTAACGATTTATATACAAAATAAATTTAAAACACTAGGTAAACTCAAAATATTATTTTATAAACTAAATGTAAGTATAAAAATATGTCGGGATAATTTTTGGAAGCATCGGGTTATATTTTCAAAATAATAACTTACGCGATAACGTTTATTTAATATGAAATTTACGCGTTTAATGTGAAATGCAAAGTCATGAATGAACCAACATGATGCAAATGATGCTAGTGAAATGTAGACTAAACTTAGTCTATATGAAATGTTCGTGATGATATGATCATGAATTCGCCGCTAAACCATTAAGGTTACGCGAATTTGGAACACGCAAACCTAGTTTACGATAAATGATGAAATGGTGAAGCATGAATTGTTTTGAGAAATGACCTGAAAGTACAAGTTGTCACATTCGCCCATCCAAAAAGGAATTCAGTCCCTGAATTCAGTTCGTGTTAGTCTATCGAATGTTGAGTTTATGATGAATATTGAGGAGAGAAGACATGGAGAAGTGTCGTTACGGTTGTCGATGATTGAGAGCGTACAAAACATCATAGAAGAGAAAATATGGGATGAATCTTCCGTGAATAACACTTTGACTTTGGAATATGTGAAAATTTTGCTTGCACTAAAATTTATAAATAACTGCTCCCAACATAACATGATCCCTCCAGAATTAGACATAGTTAGCTAGGCTATGTATAATTAAGGAACGATGATGTGACGTTCGGTTTAGTTGTTATAACTCTCAATGTTTACAAGGATTTAAACCGTGTCGTTAAAATGGCAGTTAAGGTAAAAAGAATTAAAATTCTCGTAAATGATATTGAATCGAAAGGAAATAAAGTACGATAGATGAGAATGTTTTACAACGAGTGGTTTATCAAAAGTAGTACATCTTAAGTTATAAAGATTCGGATACGATGGAAAACATAAACTTAGTACGACATAGTACATAAGGAGAAATAAGACTGTTAGTTTCCGAACTTCTTTAGTCTTCCGCGTCGTTGATACCTTGACGAGCTTCTCCTCCTCCTAACATGTATGCATTCCCATGAGCACCTTTAACTTGTTGACCTTGGTTTTGAGGAAATTGATTCCGATAGTGTCCTTGCTCCCCACATCCGAAGCATGTGACTACGGCTTTACCTTTACAATCCCTGGCTAGATGTCCCGGTTTTTGGCATTTGTGGCACTTGGCAGGGCAAGGACCTGAGTGATGAAAATTACATCGATTACATAGTGGGTGTGTTCCAGCATACCCTCTACCTCCCATTGGTACAGCGACATAAACCATTCCCGCTTCTTGCCTTCTATTTTGTTGTTGATGACGGTTAGTGTTGCGGTTTTGGTTGTTGTTGTTATAACCTCCTTGGTCGTTTTCCCATTTCCTTTTGTTGTTGTTGATTTGGTTATCGTCGTTGTTGTTGTTGTTTTGGTTATTGTTGTAGTTGGTGCGGTTGTTGGTATTGTTGTTACGGTTGGTGTTGGTGATGTTGCCCCTCTTTACTACTTGTGCCATGAGCTTTTGAGACACTCGAATAGATTCCTCAATCGTTTGCAGATCAAAGGAAGTCACATCACCTTGAATAATCTCAGGAAGTCCTTCAATGAAAGCCTCCAGTAGCTTCTCATTATCCGAAACCATAGATGGGCATAACACGGCCAATTCTTGAAACCTTCGAATGTAAGTATCAATGTCATACCCAATAGTTACCAACTCATAGAATTCGGTCTCCAACTTCTTCACCTCCGTACGCGGACAAAACTTCTTTGTTACCAAACCTTTAAATTGCTCCCAAGTGAGCTTGAAAGCATTTTCCATTCCCATCGGTTGGGCATAAGAGTTCCACCACGACAACGCTCCATCAAGTAGTGTACTCGTAGCAAACTTGACCTTGCTATCATCCGGGCAATTACATAACAAAAACACGGACTCCAATTTCTCGAACCATCTAACCATGGCAGTGGCTCCTTCGGTACCTCTAAACTTAGTGGGATCTCCACTTTTGAAGTTCTTATACGAACAGCTTTTGACTCCGGACCCTCCTGCATTTCCTGCAGCAGCAGCAAGCCTAGTGGCTTCAGCTTCCCTCTCAATTCTAGCGGCTTCGGCAGTAGCCGCGGCCACAGCAGCAGCAGCAGCCACCGTTTCCCTTTCAATCCTTAGAGCATCGGCTATGCTATCCCTTACTAACTTTTGAATAGCCGCTTGAGTCATTTCAGGTGTGGCTTTCTTTGGCGCCATATCTTCTTCAAAATAAAAGGAAAGGTGAGATGTAGCAAAGTCCGATGTTAATAATAAACGCTCCAAAGAGATGTGATAAGAAATGATCGGTGTGGACTTTACTGAGTTCGCCGATAAGTTTTCAATCATTCCCTATCGTATCGGCTACGAGATTCCTAACTTTCCCTTTGCCACCGACGACGACGACGACACCGGCGCCGATGACGGCTTCGGCGATCTTAACTCTCCCTTCGACTTCGGTGATCCGAACGACGACGACGTCCTTTACGTCCTCCCAGGCCTCAGTTTTCGACAAGCATATTCTTGAAGTTTTCACCTCTAGGGTGATTCAAATCTCCATGGCTTCCTCGGTGACGGTACCAATCTACCAAGCTCTTTAACCTCAGGCACAAAAACAATACATTAACGGGCCTACTATCGTTCCAGTTCAAACGATGCTCATGTGATGAACTACCTCGCAACAGCACCACCTTGAGAATACGGGTTGGCTACCCTTACCTTTTACGAAAGTTCGAGTGAAC
>BPTQ01000001.1:302704508-302730352 GCA_019973895.1 Chrysanthemum seticuspe | reverse complement strand
GTGAAACTGGAGCTACAGGGACAGCAATGCTTGCCTTAGAAACTAAAGAAGGCGGTCTACCAAGCACAGACTTAGAATGATTAGTGGGCCTAGAGGTATTCCGATTCTTAGGATTCCGTAAACGAGAGATGATAGCTTTAGCAACACATTTGTCATGACAATCAGAATTCATACTTTTACGACAAATAACACAAGGTGCATCAGACTGAATATCAAAAGTACTTAAAGGTTTAACATTCGTTACATCACTATTTCTATTACATTTGCCAGACGCAATGTCTATAATGGAAGCAACGTGAGTCGTATTCATAGTCCTAGGGTGTTCTTCTACTTTAGCATTCCTTATTGATCATTTCTTAGGTCGCAACTTCCTATTCTTCGATTGAGTGCTCCTAGGCTGTGAAGTGCGGACGTTTGGAAAAGACGCAACTATTCCTGTTTCAGTAGAAGGAAGCACGTTAGCAACTTGTGATTTGGCAGTAGGGATTCTAGGTTCACGATTACTAAGTGTTACTGGTGCTATTCTCTTAATCACGGTAGGCGGAAGTAGTTCATACTTTCCTAACATTTCTCTTAACTTAAAGATAGTGTGAATCAAGTCTTGATTTTCAGAACGAATATTATCAGCAAAATTCATTACTTCTCTGGTGTGTGCAAGATAATGATCAAGTTCGTTTGATGCTTCATGACGAGTCTTATTGAGTAAATCAAATATGACACCATATTCCTGTTTAACTTTTACAAGTTCTTGTTCATATTTTGAGATTTGACTTTTCAAAGACACGTTTTGATCATCCAGTTGCTCAATTTTAGGATCAGAAGATTTTGTACGCAACTGAGCGATTTTGTTTTGAAACACAAGTTGTTGATTGTGAATATCTTTTTGACACCAATTAAGACGACGTTTTGCATTGGAAAGTTCATTAAGCAATCGTTCATTTTCAGCTTTTAAAGACTCGATCTGAAGCACATTATCAGTATTCTCAACAGTTACCACAGAGTTAACAGTATCAGCAGAGATATAATCAGATGCATATGTCACATAATTCAATAACACAATATTATGGATATCAGCACAGATAACATCATTCAAGAGTCGATCAACATCTTTTCTCAACATTTTCTTTTTACGTTTAGTATTAGAAATAGATGTTTTTGTTTTCTCGAAAATGACCTTCATCACTCCAAGTTCCTTATGAAAGTCCCGTTCCCAAGATAATGCACAATTTTTCAAATTTTTAACATTAGGTAAAATATTTTTCTGAAAGATGTCTCTTTGTTCTCGCGCCAGAGGCGATTGAAAATGTTGAACCTTGATTTCAGAATGATATTCTATCTCATGTTCTAAAGTTTTGAGGTCAGCCATGAAAATGTCAAAATATCTAAGAATTTTTCAATTTTCAGGTTTTGAGTTTACTTCACTAATGGAAGGTAAAGGACCATAAATTTGTGCATAATCTGGTTGGGGATTAACATTAGAAGACTCAGACGTTTTTATGATAACCCTTGGTGTGTTAGTAGAATCCGTTGGTGTGACGAAAGTGACCGCTTTTTTATAATTAAAAGGTTTGTTGTAAACAACAGTTTCTAATTTTGATCGACTCTCGTCTTCTGCATCGAATTCCTCTTGACGATGATATTCAACAACACGCATAACAGTATCATCAATTTTATATTCTGCACTGGAAACTTCAGGATTTGGTTTAAATGCTTTGGTTGAAAGCTTAGGTTCGTAATCAGCAAGATTTGGTCCATATCCATTTGGATTGGGTTTTAAAGTAAACTTTTCAATAGCAGTTACTGACTCACCATGTTTGTAAACAACAATTTTAAACTCTTTAAGTTTGTGTTGCAAGCCGATAATTTCTTCAAGATGATCATCTATTCGTTTCGTTGAATACTTTTTGTATGCAGAGAACTGTTTTTGACAAGTTAACAACTCAGCCTTAGTCTTTTGATTTTCCAAGGTGAGAGCGTTAATTTGTTTTTTATGTTCATGTTTCAGTTGTTCTATTTCAGACAACAAAGCATTCTTCGAAGCGGCAAGATCACGCATCTGTCTCTCTAAATATTTTTCGTTTTGATGAGATTTAGTAAAGGCTGCTTCAAAACCTTTTTCACGGTTTTCTTGAGTTTTGAAAAAGTTGAGTTGCATTTTTAAGCATTCAAAATCCTTGGTTAACAGTGCATTTTTACTTTTTAAGTCCTTATTTAATGCACAACATTCTTCAATTTGGGATTGCTGGTCTTTATGTCACACCCCCAAATTACCTGTTTTGCAGCGGAATGGAATTCCTGGGGATTGACTGTCATAGCACCACAATCACAGTTATATTGAACGACCTAAAGTGTCGTTTAAAAACACATCGTTTGATATTTAATAAAAGCGTTCAGAGTTACAACATAGGTCCCAAAAGTTTATAAAGTTTGCGGAAATATAAGTATATTACAAGTCCAAACGATGGTTTGAAAGAAAATGCCATAATATACAATGATATAAGTCGACGCCGCGACTCAAAAAGTGGTTCCTTAACCATGCCATGATGAGTATGCCTTAGCTACCTGAAAATACATTGCTAAAACGGTCAACAATAATGTTAGTGAGAAATCATAGGTTTATGTAAATGTTTTATACGACTACGCAAGTATAGACCCTGTATGACAATCATGTCACATAAAAATGTTACAATTGCTATAAGTCCATGACACCGAAACTAGACTGTTCATGATGTTCGCCCCAACAGAGTGTTTGCCATACAACTCAATAATGTTATTAAATGAAATGCATCCGTATGACTAGTTGGGATTCACCAACCCGGATGGAGGAGTCACCCTCGATAGATCTATCCACTCACCCTCGCTTCTATGATTAACGGCTCATGTAATATAATGGGGACATTCAATTGGCATGTGGTAACTTAAGCAATGTAAATGAATTTAATATACTTGGTATCGTAATAAAAATGATGTGCAATGTATTCTCCCCCGTAGGTTTGAAAATAATTATAAACATGTACGACGGGGCTATGAAAACTCACTTGATGAATTGGTATGATGACAAGAGTGAGTACACCGAAATGTAGCGTGATACTTTAACCTTGACCTATTATGAATGATATGATACGTAATGAGTTATGATGTAATGTTATGCATGCAATTCGTATGTTATTTATACCACTTGTGAGTTTTGAAAATAATACTTATCGTCGAAAAATACTCTTTTGACGTCTTGACCATTCTTAAATTACTTTACAAGTATTTACGTCAAAATGTCATCCTACACTAGTTTCTTAATGATTTATTGCTAAATTTTAACTTTTCGTCGTAAAATAATGTCGTTGGAAATTTCATGAAAGTGACTAAAATGGCCTCGAAAAGCTTATCGTAAAATGGTGTATGTCGAACGTTAGGAAACGAACTCAACGGTTTTGGAAAGCTTGTATCATAATCTCGAAGTTTTGGCATTTAAGTTTTTATCCTAGAGGTCTCGTTCATAGAGAAAAATATAGGTTAAGTATGGTGATTTTGTCCACAATGTAGTTTAAAAGTGAATTTCGGCAAAGTTTAAGCAACCGTAGTTAATTCATTACAACTCCGCTATACAAACGGTTGGTCATTTTGAAAAATATGCTTGGTGATCTCACTTTTATTAGAAGACATCTCGTTACAAAAAGTTCTACATCATCGTTAAAAATAGCCTTCAATATGGTCACTTGTTTACCGTAACACTTGTTTAATAAAAATAATATAGTTTTTCTTAAATAATAAAGTTACGGCAATTTTGTGAAAACGTGTATATTTTAGTCGTTACAAATCCGTTTTCTACGTATTATACGTCCTTAGCTTCGTATCAAAGTATACTAATATATTTTTGATAAGTCGAAATAATTTATAAAGCTTAAGACTCGTTTTTGACTCGTACAAAACAAAAACAGTTTGCTGAAATTTTCAGGATATATATATTTCGTCGTCAAACTTGAAAAATTCATAACTTCTTCGTTATAGCTCCGTTTTAATCCGTTCAAGCGGCCATGGTTTCGTTTTAAAGTATATTTTCTAAATATCTAGGCCAAAAATATATGTCTACTGTCGGATTTTCCAGAATTACAAAATAAGATCAGACCCTTTATACGACTTGTCAAAATGAATTTTTCTCGTGCTAAACCTATTCCAATCCCTTCAAAACAACTCCAAAGCTATTCTAATCCTACCATACACCTTCTTAGGGTGTCATGGGTTCCTAGACATCACAAAAACTAAAATATAACAAGGGATAATTTATAGGATGACTTATATATGTATAACTCTAAAAACAATGTAAAAATGGTATAAATATCCATAAGTCTTGCATGCTTTGCTCAAAAATGATGAAATAAATATGAAATGATAATGAAAGATGTAAAATGAAAATGATATGCTTACTAGTTACTTGATGAGGTGACTAGAACAAAGGATTAAACCTAAACACTCTAGGTTTTTATTTCAAAACCTAAACAAGAGTGTATACTAGATTGTAAAAACTTGATTTGGAAAAACTTTGATGATTTCTTCTTCACCCTTATGGTTGCCGGTTCTTGGAGAGGAAAAGAGAAGAGAAAGATCTTGATTGAACTTTGAATTATTGTTGTGAATGAAGTGTGTAAGTAACATTGAGTATATATTTCAATAAGTAAGAAAAATGTTACCAACTAATAAATGAAGCACCCCCCTTGGTCGGCCAAGGGGGCTTGCATCTCTAAAATACATTTTTTTTTTTTTTTTTTTTAATAATGTATGTAATTGTATATATAAATGTGTAAGTAGTTGTATGTAAAATAAATATAAGTTAAGGTAACTTGTAAATTGTATATACATTTGAGTATTTAGGGTAGTATTGTTTAAAAATAAACTTTAATGGATCAAAGTAGAGTATATTGAGATCATATAAATTGTAAAAATACATTTCTTGTAAAATTTGAGTGAAATAATAATTATCGTGTAGTTTTTAAGAAAAGCGTCGTAATAATATAAATTTAACGATTTATATACAAAATAAATTTAAAACACTAGGTAAACTCAAAATATTATTTTTATAAACTAAATGTAAGTATAAAAATATGTCGGGATAGTTTTTGGAAGTATCGGATTAAATGTTCAAAATAATAACTTACGCGATAGCATTTATTTAATATGAAATTTACGTGTTTAAGGTGAAATGCAAAATCATGAATGAACTAACATGATGAAAATGATGTTAATGAAATGTAGACTAAACTTAGTCTATATGAAATGTCCGTGATGATATGATCATGAATTCGCCGCTAAACCATTAAGGTTACGCGAATTTGGAACACGTAAACCTAGTTTACGATAAATGATGAAATTGTGAAACGTGAATTGTTTTGAGAAATGACCTGAAAGTACGAGTTGTCACACTTTAAGTAACAGAGCAAGATCTGGATGAGGCAAAAGTTCGGCTTGTTCAACGGGAGTCACAACATGATCATTATTTAGATCCTCAAGTATAACCACGGAGTCAATTTGATTATCAATGGAAACCATAAGGTCATTTTGATCGTCAAATGTAACTACGGGGTCTAGTTGAAAATCGTCGGAATGTGATGTAAATGACTCATTTTGAACATTCTGAGCCTTGCCGGATTCAGATGTTGGCGGAGATGTTAGATCAGAGATAAATATGGTTTGTTCGGGTACCTGAGACAAGCCATCATTGTCATACAATGGGCCTGTGTCACTCATGTGTAACTCATGCATATTAGCCATCAACATAACTGCTGCATTGGCCTGCAAGTCCTCCATATCATCATCTGAGTCTGCATTTGCCATAAAACTCTGTTCTTTGTCTGTGAGAGATCCACCAGCTTCATCCTTAAGAGCCAAAAGAAGAGCCTCTTTGAAATAAGCACTGCCCCTAGTCCTCGGCTTTGGGCATGCATTAGCCAGGTGTTCCTTCTCATTGCAGTTATAGCATCGAAGACCATTCAACCCATTCTGAGCATTTCCCTGTTCCACCACTTGAGCTCTGTTGTTATTCCGACCCACAGCATTAAACCCTTGACCACCGCCCATCTGACGACCATAACCACGATTCTGAACTTCAACTCGTCCATTGTTTACAACAGCCTGATTTCGTGTGTTAGATGAGGAACGAATACGATTGTTGGATTTGTTGGTATAACGGCCAAAAGCATTAGCAATCATAACAAATCCTTGTTGCAATGCTTTGAACGGATCGATGTCCTCATTAGCTTCACTGACAATTGGTTGAGCATTGTTGTTGTTGTATGGAACCAATTGATTTTGTTGAGATTGTTGCTGTGAATGATCGTTTTATGTGACTGAGGCAGTTGGTTGAGTTGCTTGTTGAGGAGGATAACTTTGTTGAGCATATAAGGCAAGTTGTTGATTTTCCGGATGTGTAGGTGGAGCAATTTGAGCACGGAGAATCCTTTCCCGATCAAATTCCTTTTCATGAGGCTTCAAGTAATCGTACAACAATCCATATGTAGAATGATGCATATTGTTCGCTTGACCGAGAAAAATGACATACTTCTCCCATTCAGGACCAAGACTACTCAGGAACTTAGTATTCACTGCAATTCTTGGCATGATGATGTTGTGTTTATCCAAATCATTGATGATGTCTAAAAATTGATGATGATAAGACTCTAGTGTCTCTCCAGGTTCAATCATGAAGTGTTCATAAGCTAAGTAAATTTTGGATTCCAAATCCTCCTGATTGAGTACAGATCCTTCCATAAGAAGATGAATATGTTCCCACATTTCCTTTGCAGTCTTTTGAGCATCAACACTTCGAAGAATTGGGTTAGGTAATCCTAAAAGGATATATTGCATTGCAAGCTCATCAGCTTCATAGTGTAGAAGTTCTGCTGGATTTAAATCTGCAACAGTAGCAATGTTCGTTTGTTCATCTCTTGGTGGATTGGCATTTGGATCGCCAGGTACAATGACAGTAGGCATCTGAAATGGACCTTCCAAGATAACCTTCTTTAAGAACTTTCCATGTGGCTTCTTCAGATCACAAAACCGAAAGAACCTTATCACCCATTGATCGTAGTTTCCTGGAGTGAGGATTGGAGGTCTATCAAGTGATCCAGCCTCATGAATTGATTGTTGGCTGCTTAAAGCTTCACACATCTTTGCAAACCAAGTGGGTTCCTTCATAGTGTTCCTTGATGGATGTTGATTGAAGTAATTTGTGTAGGGTTGAACTTGAAGACTTGGCGGTGTTTGAACCATTTGTGGTGGAGGAATTGCACCAAGTTGTGGAGTATGTTGTTGATTAAATTGTTGTTGATAAATTGCTTGTTGTTGATTCCATTGTTGATGTTGTGGACTTAGTTGTTGTTGACGTTGAGAATAAGTGTAAGGGAAATAGTTAGAGTATGGTGGTTGTGACATATTGATAAACTTGTGTTATAAAAATGGATCTTTGTAGTCGAATGAACCTTAGTTGATGTAGTGTCCTTAGGCGTAGAAATCATAATAATCCAAGTATCACTTATGCGTAAAAACACCAAAGTTACGCGTAACAATCAAGAGTTACGCGTAGATTTAGCTTACGAGTATGTAGGGAAAAGACTCTAAAGTTAGGCGTAGACACAAAGTTAGGCGTAGAAAGTTAGGCGTAGGATTACCTTATGCGTAAGACTAGGCTTAGGCGTAAGATGAATCTTATGCGTAGGATTTCTACGCGTAAGCTTTATGCTTATGCGTAAGCTTAGGGTTTTGCCCAAATGATCTTTTACACTATCACAGTGCAAAAGATATCCAAAGTCGACGTATTTTCAGGCTTATCCAAGCAAGAAAACGTAGAGTAAACCACGAAAACGAAGATCAAACCAATGAATAACTTACGCGTAGTTTTAGGGTTTTGCTACGCGTAGGATTACTCGTAAAATTGATTATGCCCAAAGATGTTTCTAAACCAATTTTTGTGTGATGAAATAGCTTCAATAACACCAAAATAACACAAAAATGTGAAACTTGATGATCCAAAGCTCCTAAAACGGTTACGCGTAGGTTTACACCTTCGTTCAAAAACTAGTTGAAAAACAATGATCCACGCATAAAGTTCAAAACTTTTTGCCAAAAACAGTAAGTTTAACACCTTATAACATTGAAAGTACAAGAATCTTGGAATAAAAAGTGTAATATATGCGTTTTTAAGCAAGCCAAAGTTTATGAACCGTAAGTTAAGCGTGAGACCAAAACTCACTTCAAACAATACGTTCACCCAACTATTAGGCGATTGATACCACTGTTAGGTCACTAGTTTTACAACACAAGCTTAATAGAAAGAGATAAAGGCGATTGAACAATAAACCAAACACACACACATGTTATGCTATGACCGGTTATGCGTAGAGTGTTTGTTAAAGGAAATAAATTGAACAACCAACCCTCAAGTGAGGGTTATACAAGAGTATTTATAGGCAAGGAGCTAGGGCAACACTCCCACTCCTTCCCTTTTCCTTATTGGACATGGGCCTAAGCTTATGGGCCTTCTACATAAGCTTGACCTTAAACAAACATAAAGGCCAAAATAAGCTACCTATTACATATGAGTAACAAACACTTGAATTAAGGTTTAGGAGTGATTCCAACACTAGTTGTTGTACATATATATTAAATCATAAAATCACTTATACTTGTTTTAGTGTTTTATGTGAAAATGTAAGTGTGTTAGAAAACTATTGGCTCAAACCATTTATGTATTTTATTTGTTTCGTTAAAATGATTTTACGTTTGTTATCGACAAAACATTAAAAGATCGTAAAATATAAATAAACGTTTTTACGGCTTATTTGTATTAACAATCTCCCCTTTTTTGTTGATGACAAAACATAAAATTAGTTTAAGAAAAAACTAAAATTCGTAAAAGTTTGAATATGTAGTTTTTACTTTCTTCTCCCCCTTTTTTGTCGAAACAAAAAGAGCTTCGAAAATAAACTAACACATTGTTTTAAGAAAAACATGTAAAAGAAAAAATATAGAGAGCAAGTGACGGGAAGAGTTCTCGTCTTAACTCCCCCTTGACGAGTCCATCCCTTTGTGAGGGCATTAAGTAAATAAAAACTACTAAGCTAATGTATTGCATCTATGGTTGCAAATGGTTTCGTCGTAGTGACGATACCGCTCCCCCTTAATGATTGCAACTTTGAAAGGGGACGTAACGAAATGTAATCCATATGAGGATTATATTGCAAATGGTTTTGCAATGTATGGTTTGACACACAGCTCCCCCTAACTTAGGGTGTCAAAGTCTTCATGTGTATTTTGAAAATCTACAAAATAAAGGTTAGAAAACAAGTATATATTGCATAATTTCCTGCGAATAAGACTCAAGTTAGTAAAAAATTGGTATTCTGTTGCACGGATCCCACGGTTCCCTCTTTGAGGGATCCGTCTAGGCAATTTCCAGGGATCCATCTGTCTGGTGACAGATTTTCAGTAATGGTGATATAACAAACAATGTTAATATCAAAGTAAGATATGTATACAAACAACAAACATATACTTAAAGCAATATGGCAAATAAGTTATCATTCAATAACACAAAGAGATAATCAACAAATCTCTAAAACTAAGAGAATGCTTTAGCCATGTAATACATATTCTTCTAATACTAATTAGTGACCTAAACTCAAGAGGCAACCACATGCTTAAGGATGATCAAACATGAAATAGGATTCCTAAACATTCTAAGTTAAGTTTGAGACTAGGACACCGTTTTAATCCTTAGGCTCATGGTTGTTTAGGTTTTTTGACCTCATCGAAACATTTGAGGAGGTGATAAAACATGAAACGTTGTTCTTCACGTAGTTCATGTATCAACCTTTCAACATGTTGACAATGATAGCAATCCTTGTCATGGTTTTGAAAGGATGGTGGTAAAAGTTGAGCGTCTTGAAGCGGAGGTTCAAGTGAAGTGGGTTAAAGATCATCAAATGAAGCAGGAATTGGTGGAGGCACATTAAGTGGTGGCTCAACAAGGGTTGATGGTGGAGGTAGGGAAGTGTCAGCTTCCATGTGGTCGGGTGGTTGACTTTGATGTCTCCTCATAATCCAAAATGGACCATTAGAGGGAAATAGAGAAATTGACATTGGTGCAAGTGTTGATTCAACACCTTGGTTTTGTTGTACAATCTTCTCTAGTGAAGAGTGTGTTGATAATGGTGGAGGATGAGATGGCCTAGGGGGTAAGTCCTCTAAGTTGTAGGATTGTGGAGATAATTGTGAGGTGGTAAATGATATTGCTCTAGGCACCAATGATGTTGATTCGGTTGAAAATGGTGTGTTTGGTTTAGTAGGAATTGTATAGTTTGGTGATGATATTTTTGTGGGAACAATTATCTTGGGGATTGGTTGAGTTGGTGAAGGAGAAATCCTTGCATTTGTGGATTTGATTGGAGATGATTCGGTTGAGGAAATTTCATGTACAACACGAGCAAGCTTCTTGGGTGGTTTTTGGGTGGATAAGTTAGCACTAGGAGCTTTCCTCATGATGAAATGACTGAGGAAGATGTTTCTAATTGCTGAGAATTATGTTATGTTTGATGACTAATGGATTCTAGCAAGATGACTTATAAAGGGAAGAATTTAGCAAGTGCATTCAAGACTTAAGCCACTAAGATTCTTAGGAATGTGATGATTAGCATGCACAAGAGTCAACTTCAGAGTTGTACTGATCTAAGGACTCAATTAAGATGAGGTGGAGTGTTCAAGTTAGCAAGATGGGCTTGAGATGATTGTTTAAGCTAGACTTCACATGAATCTGTCACCCGGATCCCACGGTTCCCTCCTTTGAGGGATCCGTCTAGGCTAATCCTAGGGATCCGGCTCTCAGCAGCTAGGAAAGGGTAAAAATGATGTTTCTAAGGTCTAAAGCCTATACCATCTTGAGTGCTTCAGTCCTCCTAAGTATCCTAAATGAAGGTGTACTTGAATGATCAAGGGCAATGAGTGATATAGCTAATGATTGCCTTTTATGGAAGGAAAATGAGACTTTATGACCACCAATGGGTGTTCAAGGATGACACTAAGAATTTTGATGGTGTCAAGTTATAATAAATGATCCTAGAGATCAAGTGTAAGCTTGAGATGGAGTTTGAAAAATCCTCAAAAATTAAAAGTATTGAAAAACTAGTTTTTGACCCGTTTTGAAATAAGGATGGCTAGAAACAATTTCCTAAAATTGATAAATTTGTCCACTTAAGTGTTTTGAGATGTGGAAAGCAATGTGTGAGTATTGAAGCGGAAATATGGTGAGTTTTGATGAGTTGATAAATCAAAAGTGTTTTGAATTAGATCCTAGGTAAGCTATGCGTGAGTTTGAAGCTTTCTCATGTTTGAAGAAGACTTAGTTGGATTCAAGCTGTGACAACTGGCAATTTAGGGAGTCTATCTTAGGTAACCGCATTACGTTAAACTAAACCGAGTTTTGCCTTTATCACTATTTTTATAAACCATGACTTGATTTTATATCGTCTATTGGTTTTTACGGAATATTTCACTATTAAATGAGTTATCGTATGAGTTTTAACTCTATTTGGTAGGCACTATTCGATTCGGCACTAGAAAAGCCTAAAACGAGAAATATTGTAACTTTTAGACCGTAACTCGAAAATTGACAAATAAATAGTCAAAACACGTGGAAAAACGTAAATAACGATGTTGGAAAGTTGAATAAACGTTGTGGGACACTCGGAGGACAATATGTGAGCTCGGGAATGGGTAAACAGGATAGTTACGAAAAATTACAACTCCGACCCCCCTAAATTACCCATGGCCGGCGCCCCCCTCCTCCATATTTATTTATTTTTGAGTCCCCAACACCCAAGTTTAAAAGGGAACACCCTTCCTCACTTCCACCCTTTATTTCTCTCTCTAAAACACACACACTAACACTTTCTCTCTATCCCCTTCTCTCTCTAAAAACCCTAGCCGCCCCCTTTTGTTATCCGGCCACTATTCCGGCCAAAATCCGGCCACCACCGGCGAGTGGTGCTACACCTCCACCACCAAATCAAAGATCTTTTCATCCTCTTTCCAACCATATATAATACTCTCACTAAAACCTTCATTAACACCTTCAAATCTAAAGATTAAGATTCGGATTTTTAGGGTTTCAAGTGGGTTTTGCAATTGGTGCTTGAATAAGGTAAATGGAACAAGTTTGGAGCTTGTTTAATCAATAATAAGCCACGTATGGGCTATTAGGGTTTCGACCCTATGAAATAAACTAGGGCTTTTGGGTGAAACATGAAATTAAGTCTAATTAGTGACTAAATAAACAAGTAATTAGTGTTTGGTAAATGCGTGGTGTATCAATTTGATGGGTTTATGCATTTTAGGTTTAGTTTCATATTTTTGGTTAAGATAAATGATGGGTTTTGTGTTTGGTTAGTGTTTGGAGCTTGAATGATTGGATTTGGGTGTTGTGGAAATGATTTGGTTGTGTTTGGATGATGTTTGGCTATGGTGAAGGGGCGTACGAACCAAGAAACCCACATAGGGGTCTTGGTTGGGGTCGTACGTGACCCACTTGGGCCACGGGTCCGGGTCGGGTCATTTTGGTAGCTTTTTGGTTGATGTAGTTGAGGTTTGGATGAGACGCGTGAAGCCGAAAAGCTTCTAGAGCTTGTTGGTTCACGTGGTCTTAACGGCGACCGTGTCATGACCATTAGGGTCATAACATTGGTTTCGGGTATATTTGGTTGATTGATTGGTTGGCGAGATTATTTTGAGTTGTCTTGGGATTGAATTGCGCTATTATGACTTTTAAATTGGACTTGATATATATACTGTCAACTTTGAGCTACGTCGGTGTTACTTTGACTTTTTAGTCAATAGTTGACTCCGACAAAGCCGTAACATGGACTTTAGTATAGTTTGGACTATTGATTGATTAAAAGCCGAGAAGTTATGACTCGTGCTTGTGGACTCAAAACGACTAACGATATGAGATTAATATTGGAATTTGACGAAATATATATTTATACATGAAAATGCTAATAGAACTATGAAATGTAAATAATAAATGGGCTTTTGTACCAAAAATATCGATAACAAGATTTATCTTGTTATTTACTATTTTTAAACGGAAACTAACGACTAAATTGGAAATGTTTTGTAATGAATAAATAATTAATGTTTCGAGTACACGTTTATCAATAAATGTCAATTGTGGACATTTAATATTAGTTAAGTATTTATTTACTTACGTTATGTGCATGGGTTACGGATAACCTAACGTTAACAATGTTGATCCACGTGGGTAGCGGACTTATTAGGTTGACGAATCTAATAAGAGCCCGCTAGGTACGTTGGGTAACCCTATTAATGGGTGAATTATCCTTATGACTCTTTAGGATACGATTGATTTATTGGATAATAAGCGACACGAATAAATAAAGCAGTTTATCGAGTTGACGAATTCGATAAGGTCTACTATTTATTCCGAAACTTATTGGACTATGGTTTATCGTTTAGAGGTCTCATTGTGTCGCATTGAGTTATATATTGGTTGTTTGAGTGCATTCATAGCATCATATTGAGTCGATACACCCACACGAGGAATACCAAACACTAGGATTAAATGGTGAAACGAGACGTTTTTGGAAATAAAGAAATGGAATATATTAGGGTAGATAACGTTGATTTTGAGGAATATATATATTAAAGTTGGTCTACATTAATAGGTTGTGCCGAGTCGATAGTTGCTGTGTCGTGATACCGTTACCTTCTGCTAGTGTTTATTTGTGCGTTGATTGCTTGAGGTAAGTTTCATAGCCCCACTTTTATCTACGTTTTAACTACGTTTTGAACTATTTGGGGGTGAGAATCATGCTACTGTTTTTGGATCGTTAAAACTATTTGGATTTGCTTATATGCTTGACTGTTTAGATAGATGTGCGGTAGTTGTTGCCTTAGTCTAGGTTTAACCGTGCCTAGCTAAGAATAGACTTCTACATCGACCTAGTCCGGGGTTGGCAATTGTTCTAGATTTTTCCACGACAGTGCTGGACTAGAGTCGCGGGGCCCGAGTAATCCCTGGATGCGGGATATGATTGGAGATCCGGATAGGATCAGTGTGTGATACGATATTTATCTATCTAGGTCTTGCATAGCAAATCAACTCTTACAGGTCCACTATGATTTTGTTGAACCTAAACCTATAATGTCACCAGCGTAAGCTGACCTTTTAGCATGATTTCTCAGATATGTGAGAGATGTTTGGATTACTTGATCGGTGGAAGCTTGGCAAGAAGGCGGGGTTCAAGGATCATTTTTGACTCTGATAAACTATGGGGACCTATTTTATTAAATCATGTTTTGGGCCTAATATTTACTCTTTTGGATTAACTAAATTTGGGATTGGTTTTGAATGTTAAATGACTATCTTTTTGCTATACTTGTGTGCGATACCAATCCAATAGTAACGCCCCGAAAACTTGATTAAGTCTTCCGCTGTATCGAGATTTGGGGGTGTTACAGATTAGTATCAGAGCTCAAGGTTATAGAGAACTAGGTATTTTATAAACCCTAAACTACAACCACTTTTAAGAAAAATTGATCCTCGACCGACGCACGCCCGCTTGCCAAGCCGAAGCTTCTTATTTGATTATGGTATGAACTATGATTTGAATTATGAGATGATCTGTTAAGGGATATTGTGAACTGATTTTGGAAACGTTATGATTTTGAGATATGATTATTGATTTTGGAAATGAGATATGATTATTGGTTTGGAAAATGAGATGTGATTATCGAGATACTATGGAATTTGATTTGAGTAAACGGTATATTGCGATTTTGGAATTTTGAACTCGATTGACTTGATATGGGATTATGTGATGAAACGAAACTTATGTGTTTTATTTAAAGGCATATTTTGAGTAATGCGGTACCTACATTTTTAAAGCTTTCATTATGTGATATATGTTTTGGTTGAGTTGATGCGCTTATTAAAACTAGTTGTTTCGAACACTTATACCTACCCCATGCCATTGTCACAGACTATGCCTTCACTAGCTTTTGATGTGTCTGAGGAGGTCCTTGCTGTTGCTAGTTCGCCAGCATTGACTCTCATGACGGTTACGCAGGGTGATCCTTATGAGATTGCCCATCACACTAGTTCATCATCATCAGATCATCCTAGCTCATCTAGGAAGCTCACTTTACATCAGGTTTTGGCGCGAGCACAGACTCCTAGGCTTGCTTATAGCATTGCCCGCATGTCCGTGAGACCACCATCATCACCTATCCGTTTAGCAGCCCACTCTCTTCTGTCATCACCACCAGCATCACCATGTCTTAGGAGACCTAGATCTCCTAGTGTACCACCTCAGGATTCACCTGCACAAAGACTCCGACTCATGGACTCTCCCCCTATGGATGAGGGCGAGGAGGAGCATGAGGTTGAGGAGGAGCATGAGATTGAGGAGCAGTATGTTGATGAGGATGAGGATCCTCAGGAGGAGGATGATGAGGATATCCCAGAAGGGGGTACTCCTCTATTGCAGAGTCCTGCACATTCTCCGAGACCAGGTTCTCCTTTGCCTGAGCCTGAGTCCCCTGGACAGCCTTTAGACATCGACTCACCACCTTACTCACCTTATATAGGTAGCCCGTTAGGATCGGAGATACCATCGGAGATTGTTTCTGAGCCCGAGGAGTATGGTGAGACGGGTCTGATGTGGGAGAGGATTACATCGCAGGGTACTAGGCTTAGTCAGTTGACAGATCGATTGGTTGGAGTCTCTAGGGCTAGTATAGAGGATCTGAGAGTTGATATGGGTACTGTAGTCAGGAGGACTAGGGTTTTGCGTGAGGGTATGTCGGAGCTCCAGGAGCAGGTTGGGGACCTGCTGAGAGGGTTCGCGACAGCTCGTGATGCTGATAGAGCGATTTGGCGTAGGATTGGTGAGTTGGAGAGAGAGGTCGCAGAGCTTAAGAGTGATCGCGACGCTCGACGTGTTGAGCTAGCATCATTGTGGAGAGAGATTGACGATGTTAGGAGATCAGTGAGTGGTATTCGTAGACGTGGCTAGATAGTATTAGATTTATGATTTTGTACCATCTTGAAACTAAGTAGTACTTGGTTTGAGATGTAGGATTATCCTAGTTGTCTTACTAGTATCGTCGTTAGGATCATTTTTGATTTCTTCGTATCCTTCCATGTATTTCCACTTTTGAAACCTATGAGTTATGGTTATTGAAACGTGCATCCTTAGTTATGATTCGGTATTTGATTGTTTCGCTTTGGTATAGCGTTATCCCTGTTGGCCTTGATTATGTATTCAGGCGTTATTGGGTGACCCTTGGAACCTAAATCTATTTTTAGAACGTGAATTGTGAACTTATGAAACTGTTCTTCTTTCCTTCAGAATGATGGCAACAAGACGAAACCCGCTTAGGAACAACCGAGCAGCTCCTGCTGCTGTTGTTGCCCCTGGTCGTTGAGGTCGTCGTCCGGCCCCGACCACACCACATGTTGAGAACCCGAACATTGATAACCCAACTGTAGAGAACCCGAATGTGAACGACCGTGCTGAGAACGGTCCTGTTCCACAAAACCCTCCAGTTGTGAACCTAGCCTACATTGACCAGCTAGTGTCACAGCGTGTCGCTGAACTGCTAGCTGAGGCTAATCTCTCTAACACTTCTAGTGGAACCCCAATGCTGAATTGAACTTGAGGTTGTACCTACAAAGAGTTCCGATTCTGTGGTCCCATTGATTTTGGAGGAACTGAGGGAGTAGTTTACCTGACTAGGTGGTTGGAGAAAACTGAATCTGTGTTTGCTGTGAGTAACTGTGATGAGGATTGTAAGGTTAAGTATGCAACTTTCACCTTGAAGGACGAGGCGTTGACCTGGTGGAACAACTATCACAGATCAGTACGAATTGATGTAGCTTATAGTATGACTTGGACTCAGTTTAAGACTCTCCTGATTAAGACTTATTGTCCTAGGAATGAAGTTAAGAAGTTAGAGAGTGAGTTCTGGAACTATAAGGTTAAGGGTACTGACATGGTGACTTATACTCGTCGTTTCCAAGAGCTATCATTGCTTTGCCCTGCAATGGTTCACACCGAAGAACTTAAGATTGAAAGGTATACTGATGGATTGCCTTTGGCTACTCGAAATGATGTCATCGCTGCCAAGCCAGTTAATTTGCAAGAGGCAATTGCTATGGCTCAGAGTTTGATGGACTCTTATGTGCTAGAAGTAGAAGACAAAGGTAAGAATGATAGGAGTGATAAGAGGAAGAGGAACGAAGTTGCAAAAGGGAATGGCAACAAATGGCAAGAGACAGCCAGAGTGTTCGCCATAGGAAATGGAGGTAGGAAAGATTACGAAGGTAGTAAGCCTGTGTGTGGTCGTTGTAACCGACACCACCATGGACTGTGCCCGAATGTGTATAGGAAGTGCTCTAAGGTAGGACACTTGGCCAAAGACTGTAGGTCCCGACCACTTGCTGCAACACAAACTGCACAAAGAGCGGACTGGAAGGCCACTGTCACCTGTTTTGGATGAGGAAAGAAGGGACACTTTAAGAATGAGTGCCGAGAGCCGTGGATGAGAGGAAATCCCGGTAATGTAGGAGGATTTTCTAACCGAGGTGTAGGAGGTAATGGCTTAAACCTTGTGAAGTGTGAGGTTGTGGAAAACCAGGGAAACCATGGTGCTAGGAATCAGCAGAGAGACATGGTGTTGGGAATAATCCGTTACCACGGATAGTAGTGGTTTACACTGCTTGGTTTAACACTAGCAGCGGAAACATATTCCCACTGCAAGTTATTTATTACCACTGCTATTAGTTTATGATATGGTTAAACGCGTATTGATAAGTATAGAATAGATTTCGTGTATATTCTATTATGTTAGCTATATACTTATCTTGTAAAGGACTCCTTGTAGTATAAAAGGAGATCCTAGGTCATTGTCTTAGGTACGTATTACTTTACAATATTACCTACGAAAGCTTCAAGGTGTAACCCTAGTGATACCAAGATCACTCGTATTATTTCATTAATAATATTGGAGCTTGAGTTTTGTGTTAACTTGTGTTTACTCTCATACATCATATAATTCGTCTTCTAAGTATTACTTAAGTAAATTCCGCTTGCTTGATAATATTATACAAAATATCATTGACACAAGGAGAGTGTCTTAGATCCAACAAGTGGTATCAGAGCAAGGTTCTGATATTTTGTTTTAGAAGATCCAAAGAATTAGCTTGACTCACTCTCTCAAGACAATGGAGATGGAAAACAATCAATCAAACTCTTCTTCTACACCCAGACTCCCTAAGCTTAAGCTTAATGAGTTTGAGATGTGGAGGATACTGATTGAGCAATACTTCCTCATACAGGACTATGCTCTATGGGAGATCATTCAACTTGGTGATTCTTTCAAATCTGTGACCACTACTTCAAAAGTTGGTGACACAGATGTTGTGAAAGTTTCTGTGCCTGAATCAAATTCTAAAAAAGCTCAAAAGAAGAATGATCTTAAAGCTAGAAGTCTATTGCTGATGACTCTTCCTAGAGACCAGATTATTGCATTCAGCAAATTCAAGACTGCTAAAGAACTGTTTGAAGAGATTTGCTCAGTGTTTGGTGGTAATGATGCAACAAAGAAGACTCAGAAGACATTGTTAAAGCAAAGTTATGAAAACTTCTCTGCTTCAAGCAATGACTCACTTGATAGCATTTTTACCAAACTTCAGAAGATTGTTACACAACTAACTGTGTTTGGCATTGAGGTAGAAAAGGAAGACCTCAATTTGAAGTTTCTAAGAAGTTTGCCTTCAGAGTTTCAAACCAATGTTACTATATTGGAAAACAAAACAGACATTGAAACAATGAAGCTCAATGATCTTTACAACAACTTCAAACTTATTGAGCAAAGGTTGAAGAAGGCAGGGAAACTTGGTACAAGCTCTAGTAGCTTGGCATTGTTATCAAATTCTGTTGACAGTGATGATTCTGAAGATGAAAGTGATGATGATATTGCCACTGTAGGTTCTAAAGTTTCCACTGGTAATGTTAATGTTACCACTACAGGTTCCAAAAAGAAGGTTGCTAGTATTGGAGATCCTACCTTTTATGCTTTTATCTCCACACAAGTTGATGGCTCTGTCTTAACTCATGAAGACATAGAGCAAATTGATGAAGATGACTTGGAAGAGATGGATATAAAATGGCAGATAGCTCTTCTTAGCATGAGGGCTAAGAAATTCTACAAGAAGACTGGCAAGCCTATTCACATTAATGGTAATGATATTGCAGGTTTTGATAAGAAGAAAGTGGAGTGCTTTAACTGCCACAAGTTTGGACATTTTGCTAGAGAATGTAGAAGACCAAAGACCAAGGACAACAGATCTACATGGTACAAGCAAAAGAAGGGACCAACTGTGGAAGAACCAAAGGCAATGTTGGCTATTGATGGTGTGAGCTATGATTGGAGTTTCATGGATGATGAACAAGAAGAAGAACATTCAGATGCTGCTCTTGTTGCTACTGAATTTGCTCTCATGGCTTTCTCTGATTCTGAGGTACAAAACTTTGATAGTTGTTCTAAAACATGTAGGGCTGCTAAAGAAGTTCAAAGACTTAATGATTTGTACTCTAATGAAAGGCAAGAATTATACACTGCTAATTATACTGTGGCTAATCTTAGGAGAGCTATGGCAGTATTAGAAAATCAAATAGAGCACTATCAGGCAAATGAGTCAAATTATAATGATGATATGATTCTTCTTAGGAGAGAGGTAGAACATACAACTGCTGTGAATGAAGCATACCAAAAGGAGCTTGAAAAACTCCAAAAGAAACTTGAAAATGTCAATTTAACTGTAGACACATGTTATCATCAGTCTATGTAACACCCCAACCCGACAAGGGTAGAAGTGTCACATTCTGGTGTCATATCAGAACATACAAATAAAATATTTACAAACGAAAACCTTAAAAATGAGGTATCAAATCATAAAAATGAGGAAAATACAATATCCAAAATGAAATGAAATATCAAAACAAAAACTCTTCAAAGTATGTCCAAATAATAAGGTAACTAGGGTTGGTCCACTAAGATAATCCAACTCTCAGCCCATCAAGCCCATCTTCAAACCTAAAACCTGCCGCAGGAAAAGAAATGCGGCTGAGCTTAAAAAGCCCAGTGAACAGATATAACAAAACGAAAGCTAAATAAAAGCAGAAACGAAAAGAAACAAAGGAAACTGATAACAAGGTCGTAGCGAAAAGAGAACAATGAGTCAATGAGGATCCTGCAGAACACAATTATACAGATATCCAAAACGAACAGATAACAGGGAGACCGAAACAAAGCAAAGCATCATGACAAGCATACAAGCACATACAAACCAGGTATACAAGTACTGGAACATAAGCATAGCAGACGTCGTATCCACACAACATATACGGCATACAATCAATTCAGGAAAATCAGAAGACATACAAGTCAAACAGACATCTAAAGGCAAGCGGAAGAAATTAATTAGTTAGTGAGCATGGCAATCACACAGGTCAAAAACCCTTAGTTGAAAACATAACTAGTATCATAACAGCGGAAGTACTAATAGCAGTCAAAACATGGCAGTCACACGTAACAAGTAGGAAATACAGTATGGGCATTATAATTAAATGAACTAGGGGCATAGCAAGGTAATTAAACAAGTTAACAAGCCAGACGTCACAAGTTGAACCATTTACCCAAGCAAGCCGTAGCATAGACAGAAATGTAACCATGGCAGGTCAACAATAAGCAGATAAGGATACAACGGATAGTCATAGTCCATGAGATTAACTTAAAGAAGTACACATAATAAACAGACAAAACTATCGATTACACACTAGCATGGTCACCAGACAATTCAGAGGGTCACATAACAGTGAGATCACGTATCATCAGATGGAAACAGGTAAATCGGATAACCCTATGTTAATCTTATCATAGCAGGGTAATCAGTAGTCACATAAAACATGAATAGCATAATCAAATTCAATAAACATATAATAGCCCGGTACGTGAATGGAACGATAGTCTGGAGTAACGGAATGAGAGTATAACAGATCAAAGCAATGGAATATATATATCTTGGTAGTAGAGTGAGTCATATAAGGGTACTGAGTAATGAACAATTAACGTAGCATATGGTGCGTTGGGGAATACAAAAGGTACAATATAGGTATATCAAAGGTGTAAGGGTTGTCAGAAATCTACCACGAGCCCGGAACATATCATATCATATCACAAGTAACCATTGTATTCGGAGGGGTGACCTCGGAATACCATATATAATAGGAGGGGAGTCCTCAGTAACAAATGGAGTAGCTAGCTCCCGGAATGTGAAGACGCGTATTGCACACGACATCATTCACCATATAAATCATATCATATCATATCATATCATGTTAAATCCACTAAAACATATCATATCTAGGATGCATCCATACGCCCCCCGGAACATATCATAGTGGCCAAATCATATACATATAGTGAGCTCATAATCATATCATATCATAATGGGGACGGTGTGTAACATCACTCGTACACACTGGAGTCATGCCATTGGTGCATCAATGACACGGTCATGTTACCTTCATGACTAGGAACACATATTTGGCTCGGGTATCAAACTGACGGGTCAAAGCATAATCATATCATATCATAAGGGTTCATATCAAATTTCATATCAAAGTTCATATCAGAATTCATATCAAAGTTCAAAAGTCAAAGGTTCATATCAGATTTCCATAACATAAGTTCATAATCAGAGGTTCATAATCAGAAGTTCAGAATCATAACAAACGAATATCATAGCGAACCGAATCATATCAAAGGATTATGTCGGAATCATATCAAAAGGATCATAGCATAAGGAAATCATAGCAAAGGAATATCATAAGTGAAGTAAAGTCAAGGATCGAAAAGTCAAGAGAAATCCCTACTGAAAAGGGATAGAATATCTGTACCTCAATCGAAGCAAGCAAAAAAATAGAAACGTAAGTCACACGATAAATCAATCCTGCCGTCCGGAACCTATGAATTAAATAACGCTTATTAAGAGTGGATTATTCATTTTAGACGGCTTTCCATTTTTAGCAGGTTTCCATTTTTAGTAACTTTCCATTTTAGGTAACTTTACGAATTTCAATGACAATTTATTAAACTTAAAGCTTAATATTACCAATATCATAGTTTAGAGTTGATTGTGTCAATTTTCCAAAGATTAGGGTCTAATATGACATGTTATAAAAGTAAAAGGTCTGCATGCGAAAATATCAAAGTTTTATGGTCTAAAATGAAAATAGGTAAATATAAATCAAATTTAATTAGTGCTTTTAATTTGTCTTCTACGCATTTCATTACAATTCTACGTATACATGTTTCGATCCATTTTCAAGGTCGCTCGCGGTTCAAATGGCTAACCTTTACGACTAATTAATCACATCTTTCGACTAACACCCGACCCACTTGTCCCGTCATGCTTTCAAAATACAAAATGACTCAACCGTTTTTCCCGCGATCACCTTTAAACTTACCCCCCACGAGATGTCACATACATGGACCATACTTGTTATCACTTGAAAATAAAAACATGCAATATCTGATGGTGTGCGTGCATAAATTCATTACCCAAGTACATGCATCTTGACTCTACTTCCAAAACAGTTTGTAAAGACATCTCATAATACACACACGACACAAAACTTAGGCTATGATATACATGTGTTATAATATTCCATTTTAACGTGACATGAAATAGATGAAACATTATATGTCGTGAGTATGAAAGGGTCTAACAGATTCAAAACAAGATGCTATATGTATGACGACATGAAGGACTTCTCATTCATTATTTTATGTGACAAGTTCATGGTTTTATGTATCAATTTTATGTACATGCAAGATTCGTATGGTTGTGGTTAAACAGATTCAAAGCCAAGCTATTAGCTAGGTACTCATTTTATTTGAAATATATAGTAATCCCTACCATGATTTTATGCGACCAAGAATTATCATTTATGTGCTAATTATATTCGTTTATATCAGTATGCGCATGGAGGAAAACCACATGACTACAAATCATGAAACAAAGGAATAAAGGAGACGAGGATATCATGTGTTACCTTGGTAGCGTGTATGGGATGAACAAAGAACAAGGAATCAAGGAGATATAACCCACGACCTAGCAACCAAAACCCACGACCAAGAGCAGCCTATCACGTACATAAAGCCCACGACCAAGAGACAATACATCCACCACTCGAACCTAGAACCCACGTCTAGTAGCACCATGTCCACAGCCTCCTTTGCCTTGCCTTGATGTCGAATGAATGAGGGAACCAACAGCTTGTCTTGGATCGAAATGGAAGGAGGGTACAAGTGGTTGCCGTCACTTTTGCGATTTAAGGTTTAGGTGTGTGATTTTTGAATTGGTAAAAGGTAGGTTACAAATGAGGAGTAAATGGGGTTAAATGAGAAATCATGGGATTAATGGGGATTGATTTTCGGCCAAAAATAGGGGAGGGAAGTTAATGACTAATTTAATTTTTCCTTAATTACAAAATGAGTTGGTTTTATTTTCAAGTTAATGTATATTGTAAACTTTGTACATAATTAGGTCCAAGTAACTTGTATAACGTGTGATATTATTTTGTAGACATAAGTGGGAGTTGGTTATCATTATCTTGCATAATTTATTTGTGAGTTAAATGTTAAACACATCTAACGAGCTTGACATATTTTAAAAATCCTACAATTAATAAGCTTGAGGGGCAAAATGGTCATTTAACACGTTCACGATTTTTTTATAGGGTTTTACAACTCTTCCCCTCTAAAAGAAAATTTTCGTCCTCGAAAATTGAAGTCGCAGGAGAACACGGAGACGTACACGTTTAGGGCAGATGTAGCAATCCACAGTCTCATACAAACTTTAACGATATCGGTTCCCAAGCGTACAAATATTATACGTAACAGATGTCGGTGAGAATCTCGCAAAGAGGTACAGAATTCCAAACGAACATGAGGAGTGACAAATAAAGGATATAAGTCATAGTTCATTCACGTACCAACCCCAGGAATTTCCCAAGATGTCGTATGATTTCAATAAGTTCAAATTATATGATCTCGGTATTATCACGTTGATCAGGCGTCATAATACTTGCATCACATAACAAGTCCTTATTGTCATCATATTCTGCATCGGGTCATGACAAACCACATAACGAATATCACATCAAAACAGATAACATACAGATAACAAGTAACATACCAAAACAGGCCAGATCACATACATACAACATATACTACATCAAACAACTTACCATATCACCAAAGAAGAAGGCCACCAACTTGCTCGAAACGGTTCCTCATGACTCATTATTGACGATTCAAGAGAAAACTGAGATATTAGCAAAATGCCAAATGATAAAACTTCACGATTCAAACCGAATTCTGAACGAATCAAGAAAAGTAATGTCGATCAAAATCACATAGCAAGATATCAAATCGCCTCAAAACGCATGACAAACGAATCGGAGTAACACTAGTTGCGCCTAATCATATGAAGTAGATGAACCTTCACAGACACCGGTTGAATCTGGTCTCCGTCTTTTGCGTCTTTGGTTGATCCGTCCAGCTTCCTCTAACAGCATCTCCAGCAGCACGGCAGTCGGGTGCGGCTTCTGCTTCACGAACCTCTCCAGCTCAGGGACTGTTGCAGCAACGCAGGGTCGGCACCATCCTCTTCGACTCCACGAGTAGTCTCCACCTAACGATCGAAAAACGGATGTACGAAGACAAAATAACAAAGTTCGATGCGAAAAGAAGAAGGCCAAATCAGTGAAGACAAACGAATATCAATTTCAAATCTGAACGACAATCAAACGAATCGGAGAAAATCAGAACAGACGGAAGCCTAGTGTCTACCCAAGTCCTCACAGGTCAATCCTAAGGTCAACAAGACGAAACCTGGGGCTCTGATACCATAATTGTAACACCCCAACCCGACAAGGGTAGAAGTGTCCCATTCTGGTGTCATATCAGAACATACAAATAAAATATTTACAAACGGAAACCTTAAAAATGAGGTATCAAATCATAAAAACGAGGAAAATACAATATCCAAAATGAAATGAAATATCAAAACAAAAACTCTTCAAAGTATGTCCAAATAATAAGGTAACTAGGGTTGGTCCACTAAGATAATCCAACTCTCAGCCCATCAAGCCCATCTTCAAACCTAAAACCTGCCGCAGGAAAAGAAATGCGGCTGAGCTTAAAAAGCCCAGTGAACAGATATAACAAAACGAAAGCTAAATAAAAGCAGAAACGAAAAGAAACAAAGGAAACTGATAACAAGGTCGCAGCGAAAAGAGAACAATGAGTCAATGAGGATCCTGCAGAACACAATTATACAGATATCCAAAACGAACAGATAACAGGGAGACCGAAACAAAGCAAAGCATCATGACAAGCATACAAGCACATACAAACCAGGTATACAAGTACTGGAACATAAGCATAGCAGACGTCGTATCCACATAACATATACGGCATACAATCAATTCAGGAAAATCAGAAGACATACAAGTCAAACAGACATCTAAAGGCAAGCGGAAGAAATTAATTAGTTAGTGAGCATGGCAATCACACAGGTCAAAAACCCTTAGTTGAAAACATAACCAGTATCATAACAGCGGAAGTACTAATAGCAGTCAAAACATGGCAGTCACAAGTAACAAGTAGGAAATACAGTATGGGCATTATAATTAAATGAACTAGGGGCA
>BPTQ01000001.1:302517423-302704408 GCA_019973895.1 Chrysanthemum seticuspe | reverse complement strand
AGCCTCCATCGCTTTGGCGTAAGCACCTAGGAAAGACTATCAAAGAGGTCTTTAAAGGGTTGTAATGTTAGGCTTACGGTAGGGAAACAAATGGTTTGGTGGGATAGGATATTTAGTGGTGGCAAGTCAAAAATCTTTTTGTTACAAGCATATGAAGAATGGCGTTGCTAAGCCAAGACTTGACACTCTAGACTCTAGCTAACTGAAACAAACAAACATAAATTTAAAGGATAGATGTAGGATGGTAGCCCGTATGTATTTTTTTTTCATACACTTTTACTCTACCATCCTCTACGGTAACATCAAAATGATAGGGATTTATAGGCACATCCCTACACTTGAGTTTTTATTACTCTAACACTAATTTGACCCGAATTGAAAAGATCAAAACACTTGGGGTATGTTATTACGCAAATAAAGGAATTTAACGTTCCCTTCCAATCATTTTATAAACTTTAACTTTTTCCCATGAGTCCCAATCATCCCAAAACTGTGTACAAAGGATATGACTCGACTTAGCAACTCATGCAAGCAACTAGATAATTGAACTAAGGGTTTGGAGTGATAACAATAATGCACTAAAAGTGAGTGCATACAGGGTAGGCTAAGGCGATTTGGGTGTATATTTGGGGGTAGGGTGTAAACAATGCTCTTCATTGATATTCCGGAAAAACCGAAACATCACGAGAACCGCGAAAAGGATAGGCTCTGAGGGGTTAACAAGGGGTATCGTGTACTAAAGATGAGTACAACGCAAAAGGTGTGGGGGAATTACTCAACCGATGTGGAAGAAGTAATTTTATTACGGGTATCAAACAAGGGTTATCCTAATGCCTCTTATCATTTAGTTATTCCTAACTACACAAGTGTAGTCTTACTAGCGATCTTGGAATGTATCACAAAACAAGTTCTAGAATCTAATATACTACCGGTTCACACTCTAAGCATTAAAGATGAATGCTTTTAATTCCTACTAATCTAAGGGCGGTCCTCACATTTTGGGTGGAATTTAGGTGGTAACGGGTTTTTGTGCTATTCATGCAACTTCCTATCCGTGAGACGCTTTCGTTAAGACTAATGGCCCACTCCTATATGTCATGGTTTATTACACAAATACAATTGGACAAAGCAAATAATCAAGGATAAGCATAGTTTCAAAGTTCCCGTTTTATTTTCCCTCCCTACACTTAAACTGAACATTGTCCCCAATGTTCCCCGAAAGTATCAAAGTTATGATAATGGAAGGTAATTAAAAACGAAAGAAACTAGTACTCCCCTGATTAGCTCGGTAGGATCCGTGTGAAGTAGTGGTTAACTCCTTTCCAAGAAGAATGTGTGCGTGAAAAGCTCCTTCCAATCTTTTGTTTCTTCTTCTTGATAAATAAAACCTGCACATTCGAAGAAAACAAACGTAACCTTCGCGTAAAATCGGCGGTAATAATATATATAAGACTCTACTAAACTAAGATATAATGCTTGTGGAATGGATGTTTACATAATTTCTGGAAAATTAAGACCTGGAAAATTCCAAAAATTCATAAGTAGCTCAGAAAACGAGAAAAAAGTAATATGTTGTTTTTACTCCTTCCTGACACCGTCAGGTTGCAATCCTGACACCGTCAGGTTATCCTGACAAAAACTGGTCTGCGATTTTCTGGAAAATTTACATCTTTAGAATCTGGAAAAATTTCTGCAAAACATCCATTATGACTCGATACAAGCATTTGACTCGAACAAACACACATATATATCTTTTAATGAATTGATATTCTCATGTTTACGTTTCTTTTGAAAACGTGTGTAATCCTCCCTACACTTATCCTTTATGTAAAATACCTTTATATGCAATTAAGACGAGGTTAAAAACAAAATAAAGCATTTTTACAAATTTAAACATGAGAATAAACGATCAATAAAATATATATGACACTAACAAGCAAACAATTAAGCATGGGTTGCCTCCCACGAAGAGCTTTTCTTTATTTAAGAGTCTTGTAGCTAGACTCGTAGTCGTGCTCCTACATTTTCCTAATCTTAGAGGCCCATTCGATCTCCTTAACCCTTCTCTCATCACGAATATATTCAGGGCCTAGTTCAAGACAAGCAGTGTAGTAAACTTTGTTCTTCCAGTCTACTTCAAATGCCGGAATGTTATCCACATCTAAATTATCCATGCCCTCAAACTTCTTATTTTTGTGGGGCATTATATATTTAACACTCTTGGCTTCATTTGAGAACTCGACTGTTCCTTTCTCTCGATCATAAACCATCTTAGACTCCTCTATAAATGGTTTCCCAAGTATCACATCTCCTAAAAACCCATCAATGATGCCCTTAACATTTTCCAAAATCATGAAATCACACCTATATGTGAAGTTACCTACGAAGACATGCAATCCCTTAACCCTCCCCACATAGTTACTTGCTTTCCTAGGGCGAAAAGGGTCCCTCATAGGTTCTAGCTTTTTGCTCATGATCCAATTGTAATAGAGCCTAGACATTATATTCATGGGTGCCTTATAGTCAATGTAGGTATGATCCCTATATAAGTATCTAATCATACACGGTATCTTGATGTTTTTAGGGTTTCCCTTTCTTATGCGAGGCTCCAAAGGTGGTCTTGGGAAGTTAACCACATTATAGTGATAGGCGGTTTCCTTCCCTTTAGGGTATGAATCGAAATACTCCCTAAGTTCTTCCTCCTCCTTACTACCCTCCATAATTTCTAACACCTTATAATCTCCTTCTTCTAGATCATCATCCGAATCACTTGAGATCGAATCACTATCTAAAGGGTGATTAGATTCCTTAAGGGCTTCCTCAAGCGTATTTTCAATTATCCTATTTAGTTTCCTAAGCTCCCCAATTTCACTAATAATACGGGCTCGAAGTTGGTTGGCAGAGGCTGGGTCAAGCGGTGGGTACTTGTTTGGTGGTAAAGTGTTGTTTGGTGGTTTGTCACCTTCCATGATGAAAAGTGATAGGGTTACGAACAAAGGTTACGAAGAAGGGGGATAGACTACGAGGAAGCTAAGAATGAGAAAAATTTACTTGATAGGAATCAAGCAAAGAAACCAAAACGAGGTGGACTACTAACTAGCTATTCTATTCCCCGGCAACGGCTCCAAAAACTTGATAACGCTACACGCGTCGTTCGGGGTCAAAGGAACTTCCTTTTCTTCGAGCAAGTTTTATAACACCCTAGGCAATGAACCTAATCGTTGTAGTGTAGTATTAGGGTAAGCCACGGGTATTGATATCATTCTCTAGGGGAATAGGAATGCTAGTGAGAAGTTACTACGCTAAAGTTGGGGTTGAGGAAGATTATTTTTTATCTTTTTTATGTTTTTTAGGAAATGGAAAGGTACGAATCTCGGGGTATGAGTTTGGGGGTTTTGGTATTTCTACCGATTACTTCTACTTATCTAATTATCTAAACTAATGGGTAGTCTATGTCTAATTATTGTGTGTTCGTATGATAGTTTAAAGATGTGTTTACTTAGGTTTTATTACTCCTTAATTATCTCCTATTAGTGGTTGAATTGTCACGTCCTTATTCTTAATCGCGTTGTGTGTCTAAAGTCATAGGGTATGCGTTTATCCCTAACTCTTTGAACTTACCAAAGGGTATCTTCTACAAAACCCACTAGGGATTATAAACTTTAACTCTAAGGCCCTCTTTGGATGGTTTAGCCAACAAACGCTCTAAGTGCTATAGCCTAAGGTTCACAAAGATTAATCAAGTATTAATTACACAACGAATGACCTATCGCATTACTAGATCATTAACAATTAAGATAAGAAACAACCAATCAATATTTAATAATTAAGTTTCATATTCCCTAAGCAAACACACAAGTAAATTAGCCGGACATGGAGAACATGCAAGCATACACACAAATAATCAAAGACATAATTGAATTAATGAAGTAAAACACTTATCTTGATGTAAGATAGGGTTTGGAACCCTAAAATACTATACAAGACAGCCTTGGTTCGGTTTAGGTTTTTACTCCAAAAAGACTACCCTCTAATACTGAAAAATTCGGATTCTATATATAAGATTACATGTGCGACGGCGTCACCTTATGTTTTGTGACGCCGTTGGGTCGCCGTCATTTGGGTTTCGTCTTGGCCACGTTAGTCTTGCGACGGCGTCACGTTGTGCTTGTGACGCCGTCCTCTTCAGCTTCTGGCGCCATCTGGATCAAATCTAGGCCGTCTGAGTTGCGACGGCCTACTCTTTTAAAGCCTGACACAGTCACTTGAAAATAGGAAATTTGGCTTCTGTGCCGTCACAAAATGCTCCAACGGCATCGCGTTAAAGCAGTGACGCCGTCACCTTGTCTTTCAGCAACTTGAGTGTCTCGATTCTTGACTTTGGCCATTTTTTTCGTATATCCGCGCCTTTTCGTCCAAATAAGTGCCATTACAGCAATTTGCCTTCAAGAGACCTAAAAAGTGAAAAGGAACGATATTAAGTAATAACGGATACAAAAGTGATCAAATAATGGCTTAAACGACCCCTCAAAAAGGTACATTTTAAAACCTTATCATTGGTCAACATGCAAGTTTTACACTTTTGAATGTCCATGTCAAATGCTGGGATTAACCCATCCTTAGACATAACTTGCATCCTTCTATAGTGTAGATGGCCAAGTCTAGCATGCCAAAGGGTAGAGTCAGTTAGGTCAGTGGTGGTCATAAAGGCTGAATTATCACATTTATTAACAATATTAAGCCTGAACATTTGATTACACAAATAGCCAAAACCAATAAACATACCATGTTTAGACAACAAATTTATCTAATTCAGTAACTTGTTTATAACCATGATTATTCAAAACACTAATTGAAACCAAGTTCTTCCTTATATCAAGAACATGAATAACATTAAAGAAAGTTATAATCTTTCCAAAACTAAACTTAAGATCTACACAACCACATCCATGCACCAGGGTTGCTGACTCATTTCCCATGTGAAGAATAGAACCATCATTCATTGACTCATAAGTCTTGAACCAGCTTCTATCTTTGCACACATGAACAGTAGCTCTAGATTCAACCCACCACGCAACATCATCATCCTACACATAGTTTGATTCAGATACATATGTAACATAATAAACCTGAAGAGATTCACTAAACATATTCTAACCTTTCAGAGGAACTGAACCATTCCCTGATCCACTAGTGCCTGATACATTGGTTTTACCACTAATCTTAACACTTTTGTAATCCCTTTTAATGTGACCAGATTTGCCACATTTCCAACAAGTAGGTGTTGCCTTCTTGTCAGGATATGCCCTTGTGTTATCCTGATGTTTACATTTACCCTTGTTGTCATTGTACCTGGTGGAGTTGTTATGCTCCACCATATTGAAAACAAATGCACCATTAGCATTGCTACTCTTTGGCTTGTCATTATCATGCACCCTTGATCGTACAAAAAGATGCACATACCAGGCCGTCAATGGTGATTGACGGAGTTAGGGGTGATGGTGGTAATGCCGAGTGCAAGATAACCTGAAAATAAGAAATACGAAGACACTACGTTAAGTAATTACGCAGGGGTAGGACCCTGCGAACCACCTCTGGCATGGGAGTAAGTAAAGAGTTATGGTTATGTAAGTGTGTGTAAGTAAAGAGATGAGTCTTTAATCAACTTCCCATAATTCTCTGCCCGTCCAACCAATTTATAGTGGAAGAAATAGGGTTAGGGGCACCTCTGCGCAAATGTAGGAGAACATGGGGGCGTCCCATGTTTGTGGGTAACCGCTAGGGCTTAGTGACCCACGTTCTCAAACTTGGCGGGGAAGCCAAGAAAGAGAGGGAGATCGTGGGTTTGACCAACTCAAGAGGCCTAAGTTGGGCCTTTGTACAGAAGGGCTTCGACACATCTCGAAGGGGGTTCCATCGAGCTGTTCAGAGGGGGCTCCAAACAGTGACGGAGGCCTTGACAGAGGGGGCTCTGTACAGTAATGGAGGCCTTGATGGAGGCCAGGCTCCGAACCTCGACAGAGGTTAGACACTATGAGTGCTTTGGGTGCAGGTCGAAGGCATAGGCTTCTTCCTTTAGGAGGGTACATCATACCCTATGTACAAATGGTAAGTGATTGTACCCAAGATTGCACTACCAGGCTTCGATGAGGATCAAAGTAATGAGGGGTGTATGTTCCAGCCAAGACTTGCCTGTAACCTGAGAATAAGAAATATGAAACACTACGTTAAGTGATTACGCAGGGGTAGGACCCTGCGAACCACCTCCGGCGTGAGAGTAAGTATGAGTTATAGTTGTATAAGTGTGTGTAAGTAAATATATGAGTGTGAAATGAGCATACCATAATCCATTGCCCGTCCAACCTATTTATAGTGAATGAAATAGGGTTGAGAGCACTTCTGCATGAATGTCGGAGATCATGGGGGCGTTCCATGATTGTGGATAACGGCTAGGGCTTAGTGACCCACGTTCTCAGACTTGACGGGGAAGACAAGAGAGAGAGGGAGATCGTGGGTTTGACCAAGTTAGGAGGTTCCCTTATCCATTGTCCTTCGTCAGCCATACCCCGAAGGGCTTAGGACTTCGGATGGCGAGTTCCCCTTAGGTAACCTTCGTGCCAACGAATGGTTTGACGCCTATGGATATTTTGGAATCCTAACTTGGGCCTTCGTATAGAAGGGCTTCGACACGTCTCGGAGGAGTGTCCTTCGAGGTACTCGGAGGGTACATCATCAAGCCCCCCAGTCGAAAGTGATGTATATGAGCGAGGAGACATTGCTTTCGACTTCATGCTGCGAAAAATATCATCCTGCTGCGAATTGTGTTAGTTAAAGGATAATAATGTACCTGACTTAGCGCATTTAATGCTAATCACTTATTACCACTGCCCGCTACAGGAATCACATTTCCCCAACTTACCCGGAGACCAAAAGTCGCCTTTATTCAAAATTTAAAAAATTTGACCTGGATAAGACTTATCCTTGGGACACGTGTACGGTGTTTAAGAGAGAAAATGGAGTATAAAAAGGGAGTAGATGCAACCCTAGTTTATTTTACTCTCTTCGTCTCACCTCCACACGCAGTAAACCTTCATCGCCTTCACTTCCGAAACTAAAGGTAATCCTTCCTTCGCACTGAAAGTTTGTTGGTTTTTTTTTATAAAAAATGGATTCCAAGTTTACTATAAAGCAGCAAAAGTGTACATTTTCTACAAAAGATCTTCATGATCACTTAGCCGATTATCCCATCCCAATAGAACACAAAGTGATGTTACCCAAACCTACTCAGGGTATCTTTGATGCACCTCCAGGTTTTGTAGGGCTCTACACACATGCATTTAGTCATTCGAACCTTAGGATTCCCCTGCACCCATCGATATTAGAGTTTATGCAATATTACAAGGTTCACATCTCTAGGTTCAACCCCTTTGGTTTAGCCAAGCTGAACACATTCATAGTGATGTGCAAAGCATACGGTTATGAACCAACATTAACGGTTTTAAGAGGATTTTTGAACTTGTACCCTGGGGGCAATTGGTTAACTCTAGCAAAAAGACCTGAGGCAGATGTTCCCAACCTATTTGGGAAAGAGTACATAAACATAACAGGTTGGAAGGGTAGTTTTTTCTATGTGCAAGACACCATTGTTCCTCCTAAATATCCAGAGCTGCTGAATAAGGAAAACATGTTTGATGCCAAACGATATATTGACCCCCTGCCATATGAGGTTCGAAGGGATCCCTGTTATCAGTGTTTGGCCAGATATCCTGTGGATGTGCAGGCGTTCCCTGAAGCCATCTTATACATGGCTGGGATTGCCCAGAGTTGGGAGGGGTCTCCCAAGAAGCCTGTGATCATATACCAAGGACAAAGTATGTTTATCTACTTCTATTTAAGTAGGACCAATGTAGCACTGATATTTAATTCTTCTTGTTTCTATTTTGCAGAGATGTCGTTCAGGAACTTCATGTTCCAAGATTTAGATGAAGATTTAAGCTTTATGCCTGCTGAGAAGGCCGAAGAGTCTTATGGTGTTGGCTCTCCTTCGACATTTGTGAACAACAACGAGGTAGATACTCCGAAGCTGGAGCCTATTGCATCAGCACCTCCGTAACTTGCATTGGAGGGTCCATCCCAACTGGTGGAGAATGTTGCTGACTCAGACGATCCTACGAATGAGGATGTCCTAGTTGTAGGTTCAATAGGGATAGCTGACAGGTTGCAAAGTAGAAAGGGAACAGCAGCCAAGGCTGTTAAGTCTACCAACAAGAGGAAGAATCCCCTATCTACCTCCAGAAGAAGAGTTGTGAAGCAGAAGAGTGCTGAAGGCCGAAAGTTTGTGAATTCAGCCTTCGAATTGCCAGATTAATCAGTGGAGGTGCATGGTAAGCAGTTCCTCCTTATAAAATATCTGAAGTCATAATTGTCACAACTAACGTAGCCTTTATACATTGTATTGGTATCAGGTCTTCCAGAGACGAAGGAGCTTCCCAATGCTTTGGCCTGTCACCGGCTTGTCGATCATGTCACCCCTCCTCAATGGAAAGGTATGCTAGAAAACATATCCATTGAAAGGTTTTGTGACATGCATGACAATGGGGTTGCGAGGCAGGCAGTAAAGGATAATCAGTTGAATGCCAAGACCAGAGCGTTGCTTAGAACTGTGGCCAAGCTGGAGGCTAAGTGTGACGAAATTGAGGGGAACGTTGAGAAGAACCCCGTCGTCCAACTCCTTCGTGAAAAGGTAGCCTAGTTGATCGTTGAACTTGGCAATCTTTAGTTGGAAGAAGCCAAGGTCATCACTCTCACAGGTCAGAATGTTGTTCTTGAGGCGAAATGTATTGGGTTGGAAGGTGAGAAGGCTAGGCTCAGAGAGGTAGAAGTGAAGTTGAGAGAGGAAATCGATGGCTTGCAGATGAGGTATAAGATGCTGCAAAAGGATCGTGAGGAGGTCATTTCAAAGGTGGTGCCTTACATAGCCATGGAGCTCTATCACAGTGATGAATTGGGAGCTCAGATGTGTAGGGTCATCAAATCAGCCATTTTTCATGGACGGTGCTTGGCGCTGGAGAAGGCTGCCAAAACAGGTAAGCCCGTGGACCTCTCCAAGATTGAATGCTACCGTCCCACTTTGAAGGCTGAGTATGATGAGGCAGGAAATGCATTCATAACTGCAGATTACTCCTTCCTTGCTGAGGCTACCAAAGATCCTATGGCACCCCTCGAAGACCTCCTTTCCAAGAAACCTCGAAAGCTGAAGCCTACCACTCCAACCAAGAAGACCATGTCTACCAAGCCTGTCTCAGTGCAACCATCCCCCACTCCATCTCCAAAGAAGCAAGAATGAAGGTTGCCATGTCGGCAGTAATTTGATTTCAAAGGGTGGCATGTACCCTTAAAACAATTTATCTTATTTGACAATGTTTTTCTGATGTTCTAAACAATTTAGATGCTTTTGATGTATGGCCATGGGCCAAGAACAATTTAACTGGAGCCTATGCTCCTCGTGCAGGTATAAGGGCATTAGCCCTTATTTTGAATGTGATGGTGTAGGGGAGATACCTCTACACACTTAGTTTATATTCGTTTTGTTAACTTCTCGTACGCCATTTTTCCGACGCTTAAATTTTACAACCTAAGGTTAAACAACCTCATTGTGTGTAAATTGCAACACCAAGAATATAATGACCAACTTTGATCATTGACAGAGGGTCACGACCCACTCTATCTCAAATCCTTTACATAGTATGACTTTTTAAGTTGGCTTAAATGATATTGAAACTCATTAACGACTTAGCTGAACAAATCCTTTACTACTAGTATGTCACACCCCCAAATTACCTGTTTTGAAGCGGAATGGAATTCCTGGGGATTGACTGTCATAGCATCACAATCACAGTTATATTGAACGACCTAAAGTATCGTTTGAAAAGAACATCGTTTGATTTAATAAAACAATCAGAGTTTACAAAGTATAGGTCCCAAATGAAAATCAACTTGTGCGGAAATAAGTTTGTTACAATTCAAACGATGTTTTAAAGTGCGTAAAACCCAAGTGAGACGCGTCGTCACCGCGACTCTAAGATGTGTCCACATGCATGCCATGAAGTGTATGCCTTAGATACCTGAGATAAAACATGCTTAAAAATGTCAACACAAAGGTTGAGTGAAATTCATAGGTTTAAATAATTCGTTTGAACACAATAATCGTAGTGTGAGTTACATTGTTTCACACTCATCGTTGAAAACAAAACAGCGTTTATTTCACTAAGTTCATGACAACCAAAGCGTAAACATCGCACCAATAAAAATTGGTAATCATCGTTTCATCGCAGCCCTAATAGGTAAACTTACCAATTTACCTTAATGATTCAAATATAGTGCGTTTGATTTCCCCTAACTGGGTCAATAAGAACGGGAGTGTTAATTCCAATAGGCCTATTCACAATATTCGCGCTCACTCGCAAGTGACTAATGGTGCATGATGTAGGGACTTCAAACATGGCAAATACTTAGTGACAATAAAACATTTGGATATAGCATACAGTTCAAAGCATTTGTGTTCGATTAAAAATATAGCATGTATCTCCCCAAAGAGTTTGTAAAACAATTAAGAAATAGAAAGTGGGGCTATGAACTCACCTGTTGCAATGATTATGATGACAAAAGTGGATACACTGAAATGTAGCGTGAATCTCGAAAATGACCTATTATGAATGATATGATATGTAATAAGTCATGATGTAATGTTATGCATGCAATTCGTATGTTATTTATACCACTTGTGAGTTTTGAAAATAATACTCTTCGTCGAAAAATACTCTTTTGACGTCTTGACCATTCTTAAATTACTTTGCAAGTATTTACGTCAAAATGTCATCCTACAATAGTTTATTAATGATTTATTGTGATATTATAACTTTTCGTCGTAAAATAATGTCGTTGGAAATTTCATGAAAGTGACTAAAATGGCCTCGAAAAGCTAGTCGTAAAATAGTGTACGTCGAACGTTAGGAAAGGAACCCAACGGTTTTAGAAAGCTTGTATCATAATATCAAAGTTTTGGCATTTAAGTTTTTATCCTAGAGGTCTCGTTCATAAAGAAAAATATAGATTAAGTATGGTGATTTTGTCCAAAATGTAGTTTAAAAGTGAACTTCGGCAAAGTTTAAGCAACCGTAGTTAATTCATTACAACTCCGCTATACAAACGGTTGGTCATTTTGAAAAATATGCTTGGTGATCTCACTTTTATTAGAAGACCTCTCTTTACAAAAAGTTCTACGTCAACGTTAAAAATAGCCTTCAATATAGTCACTTGTTTACCGTAACACTTGTCTAATAAAAATAATATAGTTTTTCTTAAATAATAAAGTTACGGCAATTTTGTGTAAACGTGTATAGTTTAGGTTCTACAAATCCGTTTTCTACGTATTATACGTCCTTAGCTTCGTATCAAAGTATACTAATATATTTTTGACAAATCGACATAATTTACAACGTCCAAGCTTCATTTTTGACTCGTACAAAACAAAAATAGTTTGCTGTAATTTTCAGGATTTTATAGTTTTCGTCGCCAAATTGAAAAATTCATAACTTCTTCGTTATAGCTCCGTTTTAATCCGTTCAAGCGGCCACGGTTTCGTTTTAAAGTATATTTTCTAAATATCTAGGCCAAAAATTTATGTCTACTGTCGGATTTTCCAGATTTACAAAATAAGATCAGACCCTTTTTAAGACTTGTCGAAATGAGTTTTTCTCATGCTAAACCTATTCCAATCCCTTCAAAACAACTCCGAAGCTATTCTAATCCTACCATACACCTTCTTAGGGTGTCATGGGTTCCTAGACATCACCAAGAGTGATATAATACAAGGGATAAATTATAGGATGACTTATATATGTATAACTCTTAAAACAATGTAAAAATGGTATAAACATCCATAAGTCTTGCATGCTTTGCTCAAAAATGATGAGATAAATATGAAATGATAATGAAAGATGAAAAATGAAGATGATATGCTTACTAGTTACTTGATGAGGTGACTAGAACAAGGGATTAAACTTAAACAACCTAGATTTTTATTTCAAAACCTAAACAAGAGTGTATACTAGATTGTTTAAAACTTGATTTGGAAAATTTTGATGAACTTCTTCTTCTTCAATTGAAGTGGCCGGTTTTGAGAGAGGAAAAAGGAAGAGAAAGATCTTGACTAACTTTGAATAATTGTGAATGAAGTGTGTAAGTAAGTTAGAGTGTATATCTTGATATGTAAGAAAAATTTTCACCAACTCATTAATGTATCATCCCCCTTGGTCGGCCAAGGGGGTATGTATTTCCAAAATATATATTTTTTTTTTTATTTATTTACTATATATTATAATGTGTGTAAGTAAAATGTATAAGTAAGGATAACTTGTAAAATTGTATATACATTTGAGTATTTCAGGTAGTTTTAGCTAAAAATAATTTTTAATGGATCAAAGTAAGATATATTGAGATCATCTAAATTGTAAAAATACATTTCTTGTAAAATTTGAGTGGAATATAATTATCGTGTAATATTTAAGAAAACCGTCGTAATTATATAACTATAACAATTTATATACAAAATAAATTTAAAACAATGGGTAAACTCATAATATTATTTAATAAACTTAATATGAGTATAAAAATATATCGGGATAATTTTTTGGAAGTAATGGATCAATTGTTCAAAATAATTAATTACGCGATAACGTTTATTTAATATAAAATTAAACGTTTAACGAAAAATGCAAAACCATGCATAATATTGATATGAAATGATGTTATTGAAATGTAGACTAAACATAGTCTATATGAAATGTCTTCGATGATATGATCATGAATTCACAGCTAAACCATTACGGTTACGTGAATTTGATGCTCGTAAACCCAGTTTACGATAAACGATAAATGATGAAGCATGAATAATGTTTTGAAATATGACCTGAAAATACGAGTTGTCACATTCGCCCATCCAAAAAGGAATTCAGTCCCTGAATTCAGTTCGTGTTGGTCTATCGAATTTTTGAGTTTATGATGAATATCGAGGAGAGAAGACATGGAGAAGTGTCGTTACGGTTATCGATGATTGAGAGTGCATAAAACATCATAGTAGAGAAAAATATGGATGAGTATCTCCGATGAGTATCACTTTGATTTTGAAATATACGAAAATTTTGCTTGCACTAAGATTTATAAATAACTGCTCCCAAAATAACATGATCCCTCCAGAATTAGACATAGTTAGCTAGGCTATGTATAATTAAGGAACGATGACGTGACGTTCGGTTTAGTCGTTATAACTCTCAATGTTTACAAAGATTTAAACTGTGTCGTTAAAATGGTCGTTAAAGTAAAAGGAAGTAAGATTCTCATAAGTAATAACAAATCGGAAAGAAAATAATGTACGATAGATGAGAATATTTTACAACGAGTGGTTTATCAAAAGTAGTACATCTTTAAGTTATAAAGTTTCGGATACGATGGAAGACATAAACTTAGTACGACATAGTACATAAGAAAGATTAAGACTGTTAGTTTCCGAACTTCTTTAGTCTTCCGTGTCGTTGATACCTTGACGAGCTTCTCCTCCTCCTAACATGTATGCATTCCTATGAGCACCTTCAACTTGTTGACCTTGGTTTTGAGGACATTGATTCCGATAGTGTCCTTGCTCCCCACATTCGAAGCATGTGACTACGGCTTTACCTCTACAATTCCTGGCTAGGTGTCCCGATTTTTGGCACTTGTGGCACTTGGCAGGACAAGGACCCGAGTGATGAAAATTACATCGATTACATAGTGGGTGTGTTCCGGCATAACCTCTGCCTTCTATTGGTGCAGCAACATAAACCATAGTAGCTTCTTGCCTTCTATTCTGTTGTTGGTGATGGTTAGTGTTACGGTTTTGGTTGTTGTTATTATAACCTCCTTGGTCATTTTCCCATTTCCTTTTGTTGTTGTTAATTTGGTTATCGTCGTTGTTGTTGTTGTCGTAGTTGGTGCGGTTGTTGGTATTGTTGTTACGGTTGGTGTTGGTGATGTTGCCTCTCTTTACTACTTGTGCCATGAGCTTTTGAGACACTCGAATAGATTCCTCAATCATTTGTGGATCAAAAGAAGTCACATCACCTTGGATAATCTCGGGAAGTCCTTCAATGAAAGCCTCCAGTAGCTTCTCATTATCCGAAACCATAGATGGGCATAACACGGCCAATTCTTGAAACCTTCGAATGTAAGTATCAATGTCATACCCAATAGTTACCAACTCATAGAATTCGGTCTCCAACTTCTTCACCTCCGTACGCGGACAAAACTTCTTTGTTACCAAACCTTTGAATTGCTCCCAAGTGAGCTTGAAAGCATTTTCCATTCCCATCGGCTGAGCATAAGAGTTCCACCACGACAACGCTCCATCAAGTAGTGTACTCGTAGCAAACTTGACCTTGCTATCATCCGGGCAATTACATAACAAAAACACGGACTCCAATTTCTCGAACCATCTAACCATGGCAGTGGCTCCTTCGGTACCTCTAAACTTTGTGGGATCTCCACTTTTGAAATCCTTATACGAACAGCTTTTAACTCCGGACCCTCCTGCATTTCCTGCAGCAGCAGCAAGCCTAGCGGCTTCGGCTTCCCTCGCAATTCTAGCAGCTTCGGCAGTAGCCGCGGCCTCAGCAGCAGCAGCCACCGTTTCCCTTTCAATCCTTAGAGCATCGGCTATGCTATCCCTCACCAACTTTTGAATAGCCGCTTGAGTCATTTCAGGTGTGGCTTTCTTCGGCGCCATATCTTCTTCAAAATAAAAGGAAAGGTGAGATGTAACAAAGTCCTATGTTAATAATAAGCGCTCTAACGAGATGTGATAAGAGATGATAAGTTTGAGGTTATTTTTCAAAATGATCGACGGGTTCCGAAAAGGTGGGTTATGAGGTGTTGTAAGTGCTTCAAATGTATGATGGTTTAGTGACTTAATGTGTTAATAACGTGTAACTCAACATGTTAGTGGTGAAACAAAGGAGTGAGAGTGACTTCGCCCTACTTAAAGGTTTACCTCGGCATTCGACGTTATCGGTGATGAGTCAATTGATGTAAAAATTGTGATAGGGAATGACAAGGAATTCTCCACATTAGAGTATGAGGAAATGATAATGGGATGGGTATTTAAAGGCATCCATGTGACAATCGATGTGAAATGAAAGTAAATAACTCGAAAAATGTACGTATAGACCGCATGTAAAGTGAACATGCACTTATGATGAAATGATGAGATGCTATGATGATGTAGTTATAGTCTAGGGTCAATGATGCAACCTAGTTCTCTATAACCGAAGCTCTGATGCCAATCTGTCACACCCCCAAATTACCTGTTTTGTAGCGGAATGGAATTCCTGGGGATTGACTGTCATAGTATCACAATCACAGTTATATTGAACGACCTAAAGTGTCGTTTGAAAAGAACATCGTTTGATTTAATAAAACAATCAGAGTTTACAAAGTATAGGTCCCAAATGAAAATCAACTTGTGCGGAAATAAGTTTGTTACAATTCAAACGATGTTTTAAAGTGCGTAAAACCCAAGTGAGACGCGTCGTCACCGCGACTCTAAGATGTGTCCACATGCATGCCATGAAGTGTATGCCTTAGATACCTGAGATAAAACATGCTTAAAACTGTCAACACAAAGGTTGAGTGAAATTCATAGGTTTAAATAATTCGTTTGAACACAATAATCGTAGTGTGAGTTACATTGTTTCACACTCATCGTTGAAAACAAAACAGCATTTATTTCACTAAGTTCATGACAACCAAAGCGTAAACATCGCACCAATAAAAGTTGGTAATCATCGTTTCATCGCAGCCCTAATAGGTAAACTTGCCAATTTACCTTAATGATTCAAATATAGTGCGTTCGATTTCCCCTAACTGGGTCAATAAGAACGGGAGTGTTAATTCCAATACGCCTATTCACAATATTCGCGCTCACTCGCAAGTGACTAATGGTGCATGATGTAGGGACTTCAAACATGGCAAATACTTAGTGACAATAAAACATTTGGATATAGCATACAGTTCAAAGCATTTGTGTTCGATTAAAAATATAGCATGTATCTCCCCCAAGAGTTTGTAAAACAATTAAGAAATAGAAAGTGGGGCTATGAACTCACCTGTTGCAATGATTATGATGACAAAAGTGGATACACTGAAATGTAGCGTGAATCTCGAAAATGACCTATTATGAATGATATGATATGTAATAAGTCATGATGTAATGTTATGCATGCAATTCGTATGTTATTTATACCACTTGTGAGTTTTGAAAATAATACTCTTCGTCGAAAAATACTCTTTTGACGTCTTGACCATTCTTAAATTACTTTGCAAGTATTTACGTCAAAATGTCATCCTACAATAGTTTATTAATGATTTATTGTGATATTATAACTTTTCGTCGTAAAATAATGTCGTTGGAAATTTCATGAAAGTGACTAAAATGGCCTCGAAAAGCTAGTCGTAAAATAGTGTACGTCGAACGTTAGGAAACGAACCCAACGGTTTTAGAAAGCTTGTATCATAATATCAAAGTTTTGGCATTTAAGTTTTTATCCTAGAGGTCTCGTTCATAAAGAAAAATCTAGATTAAGTATGGTGATTTTGTCCAAAATGTAGTTTAAAAGTGAACTTCGGCAAAGTTTAAGCAACCGTAGTTAATTCATTACAACTCCGCTATACAAACGGTTGGTCATTTTGAAAAATATGCTTGGTGATCTCACTTTTATTAGAAGACCTCTCTTTACAAAAAGTTCTACGTCAATGTTAAAAATAGCCTTCAATATGGTCACTTGTTTACCGTAACACTTGTCTAATAAAAATAATATAGTTTTTCTTAAATAATAAATTTACGGCAATTTTGTGTAAACGTGTATAGTTTAGGTTCTACAAATCCGTTTTCTACGTATTATACGTCCTTAGCTTCGTATCAAAGTATACTAATATATTTTTGACAAATCGACATAATTTACAACGTCCAAGCTTCATTTTTGACTCGTACAAAACAAAAATAGTTTGCTGAAATTTTCAGGATTTTATATTTTTCGTCGCCAAATTGAAAAATTCATAACTTCTTCGTTATAGCTCCGTTTTAATCCGTTCAAGCGGCCACGGTTTCGTTTTAAAGTATATTTTCTAAATATCTTGGCCAAAAATTTATGTCTACTGTCGGATTTTCCAGATTTACAAAATAAGATCAGACCCTTTTTAAGACTTGTCGAAATGAGTTTTTCTCATGCTAAACCTATTCCAATCCCTTCAAAACAACTCCGAAGCTATTCTAATCCTACCATACACCTTCTTAGGGTGTCATGGGTTCCTAGACATCACCAAGAGTGATATAATACAAGGGATAAATTATAGGATGACTTATATATGTATAACTCTTAAAACAATGTAAAAATGGTATAAACATTCATAAGTCTTGCATGCTTTGCTCAAAAATGATGAGATAAATATGAAATGATAATGAAAGATGAAAAATGAAGATGATATGCTTACTAGTTACTTGATGAGGTGACTAGAACAAGGGATTAAACTTAAACACCCTAGGTTTTTATTTCAAAACCTAAACAAGAGTGTATACTAGATTGTTTAAAACTTGATTTGGAAAATTTTGATGAACTTCTTCTTCTTCAATTGAAGTGGCCGGTTTTGAGAGAGGAAAAAGGAAGAGAAAGATCTTGACTAACTTTGAATAATTGTGAATGAAGTGTGTAAGTAAGTTAGAGTGTATATCTTGATATGTAAGAAAAATTTTCACCAACTCATTAATGTATCATCCCCCTTGGTCGGCCAAGGGGGTATGTATTTCCAAAATATATATATTTTTTTTTTATTTATTTACTATATATTATAATGTGTGTAAGTAAAATGTATAAGTAAGGATAACTTGTAAAATTGTATATACATTTGAGTATTTAAGGTAGTTTTAGCTAAAAATAATTTTTAATGGATCAAAGTAAGATATATTGAGATCATCTAAATTGTAAAAATACATTTCTTGTAAAATTTGAGTGGAATATAATTATCGTGTAATATTTAAGAAAACCGTCGTAATTATATAACTATAACAATTTATATACAAAATAAATTTAAAACAATGGGTAAACTCATAATATTATTTTATAAACTTAATATGAGTATAAAAATATATCGGGATAATTTTTTGGAAGTAATGGATCAATTGTTCAAAATAATTAATTACGCGATAACGTTTATTTAACATAAAATTAAACGTTTAACGAAAAATGCAAAACCATGCATAATATTGATATGAAATGATGTTATTGAAATGTAGACTAAACATAGTCTATATGAAATGTCTTCGATGATATGATCATGAATTCACAGCTAAACCATTACGGTTACGTGAATTTGATGCTCGTAAACCCAGTTTAAGATAAACGATAAATGATGAAGCATGAATAATGTTTTGAAATATGACCTGAAAATACGAGTTGTCACATAGTAGAGTTAATGTGAATGTTTAAGTTGGCTTAAATGATAAGGCATGTATTACACCTCAAGCCATTCGACATTGAAACTCATTAACGACTTAGCTGAACAAATCTTTGTGCTTAAGAAACGAAGCAAAAGATTTGTAGGAAATGTCTTATTTATCATTGAATTGGTAGGGAGGATTACATCATTCTTGAAATGAAAACTAAGACAACTACCAATAATGTGTGCTTTCCCCTGAGAAGCTTCTAATTACAAGAAAAAAGTAAAAATACTTCTTAAACATAGAACTTTCGAAGGTTCGTACCATTCCATGTCCTGTCGATGGGTTCTCCGAGAAGAGTGGCCAGTTTGTAGGCTCTGTTGTCGTAGGCCTCAGCTACCATGTAGGGTCCTTCCCAAGTTGGTCCCAGCTTTCCCTGATACTCTGCTTTTCTTGCACTGTTGAGGCGTAGCAAGGTTTTCCCAGATGGAGGCTATTTCTCATCTTTCTTCTAGTAGATCAAGGTTTTCCCTGATTCTTTCGTCATTTTGGGAGGCATCATACATTGCCACACGCTCCGTGTGTACAATTAGTTCCGAAGGGATGACCGCTTATGTTCCGTATGTTAGGCTAAAGGGAGTTTCACCATTGCTTGACTTAGGATGCGTCCTATGAGCCCATAAGACTTAAGGGAGCTCGTCCACCCATCCATGATGAGTTCGCCCCAGCCTTTTCTCGATCCCTTTGACGATGTCTCTGTTTGTAACCTCCACCATTCCGTTACCTTGTGGATGGTAGATGGATGTCCAAGACTTTTTTATGTTTAACCCTTGGTAGAAGTCATAGAAGACTCCTTCAGCGAACTGCTTTCCATTGTCGGATATGATGATGTGGGGCACTCCGAATCTGCACATGATGTGTTCCCACACGAACTTCTCGATCTGTCTCCCTGTAACGGAGGCCAATGGTTTAGCCTCTACCTACTTAGTAAAGTAATCAATGGCCACCAGCAAGAATTTGACTCCTCCAGGAGCCATGGGCATAGGTCCTACGATATCGATTCCCCATTGAGAGAAGGGCCATGCGGATGTTACACTCGTCATGTCCTACTTTGGCATCTTTGGAACGTTCGAGTGTATCTGACAAGCTTCACATTTGAGAATGATTTTGGCTGCATCTCTGTGCATCGAAGGCCAATAGTAGCCCAACTTCATTATCTTCGAGACAACTGAGCGAGGTCCTGCATGAAGACCGCAGGATCCTTCGTAGACTTCAGAGATGATGCTCGAAGCTTGCTTGGGGCCTACACATCGTAGCCAGGGTGACAAAAAAGACCTCCTATATAGGGTTTCCCCTATTAGCCGGTATTGCGGGGACTTAACCCGAACCTTCCTTGCTAGCTTGGGATCTTCAGGGAGAAGACCACTTATCAAATATTCCCTTATGGGAGTCATCCATGTCTCTCCTTCTTCGTGAATCACATCGGTAACTTCTTTACGAACAATGGATCTTTCAGGAATGACTTCCACGAGTACTTCTTTAGTGAGATGAGCGAAGGCCATTGAAGCTAGCTTGCTTAGTGCGTCTGCCTTCTTATTCTGATTCCTACGAACATGCTGGATGGTGTAGGAATTGAAGTTTTTCAGCATCTCCTTTGTTTTTTCCAAGTACTGTTTGATGACGGGCTGCCTTACTTCATAAGAGCATATTACTTGGTTTGCAACCAACTGGGAGTCTACGAAGACAGCGAGAGCTTTGACCTCCATATCTTTAGCCAATCGGAGTCCTGCTAGCAATGCTTCGTATTCCGCTTCATTGTTTGTGGCTTCGAACTCGAACCGAAGAGCATATGTATGCTCCTTCCCTTCAGGACTGACCAACATTAGACCTGCTCCAGAGCCGTCGGAGCTGGATGCTCCGTCTGTATAAAGTTTCCATTCAGCCTGCACTTGAGAGAGGTTGGTTTTGGGCTCTTCCTTTCCTATGTCAGGCTCGGAAGGTGTTTCTGCCAAGAAGTCTGCGACAATTTGCCCTTTAATAGAGTTTCATCCTTTGAACTCTATTTCATGTTCTCCAAGCTCAATAGCCCATTTAGCCACCCTCCCAGACTTTTCAGGCTTTGACAAGATCTATTTTTGTGGCTTGTCGGTTAAGAATGTAACTGGATGGGCCTGGAAATAGCGTCGGAGCCTCCTTGCTGCGTAGATTAAGGCGAGTATTAACTTCTCCAATGTTGGATAGTTGATCTCTGCCCCCTGTAGGACCCTGCTAACAAAGTAAATGGGGATCTGTCGCTTGTCTCGTTCCGCCATAAGGACTGCGCTAACACTCTCCATTGAGGATGCTAAGTACATGAACAACACTTCGCCTTTGATTGGGGCTGTAAGTGTTGGAAGGATTTCGATGAACTCCTTTATCTTCTGAAAGGCAGCTTCAGCATCCTGGCTCCATTGGAAAGTTTTCTTGTCCGTGCATCCCTTGAGTGTTTTGAAGAATGGTAGGGACCTGTCAGCTCCCTTCGACAAAAACCGGGTTAAGGCTGCCAGCTTCCCATTCAGGCTCTGCACATCTTTTAGACACTTGGGGGCTTGGAGATCGGAAATTTCCTTGACCTTGGAAGGATTAGCTTTTATCCCCTGCTTAGTGATCAAATGCCCTAGGAATTGTCCCTCTTCGACACCGAAGGAGCATTTCTTAGGGTTCAGCATCATGTTAATCGCCCAAAGCTGGTCAAATATTTCCTATACATCGAGGAGTAGGTCCTCCTCCGTCTTGTTCTTGATAACCATGTCACCAATGTAGGCTTCGATATTTCTGCCTATCTGTTTGTTGAAGGCTTTATCTACGAGACGTTGATAAGTCGCCCCTGCATTCTTCAAACCAAAGGGCATCTTTTTGTAACAGTAGACACCTTTGCTTGTGTAGAAAGCTGTCTTTTCCTCGTCCTCCTTTGCCATCTGGATCTGATGATACCCTTTATAGGCATCTAAGAAGCATTTTAACCGAAAACCTGCCAAGGACTCTACCTTCCAATCAATTTCTGGTAGGGGGTAGCAATCCTTCGGGCATGCTTTGTTGATGTCAGTGAAGTCAACACACATGCGCCACCCTCTGTCGCTCTTTTTGACCAGCACTGGATTGGCCACCCAAGTTTGTGTCACAATTCTCAATTTCCGGTCATTTCTCAAATTTACTATTTCATCGTTTAGCGTAAACTAGGTTTACGAGTATCAAATTCGCGTAACCTTAATGGTTTAGCTACGAATTCACGAACATTTCATCAAGGACATTTCATATAGACTAGGTTTAGTCTACATTTCATTAGTATCATTGTCATCATAGTAGTTCATGCATGATTTTGCATTTTACATTAAACGCGTAATCTTCATATTAAATAGACGCTATCGCACGATCATTTATTTTGAACATTTGATCCGACGCTTCTAAAATTTATTCTTATATATTTTTATACTTATATTAAGACTATAAAAATTATAATATTAGTTTACCCGGTGTTTTAAATTTATTTTGTATATAAATTGTTATATATATATATATATATATATATATATATATATATATATATTTACGACTGTTTTCGTAAATACTACTCGATAATTATTTATTCACTCAATTCTTGTGAGAAATGTATTTTTATAATTTTTATGACATTGATATATTTTATTTTGTTCCGTTAAAATTTATTTTTAGTTAACGCTACACTAAATACTTAATTAAATTTACAAAATATATACACTACACTTAACTTAATTACATTTGGTCATTAAAATTTACCACCTCTTCCCATTTTACCTTATGACCGACCTCCCCATATGACTCAACAAGCTCTTGATAAAATATCTCTTTTCTAGTCTAGATATTTACTTAACTATTTTGCTATACTAGATAATATCTAATATAATACACATACTAACACTTACTCAAAAGGTGAAAAAGAGAAAGAAATACTCTCATCATCCTCTCTATATTCGGCCATAGGAAGAAAACCAAGGAGAAGCAAATTTTTTTCAAGACAAGTTAATTTCACAACTTTAGTATACTCTTAATCAAGGTTTTGAGATAAAAACCTAGGGTATTAGGAAAAATCCTTGTTCTTTAAACCTCATCACTTAACTAGTAAGCATCTCATGTTCATGTTCATCTTTCATATTTATTTTATGTTCATTTCATCATACTTGATAAAAACATGCAAGTCATATTGATGTTTATACCATTTTTTATTGTTTTTAAGAGTTATATATATAATTATCATCCTATAATTACTCCTTGAAACATATCACTTTTGGTGATGTCTAGGAACCCATGACACCCTAAGAAGGTGTATGGTAGGATTAGAATAGCTTCGGAGTTGTTTTGAATTGGTTAGAATAGGTTTTGCGCGAGAAAAACTCATTTCGACAACTTATTTTGGAGGTCTGATCTTATTTTCAAAATCTGGAATTCTCGACAGTAGGTAAAAATATTTGGACTAGATATTTGGAAAATATACTTTAAAACGAAACCGTGGCCGCTTGAACGGATTAAAACGGAGTTATAACGAAGAAGATATGAATTTTTCAAGTTAGACGACGAAAACTATAAAATTCTGAAAATTCAGCATGTTACGTCCATTTTGTACGAGTCAAAAATAAGTCTTAAGCGTTATAAATTGTGTCGACTTATCAAAAATATATTAGTATACTTTGATACGAAGCTAAGGACATATAAAATGTAGAAACGGACTTGTAACGATTAAATTACACGCGTTTACACAAAGTTGCCGTAACTATATTATATAAGAAAAACTAATATATTTCTATTAGACAAATATTACGGCCACAAAGGACCATGTTGAGGGTCGTTTTTAACATGGATGTAGTACTTTTTATAACGTGATGTCTTCTAGTAAAAGTAAGTTCGCCTAGCATATTTTCCAAAATGTCTAACCGTTCGTCAAGCGGAGTTGTAACGAATAAAATATGGTCACTTAAACTTCGCTGAAAACCACCCTTAAACGATATTTTGGACACAAGTACCATACTTAACCTATATTTTTCTCTATGATCGAGACCTCTAGGATGAAAACTTAAATGCTAAAACTTTGAGATGATGATACAAGCTTCCCAAAACCGTTGAGTTCGTTTTCTAACGCTCGACGTGCATCATTTTACGGCTAGCTTTTCGAGGCCGTTTAGTCACTTTCATGAAATTGCCAAATGACATTATTTTACGACGAAAAGTTATAATTTCACAATAAATCACTAAATAACTATCGTAGGATATCGTTTCAACGTAAACACTTGTAAAGTAAATTATAAATTGTCAAGACGTTATAAGATTATTTTTCGACGATAGACTTTATTTTCAAAAGTGTACAAGTGGTATGGATATCATATGAGTTTGCATGCACGACATTGTTTCATGACTTATATTAGAGCATATCATTTATAATAGGTCGCGGTTAGAGTGTTGCGTCTCATTTCTGTGCATCCACTCTGTCATCATAACTATTGCAACAGGTGAGTAATCACATCCCCTTTTTACCGTTTTTACTATATTTTGGGGCGAAATGCATGAACCATTCTTGAGCTAAATTGATTACTACTTTTATTAACTCGTTTGACTAGAACTTGTGAACTCGAATCAAATCCTTGAACTTAATTACGAAATTATGCCTTATTTGAACTTATTGAACCGTACGTACTATGACCCAAAATTCTCGCCTTATTGGTGGAGTGTGCAAATTCTCCCTTGTTCGGAGTGTTCTTAATTGTATATAATAGTTGTATGATGTACTGTTCGTACATTCGCATTGTTAGTCTCCTATTAGTAGGTAGTATGGATAGCGCTATTAGAGGTCAGCCAACCTCTCGTCCACTATGTTACGGGACGCATATTATTTATTCTAGGGGCTTTGCCTGGCATACATTATTATATATGTGGTACTATATTGTGAACTATTATGACCACTTATACTTGACTACTTGACATGCTATATTTTGTGCAATGGGTTGTGAACACACAGGTTGCAAGTTTTGTATGGGCAGAACTTGGAACTGAGTGGATTTACAATGCCTTTGCTTTGTGGACTATTTCTGATGACCGAAACCTTTGAATCTCTCTCTTACGAGTTTCTTATTTTACGAAACGTGTATACTCACCAACTATTTTCATAGTTGACCCGTTTTTCTCTCATGCATTTCAGGTGATCGTTAGTAAGCTTTTTCTACCAGGTCTTGCATAATGAAGTTTTCACTTGTCACTACAAATCGTTATGTAATAAAACGCAATATTTTGGAATCTAAACTTTGTAATATATTTGTCGATGTCGGCTAAACTGGTATTGTAATGGTATACTATTTCTTTTTAATCTTAACGTCGGTATGTTCTATTATCTTGTGCTCATGTTCCTTTCCGTTACACCTCGTGTTTCCACCTCCGACGAGGGTGTGACAGTTTGATACTTGACCTCCCTCAGGATGCCTGCCTGTGTGAGTTCGTCAACTTCTTTGCAGGCTGCAACGTTTCTTTCGAGGGCTAGGCTTCTCCTTTTCTGCTTTATTGGCTCAATGTGTTTGTACTCATTGAGTTTATGCTCCGTTCCGAAGGACTGTCCGTCTATCAGCAATGTTCTTCGTACCCCTGTCATGTCAGAATATTTCCAAGCAAAAACATCAAGGTTAGTCCGCAATAGCTCTGTGAGCTTCGCCTTGAAATTTGCCGGGAGTTGCTTTCCTACTACCATCGTTTGTTCAGGGTAGCTAGGGTTTACTACAACTCGCTCCTCCGCATCTGTACAGCTAAGGATTACCATCAGAGACTCCTCCGATTCTTCTTTGATCTTTTTGACACCATATACACCCTTGTCCGCCCCATAACTAGAATGAACAATTCCTACTCCGAAGGGGGTTAGGAACTTAATAGCAGCATGTATGGTGGAAACAACAATTCCCATTTTTTGCATGGTTGTCCTCCCTATTAACAAATTATAAGGAGAATCTGACCTTACTATGATGAAGATGAGTGTTTCCGTGCGGGATAAGGGGCCTTCGCCTATGGTGATTTCCAACGGAACTTCTCCCAGGGGCCATGAGTGTTCACCGGAGAACCCTACCAGCGGCGCTTTCGTGTCCACCCTCTGTGAGCGTATGGATGACTTGAGCTTTAGGAAACAGTGCTCATAGATGATTTCGTAGGAGCTTCCACAATCCATATATGCTCGGTTTACCTCCCTGTTTGAGATTTGTACCTTGATGATCACGGGATCAGTCGAAGGTGTTTGCCCCAATATGTAAGGGAAGGTTATTTCCCCTACGCTTCCCACCTCCCCATCTGCTTCCTTCTTTTTCAAGGATGTGTCGTGTCTGTGTACCATTAGTATAGGATCTTTTGTGGGCGTAGTTTCCTTCTTATTCCCCTTCCATTCACCCAGTTGAGTGTCGGAGAACTTGTCCTTTCCCTTCTTGATGCCTTTGACCAGATGTGCTAACTGTCAGGACCGTACCGCCTCTTTGATCTGCTTCTTTAGTTCCCTGCAGTTGTTCGTGTCATGTCCATGATCTTCATGGAAATGGCAATACTTGGACATGTCTCTGGCTTTGCTTCGTGCTATCATCCGAGGTGGTGGATCGAAGGACTTTGCGGCTTTCTCGGTAGCTAGGATCTCTAGAGGAGATTTGACCAAGTTCGCCAAGAGTCCATGATCACGGGGTGAAGCGGTCTCTGTTCTTCTTCTTGTATTTGGATCTTTCCCAGGAGGACCCTCTAGAGAATTTGTCAGACGCTTCCTTTTGCTCTATCGGAGCCCCGTTTGCTGCTACCTCCTTGGACTCAATCCAGGTGTAAGCCTTCTCGATCAAGGCCTTGTATGTGTTGGGAAGGTCGGTGGATAGGAATTCCACCAAGCTTCGAGTCCGAAGGCCATGTACGAAACCAGAGATCCTCTGATCTTTGTGCAACCCTAGAATTTGCAAGGTTTCATCAGTATACCTCGTAACGAAGGCCCTTGTGCTTTCGTTGTCCCTCTGATTGATGGTGTGCACGGTTAGGTGATTTTTGGTGTACTTCTTCTGCTGGCTAAAGTGTAACCGAAACTTAGCCTTAAGATCATCTAGACTCATAATGCTCCCCAACTTCTGCCCGTTCTACCATATTCTTGCGGAATCTCTGAGCGTGTAAGTGAACATGTGGCATGCTACAGGCATGACCCACTTTTGCATCTTGATAGCGCCTTCGAATAAGTGGAGGAAGTTATCAGGATCGCCTTTCCCATCGTAGGTGCCTATATGAGTAGGCATCTTCACACCGTCAGGTAAGGGGTAGTCTTCGATCCACTTCACTAAAGGTGTGCAAGCCCCAGAGGTTTTGGCACAGTAAGGGTTGTATGGAGGTGGATAAACAGGTATAGGGTTATACGGGTTAGGAAATGGCTGTGAGTAGGTAGGGTAAACAGTAGCGGGTTGGTACGAAGGGTGTACGCCCATCGATTGTGTAGGAACATGTCCATAGGGCATTTGCTGGTAATTTTGGTTGGGGAGTGAACCATTCGGAGGGTAAGTGTTGTAGGTTTGAGCAGGTAGGTAGGGGTTCATTCCCGGAGGGGGTAACTGATTATTGCTGGATTATGGAGGTGGGTCTCCGACACTCGAAACATAAAAGGGGGGTACTGGAGCCCCCGTCCCTTCTCTTCCTAAATGGACAGCTAGGAGAGGAGGTAGGTTTACTCCTCCGTTTCCTACCGGGTTGCTTCCTCCGTTGGAGTTCTCGCTCCTCATTTCACCATGCAATCTGTCCCTTCTGCCCGGATTTCCTCCGAGTCCTTCTTCAAAACCCACAGTTCTTCCATTTAGCCTTCGGATGGAAGGAGAACCATTCTGCAGGGCCGAACGCCCCCTGCTAACAGGTAGAGGCCTATTCTCTACTTCAATCTCCTCGTCATACCCCTCACTGGAGTATTCCAACTCCTTTCGCATTTCAGTGTTGTGAACCCGTCTCTTATGAGCCCTTAGCAAAGAATCTAAGGCCTCAAAGTTTGCCTCAACGAAGGCGGGACTAATATCTGGAACAGGGTTAGCGGATGTTGAGGCGTGATGTACGGGAGTAGTTTCCAAACGAGATCGTGTGGTAAAGGTTGAGGCTATTATGGGGGCGAGATTATCGGTGTTAGTTGTGTTGAGTGGGACCAGGGTAGAGAAACCTGGTGGAGGTGTATCTTCTCTTCCTGGTTCCATGCCGGAAAAGTAGTGTAGTTGGTTGAGGTATTAGGACTGGGTGATTACGGGACTAATAGTAGTGGTCCCACGGATGGCGCCACTGATTGTACAAAAGATTGCACTACCAGGCTTCGATGAGGATCATAGTAATGAGGGGTGTATGTTCCAGCCAAGACTTGCCTGTAACCTGAGAATAAGAAATATGAAACACTACGTTAAGTGATTACGCAGGGGTAGGACCCTGCGAACCACCTCCGGCGTAAGAGTAAGTATGAGTTATGGTTGTATAAGTGTGTGTAAGTAAAGATATGAGTGTGAAATGAGCATACCATAATCCATTGCCCGTCCAACCTATTTATAGTGAATGAAATAGGGTTGAGATCACTTCTGCATGAATGTCGGAGATCATGGGGGCGTTCCATGATTGTGGATAACCGCTAGGGCTTAGTGACCCACGTTCTCAGACTTGACGGGGAAGCCAAGAGAGAGAGGGAGATCGTGGGTTTGACCAAGTTAGGAGGTTCCCTTATCCATTGTCCTTCGTCAGCCATACCTCGAAGGGCTTAGGGCTTCGAATGGCGAGTTCCCCTTAGGTAACCTTCGTGCCAACGAATGGTTTGACGCCTATGGATATTTTGGAATCCTAACTTGGGCCTTCGTATAGAAGGGCTTCGACACGTCTCAGAGGAGTGTCCTTTGAGGTACTCGGAGGGTACATCATTAGTAAGCTAAGTACCAGAGTGATGGTAACGCTCGTTAGCAGAGCGGAGGGTACGTCATCAAGCCCCCCAGTCTAATGTTATGCATGCGAAGAGTGCATGGCTTTAGACTTATCATTGCTTTGTTAAAAAGACTTGGTAATAATTTCTACTACTTTTGTTTTTAATAGTCCACATTTGACTCTATCATGGTGGATACCTCATTAAGCCCCCCAGTCTAATGTTATGACTTCGTAGGAGGCATGAGATTAGACTTAAGTAGTTCAGAAACCCTTTGTTATACAAGGAGCGTGTGTATTAGGTTTTGCCATGTAACTTTCGCTTTTAGTTATAAGCATGTTTTATCGGAACCGATTTGTACATACGCTGCGTTGTCGAAAGGTACCAATGTTTGCGTACAAACTTGGCTTTGTTTTGTAATGCATGGCACAATGGCATATTGTCGCACCTGTTAGGCTCTAGCATGCTCCTGCACCTGATGCGAGGATGATGGGGGTGTCCCGTGATTTTAGGTAACCACTTGGTTAATGTCCCACGATCCCTATCTTGCTGGGAAAGCCTTGATAGGGTTGTGAACGTGGGTTTGACTTGGTCTTATGAAATCTTTTCTTTAATATCTTCAAAGAGCATACCCCGAAGGGCTTAGGCCTTCGATTGGCGGATTCCCAACTGGTAACCATATCATAGATGAATGGTTTTACGCCAAAGAACATTTTTGGAGGTTTGCCAAGTATTTCGGAATGTAGCTCCGAAGTGAGTATGAAGGGGAGACCTTCAAATTGAATGGAGGGTATATCATCAAGCCCCTCGGTCGAAAGTGATGCGTACACTTTGAATGTAAAGATTTTGACTTAAAAGAAATACTTCCTTGTGATAAATCGAACAAGGATTAATCTTTAAGTAATATAGACCTAGAAGGTCGTATATTTTGTATGTATACGAAGCTTATGGACTTCATTTAAGCAAAGTAGTAGTCCTTGGACAATTTACTATTCTGCATGGTATGTGGCTTCGGCCAAAGACAATATTGAATGGGCTTCGGTCGTATGATGCATGTACTAGGGTTAAGGCCCTAGTTTAAATGGAATCAAGTAGGGAAATATATGTCTCTTGTGCACTTCTCGTACGCCATTTTTCCGACGCTTAAATTTTACAACCTAAGGTGTAATAACCTCATTGTGTGTAAATTTCACCACCAAGAATATAATGACCGATTTTGATCATTGACAGAGGGTCGCGACCCACTCCATCTTTATCCTTTGGGTAACATAAGGCTTGGAATACCTTAAGACCACTTAGGAAAGTTAATGTGAAGTGTAATGGATGTTGTATATGTATTCAAGACTTATAGTTGTCTTGTTTCATCCCTTCGACATTGAAACTTATAAACGACTTGGCTGAACAAATCTTTGTGTTTAAGAAACGAAGCAAGAGATTTGTGGGAAATATATTATATCATTGAATTGGTAGAGAGGATTACATCATTTTGAAATGAACACTAAGACAACTACCAATAATGCTTGCTTTCCTACGAAAAGCTTTTAGTACATTGATTTTAAAAATAAAGTAAGTTTTACATCTATGAGGTTATGTAAATATACTTGCAGAGTCGATGCTCTATAATTGTGTCTACAGAGACACACATAAATCATGTGAACATAGGCTATGCTCTGTAATCGTCTCGACAGAGACACCTATATATTATGTGAACAAAGCCGAAGCTCTGCAATCGTGTCGAAGGAGACACCTATGAATCAGAGGCTATGCTCTGTAGTTATGTCGACAGAGGCTTATGTTATCATATGTGATGCTCCGTAGTCATATCGACAGAGACTTATGTCAACATATGTGATGCTCTAACAGAGATTCTAGGAACGTAGGGTATCCTCTGTCAATGCTGTAGGATCTCTAATGATCATTGTGTCATAAGAAAAGGCTCAATAAAAGATGGTTTATAGTGCTCTTAATAAACATCAAAAGTTTCATACGTAGATAATATGATTTGTAGTGAAATATAGGCAATATAGCGTATTAGTTTCGTAGAAAACATACCAGATTGACAAAGTATATCCTCCGTCATTAGTGTACGGTCTCCGTTCACCTTGTGGTAAACATTTTGCGAAGGAAGGTTCTGGCCCTTCTTCTTAGGAAACCCCATGACGAAGACTGCAACAGAGACTTCTTCTCAAAATGAACCCGGACATAGGCTCCTACGAAGGTTATTGAACCTTCTATCCAAAACAGACCATAACAGAGGTTGCTACGGAAACTGCAACGGAGGCTCCTACGAAGGTTGTTGAGTTTGAACCTTCTTCATAAAACCAACCCAAACAGAGGCTGCTACGGAGTCTGCAACGGAGGCTCCTACGAAGGTTGTTGAGTGTGAACCTTCTTCATAAAACCTACCCAAATAGAGGCTGCTACGGAGTATGCAAAGGAGGGCCCTACGAAGGTTGTTGAGTTTGAACCTTCTTCATAAAACGAACCCAAACAGAGGCTGCTACGGAGTCTGTAATGGATGGCCCTACGAAGTTTGTTGAGTTTGAACCTTCTTCATAAAACGAACCCAAACAAAGGCTGCTACGGAGTATGCAAAGGAGGGCCCTACAAAGGTAACAGAGGCCGTAACAAAGACTGCTCCATTTAAACCCGACAAAGGATGTTGAAATGGTAAACGTAAACTTTGTGGTTGGTGGAAAATCTCGTGATTAGAGATAAAAGTGGAGATTTCAGTGGTGCTACCATGAGGTAACAAGGATGTAGGGAATTACGGTTGAATTCGACCGTTATTTATGGAAAGTGGTTATTTGACTCAGAAAATGGGACTTATCGTTGCGGGTCCCACGGATGGCGCCACTGATCGTACAAAAAGATGCACATACCAGGCCGTCAATGGTGATTGACGGATTTAGGGGTGATGGTGGTAATGCTGAGTGCAAGATAACCTGAAAATAAGAAATACGAAGACACTACGTTAAGTGATTACGCAGGGGTAGGACCTTGCGAACCACCTCCGGCGTGAGAGTAAGTAAAGAGTTATGGTTATGTAAGTGTGTATAAGTAAAGAGATGAGTCTTGAATCAACTTCCCATAATTCTCTGCCCGTCCAACCTATTTATAGTGGAAGAAATAGGGTTAGGGGTACCTCTGCGCAAATGTAGGAGAACATGGGGGTGTCCCATGTTTGTGGGTAACCGCTAGGGCTTAGTGACCCACGTTCTCAAACTTGGCGAGGAAGCTAGGAAAGAGAGGGAGATCATGGGTTTGACCAAGTCAGGAGGCCTAAGTTGGGCCTTCGTACAAAAGGGCTTCGACAGATCTCGAAGGAGGTTCCATCGAGCTGTTCGGAGGGGGCTCCGAACAGTGACGGAGGCCTTGACAGGGGGGCTCCGTACAGTGATGGAGGCCTTGATGGAGGCCAGGCTCCGAACCTCGACAGAGGTTAGACACTATGAGTGCTTTGGGTGCAGGTCGAAGGCATAGGCTTCTTCCTTTAAGAGGGTACATCATACCCTATGTACAAATGGTAAGCTAAGTACCAGAGTGACGGTAACGCTCGTTAGCAGAGTGGAGGGTACGTCATCAACCCTGAGAGATTCCTTAATGCGTAGATGACTGCCCAACTCAACCAGAGTTAACTCCTCCTTTTTATGTTTCAAGGTATGCTTGAAATGTTTTCGATAAGGAGGGAGTTTATCAATGACACAAGAGACTGAAATAGCCTCATCCATGTGCATATTGTGTTGTGTTGGGTACAGTCCCAGATAGAGCTTATAAGCCTAGAAAGGGTATAGCTATCCTGTGTAATTACAAGACAACTATGGAGAACCTTTACAAGAATTGTATTCAAGCGGGAAATAAATACAATACTCAAGAAGACAATAAACACAACAAACTTGATCCTCTATGGATCTATATTAATTTACTTTATTTGTTATTGGAAAAACATACATAAAACCCTAGCCGCTGGTTTCTTTTATAGTACCAGAAACCCTAACTTTGCAGCTTGCTAATCACGTAAAAGATATGCACTATCTATTCCTATTATATCTCATGCATATCGTAACTAATAAACTAATAAAGTGGAAACTACATATCCGCAGAAACATAATAACTATCAGAGGAAACTACACTATCCGCAGAAACTATACTACTATCAACAGGAACCACATCAGCAGAATCCTACTTTTATAAAATTCCTAACAATCCTCCCCTAAACTTGAATTTGACTCTGTTAACTTCAAGTTTCCAGATACATCTTCACCATGCAAGAGGATTGAGTAAACCAGCAACTGAAATGATAGTAAGCACCAGCAGAACATCTAGAACCACCAGAGACAGAAATGAAGTCCAAGATTCCATCAGCAACCTCTAGAACAGCAGCATCAAGAACCTCCACAACATCAGTAACCTGAGTAGATTTGATGAGCCTTTACCAAGTAGCTACTCACTCTTGGGCTAGCTAGTTCTTGAGTGGAATCATGGCATCACCTTGGTGAACTAGTAACCAGTCCAACACTTAGAACATGAATCAATGGTGTGTTGGAGAACCCTAATGGTTTTTGGCAAACCATTACAGCCATCAATGGATTTGAGTTGTCTTTACCTGAAGCCGTTAACTCAGGACTAGTCATGGTGTTCCACTGCCTTTACCACAAGCCACGAACTTGTGGGCTAGCCAACTCTTCATCTATGAGGACATGGTGAGTTGAGCACCATACAACTTATTGGCAAGTTGTCAACCATCCTACGGATTTGACATCTCTTTACCAGAGCCGTTTGCTCATGGTGTAGCCAATGTTTGGTGTGTGAGACCAGGGTACATTGATAACCCTCTGATTTTTAGGAAATCAGCACCTATCAACGGATTTAAGAATACTTACTAGAGCCGTACCCCCATAGTAAGTTGACCCTTTATCCCTCAAGACATGGTGAGTTAAAACCAGATATGATTCCAATAGTACAACATGATCCTCAAAGATGAAAATTAGTAAACAGACAATATATAAAAAATATTTTTTTTAACACAAATAAACAAACAAATAAATATTTACAAAAAGAAATAAAGTATACAAATAACAACATACCACCCATCAATAGGACGAATCACCAGAACCATCAAGTAGCTTAACTTTTAACCTTTTGATCAGCTGTTCTGCATTAGTCATGTAATTCCCAACTGGAGCAGTAGAGAAAGCCAACTGCTTCTTCAACATTTGTTTCAACATGGATGCAGACAAAGGATAATCTTGATCTGAAAACATGTATAGATAGACCCCAGACCAAGTCTGAACCACATGAATACTAGAGAGTGGATAGAAAGTCTAATTAAAAACTCTCCACTGAGGTTGACCATCCCAAATCTTAAAGCCATCACCATCTTTATATTTGGAATCAAATAACACTTGAAGATCACCCAACAAAAAAAAAAACCAGCCCCTTGTGCAGTATGTGATTCAAAGTGTTTTGAAACCATACCATAAAGAGCAATCAGATCTTGTCTATCAAGAAAATTTAGGATCTCAGACAGAAAAGTAAAGTGCCTAACTGACCCATCCTTGCGATCAACCGAATTACAATCTCCCAAACCACCAAGACTTGTAGGAGTGAGTTTCCAGTTCACCAATGGAGACCAATCTACCAACTCCTTATCTGAATCATCCTCCTCAAAGTCCTTTATAAAAGAGCTCTCAGTGGCAAGAAGATCAAAGTCCTTTACATTCTCTGTCTTATCAGCACAAAGATCCTTCTCCTCATGATGTGGAACATCCACAGCAGAAACTGATGCAGGTATGTCAGAAGAAATCTTGAAAGTGCTACCAGAAGGAATGGTTGAAGGCATATCAGCAGATATCTCCTCAGAAGGAATGGAAGCATGCTCAAAAGTATCAGAAATCTTTAGCCTCTTAGGGTCAGGACCTTCCAAAAGAGATTGAGAATGTTTAACCCTAGTATATGGATTGAGACCATCCTTTTCTAACCTGGAGTAAATTTTATTATACTCCTTAATCAACTGATCATCTGGCAAGGATCTCACATATCCCATAGTCCATCCAGTATTGTAGACAGCTGAACTCATGTTCTTAACAAACTCTCTCATATGTTTTCTTTGTTCAGCTTGAGATAGAGGCTTGTCCTTTTTCACTTTAGCCTTTCTTTCTGCATCTGCCTTCTTCTTTTCATTCACCAAAGCCATTATATCATCAACATAATTCTCCTAATCAAAGGCACCTCCTAAAATGGATTGGGCAAGAAATGGATTGTTAGATACATCACCAGCCAATTGATTCCAGGTGTCATCAGTGAATCCCAAAGCAAGATCATCCAATATTTTCTTCCTTTTAGATGTAAGTTTAGGAGCTGTGGAGGCTAAAAATTCTGCATTAAAGGTTGCTTATGCTTGTTCAGCTACTACCCTGTCACTCATGGAAATTTCATGTAGCTTGAATAGTCTTTCATGTTCAGCCTTATCAACACCAAGATCCATTTCCTCTTCCTCTTCACTTACTTTACCTTTGCCCTTATCAAGCTGAGAAAAAGGCATGGGTTCATCCTCAACAGTGTCATCCATTGGATCAGAGGGAAAAGGCTGAGAAGCTCCAGAAGCAACTGTAGACTGATCAGCAGCAATAGATACATTATCAGCAGGATTTAAAGATTCCTTTTCCTCACCTTTCTTCTCAGTAGCAATAACTTCTGGAGGAATGTCAACATTTGCAGCAGCACCAGAAGGTTCAGAGGAATCCACCACTCTTGACTGAAGAGTCATTTGACTGAGATAACTCATCTTTCTCCTCTGTCTCCTCTGAAAGACTTGTACTGCTGAATCCTTTGAAGGTTGAGTTTCTCCTAGGGACATGGATGCTAAAATATAAAGTGCATCAAGATCAATATTAACCCCTCATGACCCTGTTCCTCCTCATCATCAGACACCACAAATCTACTCCTCTTCCTATTCAGCCTCACCACCAAATCAGTCACCCTCTACAATAACTTCACCATAGCATCACCCAAAGTATGCTTAGTCACCTGAAGCTCTGCCCTTGTTTCCTTGAGCTGGAGTTCCAAATCATCAACCTTCTTAACATACCTGTTGAGCAAGCTAGACATATTCATTAGAACATTAGGATCCTCAGCTCCACCAGCATGATTACCTGTGGTATGAGGAGCTTCATTGGTCCTAGGAGGAGACACATGAAAATCATCATCAAAAGTGGTGTCTTCCTCAAAAATATGTCTAGGTGGACTATGAGGTTGAACAAAAGGATGAGTAGGATTAACCTCAGTCTCAACAGGATTTTGTTCCTGTGATGTAGAGGCAATCACTGGCTCCTCAGAAGCAACAAACCTTGGTGAAGGTGGAGGTTGTGGGTCATCAGTGGCAACTGATGTAGAGACATCAGCAGCAACATGGACACCAGGCAACATAGTGGGTACCAAGGGTCTAAGTTCTCCATCATAATTAGTTTTCATTGTAGCAAATAACTTAGCAGTTAATTTAATGATGACCCTTGGAGTTTTATCTGAGGTCTCAATGCCTAAAATCATTTTTAAAAATCTAGGATACATCATAAATTTATGCTTGGTATCCTTTAAATTCTTAAGCATGTCCTCAAAAATATATCTTGAAAAATTATATTGTCTACCATGAGCCAAACAGATTAAAGCATTTGCAATTGAATTAGAGAACTGATCCCAACCACCAGATTTGGGACTCAGGCATTGAAGCAGGGTATGGACTAAAAACCTCCACTTAGGGCAAAACCTATTTTTATACCAAATGAGCTTCCCATCACCAGAGGGATACCCTAGGCTGGCCAAAACATAGACTAAATCATCTCTAACATTCTCAAAGAGACCACCAGCATCATCAAATTGCAACTGAGTCCTAATAAGAGACTCAGTTATCACATACTCTCTTCCATCAATGGTTGCCACTATCTCCTTGGTAGAACCAGTGAGAGATCGCTCATGAGCAGTGGCCCAAAATTTCCTGACAAGAGAATCATAAACAATAGATGGAGAGTGAGTGAGAGCATACCTTATCTTGGAGCGCAAGAGAAAATCAATCATGGAATCATAAATGTCGCTCCCTTTAGCATGTTCCAAAAATGCAGTTTTGTTGTGATCGACTTTGTAATCAAGAGATGCCATTGATGAAGGGTTTGTAGATGAGCATGATTCAAAAAAACATAGGGAATTATGTAATTAGGTTATGGGATACCACTGATTGACTATTGAGATAAGTTTCCCAAAATAGCCATTTAAATTGACACAAGATTCAGAACAAATCTTTGACCAATTTTGACTTTAAATGAAACCCAAATTAAATCCTCAAATTATATCAAAACCAGTAGCAATGAAAAGTCAACCAACGAAAACCAAGCAGTCAAATGGCAGAAACCAATTAACTTTTGTCCACAGTTATGAATTCAAAGCTACCAACAGAATCCACAACTTATCAGAGGAAACGAGTACAATATCAGCAGCAATGAAAAGGAATCAAATCAAATCTTTGACTGTTAGGTCACTAGTTTTACAACACAAGCTTACAAGAAAGAGATAAAGGCGATTGAACAATAAACAAACACACACACACATTTAGACTAAGACGGTTTACGCGTAGAATGTATGTGAAAGGATAAATTGAACAGCCAACCTTCAAATGAAGGTTTACAAGAGTATTTATAGGAGGGAAGCTAGGGCAACACTCCTAGTTACCTTCCTTTCCTTTATGGGCTTGGGCCTAAGCTCATGGGCCTTCTACATAAGCTTAAGGCTAATAACAAACATAAAGGCCATAATTAAGCTAACTATTACATGTAAATTACTAACACTTGATTTAGGTCTAGGAGTGATTCCAACAATCTCCCCCTAAGTGTTAGTGATGAAAAACGGTGAAGGCGTTGATGTAATAGTAGCTTTGACATCTTCTGACATTCTTCTTTCTTGTGAGAAGAATTGCCTTGATTCGAACAATCTCCCCAGTGTAGAGAGATAGTTTTCCTTGAGCAGTTATGCTTTGACGTCATCACTAACTTTGTTCTTTGATTATTGTTCTTTGTGGTGAAAGTGATAGTATGTTGTTGTCTGCCTCAGGTCTGCTTCGCCGCTACAGTGTCTACACGTCATTCTTCAACATGCTCACACGCTCTTTGACGTTGGAATTCAGTACTGATGAAGTTCTTTAAGTCTTTAACTTTGTAGATTCTTTGATTTGACGAAGAATCATTCTGACTGTTGTGTTGCTTTTGGATAGAAATTCCATTAGTGATGATGTTGGCGTGAGCATGAGAAGAATCTGCACGATCATCCCGCTCCGGAGCTTCCATAAGAAGAAAACATTTAAAAGGGTTAGTAATAAGCGGATTCCGGCACTTACAAGTTTGAACTTCGAGAGTGTTAACAACATAGTGTGAAAACACAACTCTAATTCTTACAAAGGCCGTTCCTGAACTGGAGTCCCACAAGTGAGATAACGCGATGTACCGAAGTATCACCTCACGACTGTAGACCGTTTGAGACACACTAAGCGTAATCCACGGGGAGTTACCAAAGAGACCTGATAACGTTTTAAAAGGTACCATTTTGAGGGGTCGTTTAAGTCCTTATTTGATCACTTTTGTATCCGTTATTGCTTAATATCGTTCCTTTTCACTTTTTAGGTCTCTTGAAGGCAAAATGCTGGAATGGCACTTATTTGGACGAAAAGGCGCGAATATACGAAGAAAATGGCCAAAGTCAGAATCGAGACACTCAAAGCTGCTGAAAACAGAAGGCGACGGCGTCAGGTGTTAATTGCGACGCCGTCGGAGGATTTTTGTGACGATACAGAAGCCAAAAACTCTATTTTCAAGTGACGACGTCGGGCTTTAAAAGAGTAGGCCGTTGCTACTCAGACGGCCTAGATTCAATCCAGACGACGTCAGAAGCTGAAGAGGACGGCGTCACAGACATAAGGTGACGCCGTCGCAAGATTAACGTGGCCAAGACGAAACCCTAATGACGGCGACACGACGGCGTCACAAAACATAAGGTGACGCCGTCGCATATGTAATATTATATATAGAATCCGAATTTTTCAGTTTAAGAGAGTCTTTTTGTGGAGTAAAAACCTAAAACCGAACCAAGGGTGTCTTGTACAGTATTTTAGGGTTTCAAACCCTATCTTACACCAAGATAAGTATTTACTTCATCAATTCAATTATGTCTTTGATTATTTGTGTGTATGCTTGCATGTTCTCCATGTCCGGCTAATGTATTTGTGTGTTTGCTTAGGAAGTATGAAACTTAGTTATTGAATATTGATTGGTTGTTTCTTATCTTAGTTGATTAGATTCAATACCCGAGATTCGTACCTTTTAATTTCCTAAAAAACCATAAAAAAGATAAAAAATAATCTTCCTCAACCTTAACCTTAGCGTAGTAACTTCTCACTAGCATTCCTATTCCCCTAGAGAACGATATTAATACCCGTGGCTTACCCTAATACTACACTACAACGATTAGATTCACTGCCTAGGGTGTTGAAAAACTTGCTCGACGAAAAGGAAGTTCCTTTGACCCCAAACGCTCTGCGTAAGCGTATCAAGACCTGCTGTCAGGGCTGTTTGATGTTGACCCTGGCAGGAGTTTCCATTCAATCACTGAGGATCACAATTGTGAACCTCTCATAAATGTTCTCGACAGATTGCTAAGATCTGCGAAGGACTCGATAATGTACCACTGAAATTCTTATTGTTGAACGTCAAGTGATGAAATGTTAAGTGTACCTAAGAGATCTTTTGATGAATCTCGTGGCTCTAGACTCAATAGTGCGTATTGGTTTTCCTGAGCGGAGACTAGGGAGAGGGTCTCCTTCTTCAATACCAACGATCTCTAAGAGAAAGCCAATAGTTTACGTAGGGTTCCCTGTGAGAATGAAACAAGCTTCTGTTGAGAGAAACTTGAGTGGCTAAGAAGGTATAGTGCGTGCGTCACTAGGTCCATGACGACTTTTAATCTTCAATACCAGCGTCACTTAGTGACAACCAGTATCATATGAATTGAACCCGGTGTCTGCCCTAAGTTGAATAATTTGGAGGGCTATTTCTTTTCACCCTTTTCTTTACATTTCTTTTTAATTCTTCAACTCCTTCTTTCTCCGATTCTCAATTTCTCCTTTTAATCATCGTACCTAAGGACTTCTAAGTACTAACTATTTGTGATGTCCTTGGGTAGATCCCTCCGGCTCTGGCGGATCATAGGACGGTTATTCCTAACCTTAGTCACCTTATCACTCCATGACTAACCTATGTTGCCATAAAACCAATTTTCCAAGAAAATCTCTCAAAGGGTTTGTAAATGAAAAACATGTTTGAACCACTGTGAGAGTTTTATCTTTTAGCAAAAAATACTCCCCCTCCACATGTGCTTTAGAGTTTTGATGGAAATCTGCACCGTGTGGGAAGAGCGCGCACTTTTGAATTGATCAACTCAAGATAGACAATCCCCCACGAGACACGGTTATGTTGCATAGTTAAAGAGTTACATTGTCAGCTTTTAGGTGACAACTAGCTCTAATAACTACCTTGAAGGTGTAGACCAACCTCGAAAGGTTGTCATACCCGTCAGAGTTCATGTCTACCAAGAGTTTCTCGAATGGTACTTTCTACTTGGACAAGTCCTTTGCGAGACACGTTTACATTACTAGCGAACTAGCTTGAAATTATTACCCGTCCAGGACAAGTCTTTTCGAGTTACTAACAGTTTAGTACCGTCAATTTGTTGGTTAAGTCTATTACACAAAGATTCATTTGCATTTACACAACATATTTCTTATCACATAAATTTTCTCCCCCTCAAAAATGGCATATAAAATGTTATTTTTGAAAAGTTGATAATAAATATGACCATTTCGAGTGTTGCGGGAAGATGACCACTATGAACAATTTGTGAACAAAGTTTTAATTCAAATACTCCCCCTCAACAAGTGATATAAACGGTTGAGGTTTTGAAAAAATCATACGGGGAAGTTCTTGTCCTTTTGAGCAAAACCTTGAAAAATGAAAGGTTTGATAGGTTTTACTCAAAAGTAAGAAGCTTTCGCTCCTTTTATAAGGATTGTGGTACTGAAGCGTACCACAGGGTCCTTTCTTGACAAGAACGGGTTGTACACTTTTATGTGTGCACAAACCATTCACATAAATAAATCACACATCCAAATTGATAATGAAAGAAGCAGTTCAAGGGGTACCAGGAAGTGCAGTGATGTTGCCAGGAGTGCGAACAGGGCGTTGATAGCCGGTGATGTTAATCCTGGGTCGACTGACAACAAAGCTTTCCAATGTTCTGAACTGATCCCTTCGAAACAACCTTTCATCAATCATTTTGATGATCCTCCTCACATCCCTTCGATCCTGAGAGTTCCATCGCTTAGGAGACCCAATCTTTTGACGTATATCCTTCAACCTATAAGCCAATCCGTCCCTAACCATCTTCAAAGTGTGATCCCCAAATTTGTGAAGATCGCTACACGCCATTAAGCAATTTCGTCGAAGTTCATTGCGGTAAACGACGTCGAATGGTTTGCTGAAGAGTGTATATTGTGAGAGTTGGTTGATGTCGGGAAGATCAAGCTGAGGTGGGGTGAAGTTAACACGGGTTTGATATGATTCAACAGCCAGCTGGAGATCTTCTACACGTTCTTTGATGACTATGCTTCTGATGAAGATGAGCAGTGACTTGATGAATTCACGTTGTACTTCAATTGAAAATTGCCTCATGCGACCCTGTACTTTGGCAAGGTACATGTCTTCAATGTCGTTGAGAGACAAATTCTCAAAGTCAGCTTCAGAGAATGCATAATCCCGTTCATCTTGCCTTTTGACCACAATCTTCTTGAGAAAAGTGTAGTCCCATTTGGTCGACAGATCAATGTGTTTGATGGCAACGATATCCTTAGTACTGAACACTGCATGTTGAGACTTCTAAACCTGGCAGCTTCGGTAGTAGATTCTTCAGCGTTCCGGCCAATGATGAATCCCGTACATTGCATCTCGGTCGTATTCTTCCACGTTGTTGGAGAAAAAGTGATTAGCTCTTTCCTCGATAGCTATGCAGTTTGAGTATATGGCTGCTGGGAATGGAAGTGTCAAAGATGTAGCATATTTCCTTGATCCATCGCCACCGTGTAGAAGAAATTCCAAGTCTTTGTTAAAGAAATATCTGAATGGAATCCTAGGTTCATCTGGTTAGCCGATCGTTGGTAGTGGTTTAGACCAGTCGGTGTAATATGGAGGGTTGTCCCGTTTGGTGAAGTCGATGTTTGCTTCTGGGTTGAGCCAATCCATGTTGTTAGACATAGCTCGAGCAATGTTTTCAAGGTGATATTCGACCTCGATGGCACTTTCTGAGCTATCTTTCCATAGTTGAAAAGCTTCATTCTTGATTCGCCTCAACTCGGATTTCGTCATCTTCTTCACATGGAACTTTTCTTGCATAATCTTAGCATGCTCCAAAGTATTACTGTCTACCAGATCTTGACCTTCTTCAGGGTAGGGAGTGGAATTGACAAGTGTAGAAAACCATTCAAACTCCTATGTTGTATCTTCATCTAGCCATGATACGACGTCAGTCATTGGCGCCTTCTTCTTCTTTTGTTTTGGCCTAGATGAGGATTCTGGTTTCTTAACTTGTTTGGGAGAGGTGGGTTGTTGTAGGGGCTCATGGACTTCCTCATCGTCACCACCCGTATACTCAAAGTGATCACCGGTTTTTTGAGTCTCGGGCGGTAACTCAGATGAATCCTGAGGTTTATCAGTAGAAGATGGAGGAGAAGATCTTTGTTGAGTAGGAGTCCGTTGTGGTGGAGGTTGCATCGAGTACTGAATAGAGGATGATACATCAGACTTCTTTGAGCATTTGGGCTCTTTATCCTTGTCCTGATCTTTGTCTTTGTTGGGAATTACGTGAAGTTTGGATTATGCTGATATTAATGCCGAAGTGATTCTGCTGAAGATGAGTGGATTCTGCAGAAGACATGATCTGCTGAAGTTTATTAGTTATTGATTTGTTTCTGCGGAAGTGTTTATTCCGTGTTTAGTTTATTTAGTATGGATATACATGAGCTTTATTAGGAAGTGATTGTGTATATCTTATTTAGTTTTATGATTATACGTTTCTTGGGAAACGGTTTAGCGATATTGTTTAGGGTTCCTTATCTATAAAAGGAACGCATTAGAAAGAGTTATGTATCGATTGAAAAACTCAGTTTTAGTTAATATAAAGATCCATAGAGGATCAAGAAGTTCTTAGTTATTACTTGTGTTTATATTCCGCTGATAAATATAAGTTGTAGAGATTGTCTTTTATTGTGCTTGTGATTACATAGGCATACATAACGATCCACGAGCTCAAGATCTATCAAGGTCTGTTTGTTTCAACAAGTGGTATTAGAGCCTCGTGAGAGTCTCTACGATACTAAGGACAAGGTTTTCTAAACACCCATACAACCATAACATAATCATCATGCCTGGTTCAGACGTTGATACTGAACTCACCAACAACCAAAACTCCACCCATCCGCAACAACTAAGTCTCTCTAATAGCAATGCTAAGTTTCCTTACCTTAAAAGGGAGGAATATGATCTTTGGGCTATGAAGATGCAGAACTGGATCTCCAACATTGATTGGAATCTATGGCAGATAATTCTGAAGGGGAACAGCTTGAAGAGAACTACCACGGATGCTGCTGGTAATATGATGAATGTTCCTCCCAAAACTGCTGAAGAGTTGCTGGCAGTTCAGAGAGAAACCAAGGTCAAAACCATTCTTCTGCAAGCTATTCCTGAGGATCACTTGAGTGATTTTCACTTCATGCAAGATGCTAAGGATATATGGTTAGCAATCAAGGCAAAGTTCGGTGGGAATGAGGAGTCTAGGAGACTGAAGAAGTCCATGCTAAGACAACAGTTTCAGGACTTTCAAATATCTGAAGAGGAAGGAATACACAAGGGCTATGATAAGTTTCACAAGATTTTAAGTCAGTTGAATCAGCTGCAGGCAAAGCCGGATAATGATGACTGTAACTCTAAGTTTCTGAGGTCATTACCTCCATCCTGGCTACATGTAAGCATAGCTTTAAAAGCTAAAGGTGGTTTGGACATGCTTACCTTTGATGAGCTGTATCACAAACTTAAAGCTCTTGAACATGATGTAAGAAGCCCTTTTTGATCATCTTCTTCTTCTGCTAGTCATACTGCATTTGTTGGAGCCTCTACTCCCAAGTCTAGCTATGGCCCAAGCCCATATCCGTCATCATCTTATGCTGCTCCTGCACCAAGCTCTCTTCCTAGATCAAGTGGATTTATGGAAGATGTTCTTGGATCTTTCTTTGCTGATTATGATCCTCAGCAGGATCTGGCCTATGAAGATTTGGATCAAGTGGACCCGATTGAGATGGAAGAGATGAAGCTGAAGTGGCAGTTGGCCATGCTTTCCATGGATATCAAGAACTTTGAACGCAAAACTGGCAGAAGGTTTGGATTCAAAGGACGAGATCCAGCAAGGTTTGACAAGAGGAAGGTTAAGTGCTTCACATGCCAACAGATGGGTCACTTTTCTAGAGAATGCAAAGACAGGAAAGCTGGTGATGAGACAAGATACTCTTCTTATCAGCAGTATCAGAAGGAGGCAGGAACCTCAAAGGGCTCAGCTGCTTTGGTCACTCTGGATAGCAATGTGGACTGGAAGCAACATGAGGAGGATGATAATGATGGTTCTGATAATGTTGGGTTGATTGCTAGCTGCACTGCACAGGACAGGTATGATCAGATTGCCTTGATGGGCATCTCTCAGGTACAAAACTGTTTGTTTGGTTGTAGTGAGCGTTATAATGAACCTAAACAAGCTTATGATATTTTGGAACCTAAATATAATGAATATTATGTGGAAGTAGAAGCTTATAAACAGGCTTTAAAAACACTAGAAAGACAAAAGGTTTGGTTTCAGAAGAATCAAATAGCTTATGATGAGAAAATAGATGTTTTAGAAAGAGATCTCGAATGTGCTACAAATGAATTAAAATGGTCTGAGAAGTTAAGAGCAGATTTAGAGTCAGAAAATCTAGAGCTTAAGGAGAAACTTAAAGAGGAAATTGCTAGGCATAAAGAATGGATGATGAATGGGAATAAGTTAGCTGGTTTTATTTATAGTAGTCAAGCTTCTAACTCTACAGTGGCTTTAGGTTTTAAGAAATATGTTGGCTTAGAAGCTAGGGATGACACACGTAAATCTACACCAGCCAAATTAGCTAATTTTGTCAAAGAAGGTCAATTACATTCTGTCCCTGGTCCTATTAGAGGTGAACATATGCCTATTGACGTGTCCAAAATTAAAGACTTTGATGGATCATATCATCTGTATGGCAAAAAGTCAAGAGACATGCCAGACCCTAATACTTCTTCTAATGACTTTGTCTCTTGTGTTAACAGTGACAAGTCCTCCAAGCAAGGGTCTACAGAGTGTGATTCAAATGACAAGTCTGACCTTCCCAAGTCTGACCTTCTCAAGTCTGCCCTTCCCGAGTCTTCACCCCTGCCTGCACCCAAGACTACCAATAAGAGTGTCAGAGTTGCTGCCAAGGAATCTACTTCCAAGACAGTTGCCTCTGAAGACTTAATTTTTAATTCTTTGCATAATAGTACTGTTAAAAACAATTCTTTTCATGGTTTTGGTTTGAATACTTCTGCTTGTAATAATACATCTTTTGGTTTGAATAAATCTTCTCATCAGAAGAAATGTTTTGTGTGTGGAAGTAAATTTCATTTAATTAAGGATTGTGATTATCATGAGCAAAGGATGAATAGGTGTGGTGATTCTAGGAAATCTAGACCAATGTGGACCAATGTTAATGATATACCACCTTATGTTCCACAAGCTACTTATTATAATAATTCTTTCCCTTGGAGAAGATCAATTGGAAAACCATATGTTCAACCAACCAGTGAATATTTTAAAAATGGTTATTGGTCTAGATGTGTGAACCCTATGACTGATGGGAAAGGGTACTGGGACACTGCTGTCAAGACCTCAGCAGGTTGTTCTTGGAATAAACAGGGACCCAAGTTTAAATGGAAACCCAAGAACAATAGTGGATCTTATTCTTCTGCTTGGCATAACTCATATGATCCACAAGGCAGGTTCAAGTCAGCAATGACTTGAGCCTCCATAGTGTACTAATTATCTGTATATTTTTGTTGTTGTTGTAGGATCATCCCCTTAAGCATAAAGATGTTGGTATTGTTGACAGTGGTTGTTCTAGAAGTATGTCAGGAAACAGGGACATGATGCATAACTTTGTACCCATTGAAGGAGGAGGCAATGTAACCTTTGGAGGAAGTGATGGACGAATTACTGGAAAAGGGACCATCAAAACACCTCAGCTAGATTTTGAGAATGTTTATTATGTCAAGGAACTTCAACACTTCAATTTGTTTTCAGTCTCACAAATCTGTGACACTAAGAACAAAGTACTTTTCACAGAGGATGAATGTCTTGTGCTGTCTAAAGACTTCAACCTCCCAGAAGAAACTTCAATTCTGCTGAAGGTTCCTCGTAGTCACAATCTTTATACATTCAACTTAACTAATGTCCAACCAGCAGGTGACTTAACATGTTTGGTGGCTAAAGCATCTGTGGATGAGTCCACCAAATGGCTCAGAAGGATGGCCCATGTCAATTTCAAGACCATTAACCAACTCTCTAAACTGGGCCTAGTTCAAGGTCTTCCTGCCAAAGTATTCACCAATGATCATAACTGTGTTGCTTGCAACAAAGGAAAGCAGCACAGAGCCTCGTACAAAGGTGTTCCTGTTACAGCAGTAAGCATTATCTCTGAACCTCTTCAGCTGCTTCATATGGATCTGTTTGGTCCCACTAAAGTGAGGAGCATTGATCATAAATATTTTTGTCTAGTGATCACTGATGGTTATAGCAAATTTTGTTGGGTATTCTTTCTAAGGACCAAAGATGAAACATCTGAAGTATTGAAAGACTTCATTACCCTTATTGAGAATCAGTTGAATAAAAAGGTGAAAGGAATTAGGTGTGATAATGGTACAGAGTTCAAAAATGCAATTCTGATAGAACTCTGCAGGATCAAGGGAATCAAAAGGGACTATAGCACTCCAAGAACCCCTCAACAAAATGGGGTGGCAGAAAGAAAAAATAGAACCTTAATAGAGGCTGCAAGATCAATGCTGGCAGACTCTAAACTTCCAACCATGTTTTGGACTGAAGACATGTTGACACGACTCCTATTTCTACTAGAGTGTCAACAGACCTTGGAGAACCTTATACAAGGTTTCCAAAACCTTCAGATCTTGGTCATCATCAACCTAAAGCAGGCATCTTCAACACACCTTCCTATGATACTGACTTTGAACCTACTGTGACTAATCTTGATTCCTCCATTGATGTCAACACCACCACTACTACAAGGATCAACAATGTTCATCCACAGTCTAATATTATTGGTGATCCTAATGCACCTGTTAGAACAAGAGGTACTGTGGCGCGTTCTCAATATGGTCAGGTGGCTTTTATCTCTTATGTCTCAAATCAACAGAGAGACAATCACACAGACTATGAACATTGTCTGTTTGCTTGCTTTCTCTCACAAGTGGAACCAACCAGTGTTACTCAGGCTCTTGAAGACTCAAGTTGGCTTGAAGCAATGCAGGATGAGATGCAACAGTTTCAAAATCAGCAGGTTTGGATATTGGTACCACTACCTGATGGTAAGTATGCTATTGGGACTAAATGGATTCTGAAGAATACGAGATATGCTCGAGGTGTTGTCATTAAAAATAAAGCCAGATTAGTTGCACAGGGTTATAGACAAGAGGAGGGGATCGATTATGATGAAGTGTTTGCACCAGTGGCAAGAGTGGAGGCCATACGTATTTTCTTAGCTTATGCATCCTATATGGGTTTTATGGTCTATCAAATGGATGTTAAAGGAGCTTTCTTGTATGGTGAAATTGAAGAGGAGGTGTATGTCACTCAACCTAAAGGATTTGAAGATCCAGATCATCCTAACTATGTGTATAAGGTAGTCAAAGCTCTCTATGGACTACATCAGGCACCCAGAGCCTGGTATGCTAGGCTTTCTACATTTCTTCTGAAGCATGGTTACAGAAGAGGTGCCATTGATAAGACTCTTTTCCTAAAGAAGAATTCCACTGACATAATTCTTGTGCAAGTGTATGTGGATGACATCATTTTTGGATCCACAAAGGAAGCTTGGTGCAGGGAGTTTGAGGAGCTTATGAAGGGAGAGTTTCAGATGAGTGCCATGGGAGAGATGACTTTCTTTTTGGGACTTCAAGTTCAGCAGAAACCTGATGGTATCTTAATCAGTCAGGACAAATATGTGAGGGACATCTTGAAGAAGTTTGGTATGGAGGGTGTAAGGACTGCCACTACCCCTTATGAAGCTCCAAAGTCAAAGACCAACAATGAAGCTGATCCACCTGTGAATGTTCATTTGTACAGGTCAATGATTGGGTCTTTGATGTATTTAACAGCTTCCAGGCCTGATATTACTTTTGCTGTGAGTGTTTGTTCGAGACATCAAGTTACTCCACTGACTTCCCATCTCAATGCTGTTAAGAAGATCTTTAAGTACCTCAAAGGCCAACCACTTCTAGGTCTTTGGTACCCAAAAGAGTCTCCTTTTAAGTTGGAAGCATATAGTGATAGTGACTATGCTGGTGCTAATCTGGATAGGAGATCCACCACTGGAGGTTGCCAATTCCTTGGAAAGAGATTGATTTCTTGGCAATGCAAGAAACAAACTATTGTGGCTACCTCATCTACTGAAGAAGAGTATGTTGCTGCTGCAAATTGCTGTGGACAGGTTCTTTGGATTCAAAATCAGTTGTTGGATTATGGGTACAATTTCATGAACACAACAATTTTTATTGATAATCAGAGTACCATATGCATTGTTAAAAATCCAGTTTTTCACAGTCGAACAAAACATATTGAAATCAGGCACCACTTTATAAGAGATGCATATGATAAAAATTTGATAAAAGTGGTCAAAATACATACTGATGATAATGTGGCAGATTTGTTAACAAAGGCTTTTGATGGACCAAGGTTTCAACACCTTGTGGTCCATATTGGAATGCTTAACCCTTAACTGCAAAGTTTAAGGGGAGGCATAGGCCTCAGGGGAGGCATATGCCTCAGGGGAGGATTTGTGTATAACTTTGCATTTTGCTATGTAAATTTGTATATTTGGTTGATTTTAACTAACTCTAACCTGCTAATGTAATCTTAGTGTGTTTCTTTGTTGGTTTGTGTGTTTCTCTGTGTTTGTTTTGTTTTGCAGAGTATCTGTTCTGTTTTTCAGAGATTTGATCAGAAGTATGAGGGCATGTTTCTACTGAAGTGCAAAGTGCTGAAGTGAGTCAATTGTTTCTTCTGAAGATAATGCACTGAAGTTATATGATTCATTCAAAGAAGTATTGAAGCAAATTCATCATTCATTCATTCAAGAAACAGTTTACAGCTTACAGCTTACAGAGTACTAGCAACATCAAATGCGTCTACATGATCTACTAGTCCTAATCTATTACATATCATCCGTTCCAACATCTAACAGGCTGTTGGATATGCATGATCGCTCAGATCTTTCACACTAAATGCTGGCTACGCTTTTGTGATGTGCATAACCAACCCTAACAAGATGCTAAGGATCAAAATGGAGAGGATAGATTGATGCAAATGATGATGATGACAATGGCCACAAATGATGATGCACCAAAACCTGATGCAGAAAGACCAAGAACCACCTCTCTATCTTCTGGGAGTGGTGGATTTTTGGCTCGTGGCCTTCGTTGAGGCCAAGGTGCTGGGGGTTGGGAGTGAGATGTTCCCTCCTTATAGGAGTCATCAGAATCATCAGCAGATACACTTGGATTATCTACACTTTCATCTTCAGATGAAGGGAGAAAGGGTGATTTCTTTGATTGTGGATATGGTTTTAGAAAGTAATGAAGCCATGGATTGGTATCTTCACTAGATGATGATGATGATGAGGATGTTGTTGTGAGATCTATGATCTCAGGTTTGGTACTCATGGTGTATGATGGCTAATTTTGGGTTATTGAGGAAATTAGGGTTTGGAATGATATTTGGGGGTTTTTGATGAAGTAGTATGTGTGCTTTGGGATTGCTTTATAGACGGGTTCAAGTCGTAAGAGAATTAATGCGTGTGGGTGAAACAGTAAAAAGATATTTACTGAAGCTTCTTGAATAAGTAATCTGTTTCTGCTGATTGTTCTACTTCAGCAGAATGGTTTCTGTTTCCACCGAAGTTAAAAGTGAATTTGAGTAAAAGTAGAAATCCACGTCATCGTTGGTCAACTTTGACCAAAATTGGGAAATTTTCATTTATTCTCTACCGGCATATATTCGCTCCATATTAAGGGATTCGATTTTTAACTCATTCAAAACACTTCCTTTTGTGCAAATCATAACCCTAATCTTCAAAATCTCTAATGGCGCTTCAATTTAAACATGATCATAATAAAGTTGCTTTTCTTGGAACTGCTCGAGGAGATGAGTTGTATAGGCCGATGATTTCGTTCTTACAAAGATCAAAGATTCAGTATGCATTAACGCATTCTCCAAATGCTATATATGAATCCTTGATTACGCAATTTTGGGCGTCGGCAGAAAGAAGAAGTAATACTGAGATAGTTGCAAGTGTTGATGGAAAAGAGTATGTGGTAACTGAGGAACTGATCAGAAGACAACTTCGCTTGGATGATGAGAATGGAGTTTATCATTCTGATTCTACGATGGTACTTGAAGGGCTTCAGGCGATTGGATATCAAAGTACGAGGACAGATATGTGGTTAAAAAATAAGCTTTGTCCTATGTGGAGGTTCTTGGTTCATACGTTGCTCCAGTGCTTCAGCAATAAGTCTGGAGGATGGGATCAGTTTTCAACACAAATGAGATGTGGTATTGTTTGTTTGTCTAAGGGTTTGACTTATAATTTTTCTAAGTTTATTTTTGATAATATGGTTGAAAATATAACTAGGAAAAAGGGTAAGTTTTTGATGTACCCTAGGTTCTTACAGATGATATTGAATGTTTCTACACAAACCCAAGCTTTTTATCCCATAGGAGTTTTGACCTCTAAATTATTTGCAACAATGAGAACTAAGTTTGAGGGGACACATTTTCCTTTGTTAGCTGCAATGTTGCCTCCAGAGAATGTTACTGCTGATGAGGGTAATGTTGTTATTGTACCCTCTGTCAATACTACTGATGGTAATCTTTCAGTAGATGTAGATGAGGGTCCTTCTGCTGTTGCTGAGGCTTCTATATCTTTACCTAGACCTTGTCCTAGTCAAGAACCTACACAAGTTTCAATTGATGAGGTTCAGGTTCATAATGATGAAGTTCAGGATCACATTGATGAAGTTGAGGTTGATGCTGATAGATTGCCTACACCAAGTCCTGTTAGGAATCCATTTGGTAAAGGATGTTCTAATGTTGATCAGGTTAATGTTACTCCTGAAAGGTCTAATGAAGTTCCAATTCCAGCTGAGCAATCAGTTGATACAGATGAGGATTCTATTACACTTTCCTCATTATATGCTCTGATGAACAAGCTTACAGGTGAGGTGACTGATCTTAAGAAAGAACTTGCAGAAACCAAGTCTGTTCTTGGTAAAAAGGTAATAAGAGAAGCCTGGTTTCTTCTGAGGAGGAGGACGAAGAGAATCTTCATGCATCCCTTGGAATATTGGCTGATGCAGCACTTACATCTGATGTTTCTTCTCCTATTGCTAAATCTTCAAGGAGCAAGGAGCCTATTATATATGCTAGCAAAAGAAGAAGACAATATTTGACTAAGGTATCTGCTGACATTACTAAGGAGCCAAATATGGTTGATGCATCTGCTGATGTTATAGTTGAGGAGGTTGCTTCTGATCATGGTCAAACTTCATCTATACCAGAACAATCAAATGTTTCGCCTTCAGCAGATGATGAAGAGGTTTTTCTTGCTGGGAGAATGTATAAGTTGAATTCTTCTTCTGAAGTTTTCTCTACACCTGTTGAGGAATTGTCTCAACCTATTTCCTCTGATGTGGGGTTGATTGTTTCTTCTGAAGCTCACATTAGTTGTGCTGATATTGGTTCTACTGAGACATCTTCTGACAAAGAACAGGATCATGTGATTGATGATATACTTAATTCGGGTATAGTGACTGAAGAAGAAAATCAAGCTCAGGCTAGATTGTTTGATAATTATGAGAATATGCAGAAGAGTCGTATTGTTGCTAAATTTCTTCAAGATCAGTATGATTCTAATTTATCTCCTGAAAGGCAATTAGAGCTTGATGAATTATTTCCTAAGATAACTGATGATCAATGGGATGCTTATACTTCTCAAGGAGCATCTGATCCAAATCTTGCAAAACTTATATTAGGAGCATCTTTTGATGATGATACTTTTGTGGATAAAATGGTGGCAATTGGTAATCTAAGGAAGCAAGAATCTGCTGCAAAGAGAAGAGCTTTAATTGATCAAAGAAATAAAGCCAAAAGAGAAAAACCTATGACTGTTGCTCAGAAGAGGAATTATATGAGGAGAGTTGTGAAGAATTCTGCTATGTATAATTCTGGTATGTCAATGAAGCAAATCAATGCTTTGTCTGATGATGCTTTGATTAGACAGTATAATATGGTTATGAAGTTTTCTTCTTCTGGTTCTACTTCTTCTACTCAATTGGAAAACATTGCTTCAATGTCTGATGTTCCTACAGCCAAGAGACAGAAAACAGTTGAAATTGTGGATAATTTTGATACTGTGTTGCCTTTGGTGGTTTCTCCAGTTGTTACCTCTGACACAACTTCTGTAGTTACTATTTCTTCTGATGGGGTTGTTGCTGCTGAATCCTCTTTGGTTTCTTCTGAAATGTTGTCCAGTGTGGAGTTAAGTGATTCTCTGATTCAGGGACATGATCTACAGCTTGATACTGATAACATTATTGGTACAGGGCAGCAGAGCTTGGTTACAAGGAGTTCTGACAGATTGGCTAAGAAACTTTCTTCTAGGAATACTGCTTTAGATCTCAAGGCTGATGCATCTACATTTATTGACGTTGGATCTGTTGAAGTTTTTCCTGAAGGATCTCATGTGGTCTTGGTTGATTGGAAAGCTGGAAAGCTTAACACTGTTTATAGGCTGGATAATACTGTTCTTGAGTTCAATTTCTTGAAGGACATTCTTCATTTGGTGACTAGACATGATTTGAAGATGCTGTATGATCATGTCATTCAGTATTATAAGTTTCCTTCAGCAACAGGTTCTGGTTTATATTTGTTGGGTGATCTTCAGGTTATGTTTGATTCTCATTCTCCAAATGGTAAAGGGTCTTCTATTTCGAAGAATTCTCATAAGTGGGAGATTGAGAGTTGGAGATTTTATCCTTTGCCTTGTGTTCATGTGGTTCAGACTACATGTGGTATGATTTTGTGTATGCTATCCGATAAGCTTTATCCTTTATCAGATACTTTTATGGAAAGGTTGCTGAGACACAAGTTGGAAGTGCCTCCTCATCCTGTTGGCAATGATGAACTTCATGCTTTTCAATGTGTTGGTTTGATTAAAAATCAGCTTCTATCACATGCAGGTTCATCTTGATTGTACTATTTTGTAAAATTTGTTTTCTTTCTTTATTTCTTAGTTAAAAAAAAAAAAAAAAAAAAAAAAAAGTTTTTGGTTATATCTAACTTTTCTTGCAGGTTTGTTGTATACTTTTCTTGGTTATTGACTCACCAGATATACTTTGTGTATGTCAAAGAGTTAGCTAGTCCAAAGGGTACAGCTTTGGTAAAGACACATCAAATCTGTTGATAGCTGTAATGGTTTGCTAAAAATCATAGGGTATGCAACCATCCATGCTTCATTGATGAGTGTTGTATGGTTTTCAATTCACCATGGTTTATTCCTTTTTGGAATCCAAGAATTGGCTAGCCCACATGTATATGGCTTGTGGTAAAGGCAGTGGCATTCCATATTTGGTTCTCAATTCACCAATTCTAAGAATTGACTAGTCCTGAGCAAACGGCTACAGGTAAAGACATTTCAAATCCGTTTATATGGTTGCTGGTTTGCCAATAAATCAGATGGTTATCAGTGTACCATATTTTACGAACTTAAACATATGGCTACTCCAGTAGTAATGGCTATTGGTAAAGAGACATCAAATCCATTATTTTCAATGATTCACTTCTCACAGGAGTTAACACACCTGGATGTGATGAGAATAGTATGAAACTAATTTGTTTTGATGTACCTCTTGTCATTTGTTGCTGCAAAGATATGGTGTTTTTAGCTTTTCTACATCATCGAGATGTTCTTCTTTAATTTCTTTGCTGTTGCTGGTGTTCGTGCTCAATCCTCTGGTGCTGTAAGATCTATCGAGAAACTGGAACTTAACCATGTCAAATTCCAGTTTAGGGGAGGATTGTTGGGAATTACGTGAAGTTTGGATTATGCTGATATTAATGCCGAAGTGATTCTGCTGAAGACGAGTGGATTCTGCCGAAGACATAATCTGCTGAAGTTTATTAGTTATTGATTTGTTTCTGCGGAAGTGTTTATTCCGTGTTTAGTTTATTTAGTGTGGATATACATGAGCTTTATTAGGAAGTGATTGTGTATATCTTATTTAGTTTTATGATTATACGTTTCTTGGGAAACGGTTTAGCGATATTGTTTAGGGTTCCTTGTCTATAAAAGGAACACATTAGAAAGAGTTATGTATCGATTGAAAAACTCAGTTTTAGTTAATATAAAGATCCATAGAGGATCAAGAAGTTCTTAGTTATTACTTGTGTTTATATTCCGCTGATAAATATAAGTTGTAGAGATTGTCTTTTATTGTGCTTGTGATTACATAGGCATACATAACGATCCACGAGCTCAAGATCTATCAAGGTCTATTTGTTTCAACAGTCTTCATCATCCCTTGAACGTTTGGGCCTAACAACTTCTTCTCGGAATGAGGACCTGAGTTGGTATTCCAATAGAGCTTCAAACAGTTTAGCTTCATGCGAGGCAAACGTTGCAGAGCGTGTCGACATTTGCGCTACTAGCCGGTTCACCAATTCATCATCTGAGAAGATTGTAGATTCAACTGGATTGATGATTAAATTCATCAGAGTTGATTTCATGGCTTGTTTGGCTAGATGCAATAGATTTGGATACAGTTGTCTGGTATACATCTGCTTTGTCAGATTCGGAACGACCTCCATAAGGAACTGTTGAGTGTATCCTTTGATCATTTCATCCATTTTTCCTTGAAGATCATCTTTCATGAGCATCTGGACATACTCCCTTTCCTCTTGCATCTTGTCGAGATCATCATGAATATACTGTATCTGATCAGCATAGAAATTCATCTTCCTTTGGAGGATGTCTTTCTTTCTGACTTGCTTGACAGCATTCCCAATTCTTTTATGAGCATGAGATATCCAAGATCGAGTAGGCTTCTTCACTGATTTGGATGTTGATTTGGTTGATCTTTTAGATGGTGGTGGTGAGGAATGAGATGATGAATCTGATGAGGAGGAGACATGAGGAGGCTCGGGGTCCTTAAGAGGTGCAGAAGTATCCTCCTTGGAACGAGTTGGACTGTTGAGAAGATAATCATCATAATTCTCTTCGTCATCTTGTCCAGATTTAGCCTTTTCTTCCGTCTGAGCCTTAGCTTCTTCATCAGTTTTCTCTTTCTCAGTCATATCCTTTTCTGGTTCCTCAATGTTAAAATCAGTAGACTCCTCCACAAGCGTTTGTTGTTGCACAAGAGTGGTGGCACCAGATCCCTTATCGGGTCGATTAACCGTATCAGGATCTGGTGAAGAGTGGGCAGCACCACTTGATCCTCCAGGGCCACCCATTTGGTCTTTTGCAAATTCTTCAGCCTTTTGAAGGTGTCTAACGAATTTAAACTTCTTCCTGTAGGATTTATCCAGTTGCTCTTCATCACTTTCTGAGCTTACTCATATGGCACAAGTACAGGTGTCTTTCCTTTTCCTAGGTCAGCTGGAGGACTGGGAGGTTTAGATACCGTTGTGGTTTCATCTTTAGCAGTTTCAGAGTACGTAATCTCTTCTTCTGATTCAGTACCTTCTGAGTCCTCGTCAATTAGCTTTCTCTGCGGTTCAGGTTTAGGTAAGGGAATGGGAACAGCTTCTTTAGAAGGAACAGTCCTTTTACGAGGAGGATTCCTCTTGGGAAACTTCCTATGACTTTCAGTACTTGCAGCACTTCTTGCACTGCCTCTTCTGGTTCTCCTTATAGGTGTTCTAGAAGATTTGTCATCGAGATGACCAACTGATAAGATCGTTTATAAGCTCAGCTAGGGATCAATAACAAAGACTAATAACATGCACAGCGGAATAAACTAATCAATTCTTTGTTATTGAACAAGGTTTTCAATCACTAACACTCTAATAATCTTAGACGTTTATAGAAACACGTCTACTAACTAAACTAATAACCTAGGCGTTTACATGAACATACGCCTAGGACACACTAATCTAAAACCCTAGACGTTCTTCCCTAACGTCTAGGCTAAACACACACACCCCTTTAGTCGACTACATTATGGAAGACATAATTAAAAACCTACACCTATGTCCTCTTTATATACTAGAGGATAAGGACTAAATAATAAAACTGTCATTGCAAGCAAGCCCTTCCATCTTTTAGTAGGTTTACTTCTTGTCATATTAAGTCCCTCATGTTTCATTCTTTTTGTCTTTATCAACTCAAACATATAATTCCCAACACCAACTTTGCCTTCTTTTACTGCAACTAGATACCTTTTGTATGTCTCGAGCTTTTTGATTTCTTTAGACAGAAGGTGATCAGGTAATACAGCACCCTATTTCTTTGTAGACGATTCCTTGATTCTGACTGATAGGGTAGGCTCAGTCAACATATCGTGATTGTCTGGGTCATTGAGCCTCTGTGGAATATCGGGATTAAGTCCAAGTGCTCTCTGGATCAACAATTTTGTGTATCTGACATAGGGAATCTTTGAGCCAAGTTTCTTGTGAAATGACATCATGTCATCCCATATCAGAGCTTCGATTTTGATGTCCTTTTTATTGATTAATGACCAGAAAATTTGTAGCTCCATGAGCTTAGGATGCTCATAGCCACTATCACGACCAGAGACTGATTTGGTGATAATGATGTAGAGGGTTCTCCATGGTTAAGGAATGTTCTTAAGCTCCACATGAGAATGCTTAGAGATCGTTCCTGAAGCTTCATCATAGCCAATATCAATCAGGAATTGAAGAACTGTCTCCTCAGTAGGTGTGGCAAAGAAGTCGGTTGCCTCGATTTCAGGAATGAGAAGAACAGCCCGTAAGTCTGCATGAGTGATGGTGACTTGTTTGTGATTGAGCGTCACTGCACTGCACTTTGACCTGTGATCCTCTGCATTGAATTCCAGAATTGCTGAATGTAGATTTTCGGTACTGTAGCAGAGTGTGAGAGCATGTTCTGGTAGGGATGATTCTTTAGAACATCCACAGCAATCAAGCAGGAAGATTCTGAGCAAGTGAGGGTTTCAAAGTCAACCCTAAGGTTGTTCTTTCCAATATTTCTAGGATGGCCATTAAGGAAGATGTCAGCAATTGTGAGAACTTCTAGTGCATCCACATTCATTTGAGCAGCCATGTCGTGATTTGAAATAACATTAGCCAAAAGAACCAACATATCGAAAGACATAATGTTAGTCAACAGAAGGTTTTATTGTCTAATTATAGAATGTACAGTGTTAAAGATTGTTACGAGTCCAAAGTCACTTGTTTGTTCAATAGTCCAATGTCGTCGTGATAAGTTTTGTGAATTAGTTAACTTTAAGTTTTAAAGTTTATGTTATCACATATTTAACACAACATATTAAACGATTAAGTTTATTAGTGACATTATTGGTTTCGTGACGATATGATTTGTTTATTAACAAGTTTGTGCACGTAACAATTCATAATGAAGGTCTATCAATGCTTAGGCGTAGATATGGCAAAGTTACGCGTAAACAGAAGTGATATAAGCGTAGACGAAAGCTTATGCGTAGGATCCTAACTTACGCGTAAGAAATGTTACGCGTAGGAAAAGGAGACCTTATGCGTAGGGCTTACGCGTAGGCGTATAAAGACCTTACGCGTAAGGCTTACTCGTAAGAGTAGACCTTATGCGTAGAGGTCACTGTTTACGCATATCCTTCACAGGATACGCGAAGTCCCATTGTAGAACCTTATGCGTAGTAGTTACGCGTAGGATTACTCTTACGCATAACTGCCTACGCGTAAGGTGATCCTTATGCGTAGAGTAACAATCGACCTTGATTCTGAATTTTACGAGTAGCAAGCCTGAAATAAAACCATCATATCATCAATCTTAATATGTATAGTCATATTAAACACAAATCATGGCATGAAATCAAGTTAAGCAGTTACGCGTAGAAAGTCATACACGTAGGTCAAAACCCTAGAGTTTAAGAATTACGTGTATGATTTCTAACCATAGGATTTGCACCAAACAATTTCTGGTAGGTCTTAAGAGTTGTGAGAGTCTAATAACCAAGTTTTAACACCCAATTCGTGGTGAATCAAAAATACCCAAACACAAGAACATTAAACTCTAATTCCTAATTCTGACATAATTAGTGTTTCTGGGTGGTTATAGGGCCTGGAAATCTTTAATACAACACAATATGAACATCACACAATAACCTTTTTGACCAAAACCATTCACATTTTAAAATACCCAAATTTACGCATAAACCCTAATTTTCAAAATCACTCAATTCGAGTTTCTGGGTTTGTTTTGAGGATAGAAAAAATATCATTGATGTTATTAAAACATTTTGACATTATCTTTTTAACCACAAACACATAACACATGATCATGTGTTCTTACGCATATGCGAAGAACACAAAATCAACCATATAAGTAAATTTAACCGTTGGATTTATTTAAAAATCAAAACCAATGTTTAAAATCATGTTAGAAACATTAATCCACTTACAGTTTGATGATCAAAAACACGGATTGGAAGAGTGATTCTTAGGCGTAGGATTTGTTTTGGTTAGAGTAATAAATATGAAGTGATAAGTTAGGTGGAGGACTTTTATTAAAATGACTTTCATCTTTTGACAGTTTTGGTCCCTCCACCTTTTCCTTTTTCACACAAAGCCATTTAACTTCCATTTTGGTTACCAAACAAAAATTGTTAAGAAAGAAACTTGACGACACTCCCCCTCGACTTAGATAAATAATGAAAGGTTATAAATTTTAGTCCGAGGAGTATCATTTAACCAGAAAAATGTACCACCATTGATAAAATAAACAATCGGGATAATATAACATGCAAGTACACAGATGTTTTGAAACAGTTAAGTGATAATTTTCTCCCCCTCAACACTTGATCGGAAAAATACTGAATTTTGAAAGATTAAAGTGTTGATGGAAGAAATGTACTTGCCATGTTGAAAGAAAATTAGATTAGAAGAATATTTTTGTTGTTTTATAAGATTTTGTATTTTTGTATTTTGTTTTTGAAAAAATATTTACAAAAGAGATTTTGGTGTTTGACAGGTTTTTAAGACTGTTTTAGGAGGTCATCCAATTCCTCTTGAGTCAAACACCTCATACCAATCCGGTGGACCAACTCATTAAACCTAGCGGGAGGCAAGGCTTTGGTGAGCAGATCTGCCAATTGGTATTCAGTGCCCACGAAGTATAATTCAACTGTACCCTATTCCACGTGGTCCTTGATGAAATGATAACGAAGATCGATGTGCTTTGATTTCGAGTGCTGGACTGAGTTGCACGAGATCGCAATGGCACTCTGATTGTCGCAGTACATCGGGATTCTGTCAAATACGTAACCATAGTCTTTGAGTTATGTTCTCATCCATATGACTTGAGCACAACACGCGGACATGGCTACATATTCTGCTTCGGTTGATGACAGCGATGTACAATCCTGTTTCTTCGATTGCCAAGACACCAGTTTATCACCAAGAAATTGTAGAGCTCCTGAAGTACTTTTCCTTGAGTCTAAGCATCCTGCGTGGTCAGCGTCTGAAAAAGTGATTAGTTCAAAACCAGAATCCTTCGGATACCAGATCCCCAAGTTAATGGTTCCCTTGATGTATCGGAGGATTCTTTTAGCCTCAGAGAGGTGGGTTTCAGTTGGTCGCGACTGATAACAGGAGCATAGATAAACGGCAAATACAATATCAGGTCTGCTAGCTGTTAGATACATGAGAGACCCAATAATACTTCGGTATTTGGTAGGGTCCACTAATTTCCCATGTAAATCAGCGTCTAGCTTCTTGGTATGAGTCATTGGTGTGGCATAAATATCACAGGTTTTCATTCCAAATTTGTTTAACAATTCAAGGGCATATTTGGACTGACTCAAGAAAATACCACGGGGTGATTGATGAACTTGTAATCCTAGAAAGAACGTAAGTTCACCCATCATGGACATTTCAAAATTTTTCTTCATTAGTTTTGCAAAAGCGATTGAAAACTTTTTATGTGTAGACCCAAAAATGATGTCATCCACATAGATTTGAACAATTAAGATATGTGCCCCGTGATATTGTATAAAAAGAGTTGGGTCAACCGAACCTTTGGTGAAATTATTAGCAATGAGGAAAGATGATAGCTTATCGTACCATGCCCGAGGGGCTTGTTTGAGACCATAAAGAGCTTTGTTCAGTTTTTAGACATGGTTCGGGCACTCTGGATCAACGAATCCTTCGGGTTGGCTGACATGAACCATTTCTTTCAGTTGTCCGTTGAGAAACGCAATTTTGGCATCCATTTGAAAGACCGTCATATTCATATGAGCCGCGAACGCGAGAAATATCCGAACAGCCTCAAGACGAGCAACCGGAGCAAAAGATTCTTCAAATTCTATTCCTTCTTCCTGATGATAACCCTTAGCAACTAGACGGGACTTGTTTTGGATGACGTTTCCTTCAGCATCCAATTTGTTTTTCCAAATCCATTTGAGACCAATGACGTAGACCCCTGTTGGTCTTTCAACCAGTTCCCATACTTCAAGAAGTTTGAATTGGTTTAGTTCTTCTTGCATGGATTCAATCCAGTTGTCTTTTTTCATTGCGTCTTTAATGTTTTTAGGCTCAGATTGGCAGACAGTGAGTGCATAAATGCAATGTTCACCATCTGTGTGAAGACGTTGTCTCGTAACGACTGGTTGATTCGGGTTGCCAATAATATTTGCCAGAGGATGGTCTTTAGTCCATCGATGTGTAGAGGGTTGATATTGGTATACATTGTGCAGATTCTGAGGATTCAAATGGTTTGTTGATGATTCTGCGACATCAGGTGCAGCAGTGTCATTAGCAAACGGGTTAAAGAACGTATTTGGATCAAAATTTGAAGGTGGGGGTACTTCATTCAGAATGTCATCAGCCGGTTCATCATTGTTGGAAGCGGTTTGTTCAACTGTTGTGGTGGAGTCAACTGGTGGTGCTTCTTCAACAGTAGTTGTTGTGGCAGGTGTATCAGGTATAAGAGTATTATCAGGTTGAGCAGCGGAAACAGCGGATACACCTTGAGTACGTTCATCAATATCGTCATTAAACAGCGGAGCAAATAACCTTTCCATTTGTTGACGAGTGAGCTGGGGGCTTTGTTCAGCTGATGATGGGGGTTGAGGGAAGTTTAAACGGTTATGACCGGGTTCTAAGCTGTTATACTCAGAAGCCATTTCCGTAAGTTCATCAAAATGAGCATGAATCATTTCCATCACCTGTTTTGTACGACGATTCCAGACCGGTAACCTTTAGAATTCTCACAATATCCAATAAAGACTCCAATGTCGGCTTTGGCTTTGAGCTTTCCAAAATCATCACGATCATTATTCGGATAGCAAAGGGATCCAAATACATAAAAGTGTTTGAGATTCGGTTTATGGTTGTGGACAAGCTCGAAAGGTGTTTTGTTGTGGCATTTTGTGATCATAGAGCGGTTTTGAGTATAGCATGCAGTAGATACAGCTTCTGCCCACAAGTAATCTGGAAGTTTAGCATTGATTAACATTGTTCTTGCAGCTTCCACTAACGTTCGGTTTCGTCTTTCAAGAACTCTGTTTTGTTCTGGTGTACGTGCAATAGATGTTTGATGCTGAATTCCCACTTTCTCATAAAATTCACGAAGGGTTTGGTTAACAAATTCAGTTCCTTTGTCTGTTCTTATTTGGCGGACGGTGTTCCAGAGCTGAACTTGAATTTTCGTGAGAAAGGTGATGATCATTTGTGGAGCTTGGTCTTTGCTTCGAAGAAAGTAGACCCAAGTCCATCGTGAATAGTCATCAACAATTACTAAGATGTAGTGTTTGCCATTGATCGTTTGCACGTGCATTGGGCCACACAAATCCATGTGAAGAAGATGAAGCACATGCTGAGAGCTGTGTTCCACCTTTGAAGGAAAATGAGCACGAGTGCTTTTTCCTTGTTCACAAGCTAAGCAATGGTGATCTTTTGAATACCGGAATCGTGGGAGACCTTCAACTAGTTTGTGTCGAGCAAGGTTGGTGATGGTTTGAAAGTTTAGATGTGAGAGACGACGGTGCCATAGCCAGGATTTTGTTGATGTTGCCTTTGAAAGTAAGCAGATGGGAGATGAAGCCACCATATCTTGCATAGAGATAGTGTAGAGACTAGAATTACGCGAGCCAGACATAAGGTCATTTCCTTGTAGATCACGAATGAAACAAGTTTTCTCCCGGAAAGCAACCTCCAAATCTCCATCACAAAACTGACCTACTGAAAACAGATTGTGACCGAGGCCTTCCACATAGTAAACCCTGCTGATTTTGATGTTCCCATTGACATAGTCTCCGTAGCCCATGATAGCTGCGAAGTGATCATTCCCGAACCTGACAGTGCCAATGAACTTTGCAATAAAGTTTGATAACAGTTTAAGGTTGCATGTGATGTGTCGGGAACATCCGCTATCAACAATCCAGAGAATGATCTGTATCACCTGCATTACACACAGACGACACAGATGGAATAGAAGTAGATGTGGAACCCGAAATGTTAGAGGGTTCCGAAGCAGGTATATTAGACATACACACATTAATATTTTTAGGCATCTATTTAAATCCTAGTGTGTTATATATCCATTGCTGCCATCTATAACTACTCTTTGCTTTAGTCTTAGTGATTGCACTAGGTGGTACTACATTCTTAGGAGGTGAAACTGGAGCTACAGGGACAGCAATGCATGCCTTAGAATCTAAAGAAGGCGGTCTACCAAGCACTGACTTAGAAGAATTAGTGGGCTTAGAGGTATTCCGATTCTTAGGATTCTGTAGACGAGAGATTATAGCTTTAGCAACACATTTTTCATGACAATCAGAATTCATACTTTTATGACAAATAACACAAGGTGCATCAGACTGAATATCAAAAGTGCTTAAAGGTTTAGCATTCGTTACATCACTATTTCTATTACATTTTCCAGACGCAATATCTATGGTGGAAGCAACGTGAGTCTTATTCATAGTCCTAGGGTGTTCTTCTACTTTAGTATTCCTTATTGATCTTTTCTTAGGTCGCAACTTCCTATTCTTCGATTGAGTGCTCCTAGGCAGTGAAGTGCGGACGTTTGGAAAAGACGCAACTATTCCTGTTTCAGTAGAAGGAAGCACGTTAGCAACTTGTGATTTGGCAGTAGGGATTCTAGGTGCACGATTACTAAGTGTTACAGGTGCTAATCTCTTAATGATGGTTGGCGGAAGTTGTTCATACTTTCCTAACATTTCTCTTAACTTAGAGATAGTGTGAATCAAATCTTGATTTTCAGAACGAATATTACCAGCAAAATTCATGACTTCTCTAGTGTGAGCAAGATAGTGATCAAGTTTGTTTGATGCTTCATGACGAGTCTTATTGAGTAAATCAAATATGACACCATATTCATGTTTAACTTTTACAAGTTCTTGTTCATATTTTGAGATTTGACCTTTCAAAGACACGTTTTGATCATCCAGTTGCGCAAATTTAGGATCAGAAGATTTTTCATGCAACTGAGCGATTTTCTTTTGAAACCCAAGTTGTTGATTGTGAATATCTTTTTCACACCAATTAAGACGACGTTTTGCATTGTAAAGTTCGTTAAGTAATCCTTTATTTTAAGCTTTTAAAGACTCGATCTGAAGCACATTATCAGTATTCTCAACGGTTACCATAGAGTCAACATGATCAGCAGAGATATAATCAGATGCATGTGGCAAAGAATAGAATAACACAACATTATGGATATCAGCACAGATAACATCTTTCAAGAGTCGATCAACATCTTGTCTCAACATTTTCTTTTTACGTTTAGTATTAGAAATAGATGTTTCAGTTTTCTCGAAAACGACCTTCATCACTCCTAGTTCCTTATGAAAATCCTTTTCCCAAGCTAATGCACAACTTTTCAAATTTTTAACGTTAGGTAAAAGATTTTTCTGAAAAATGTCTCTTTGTTCTCACGCCAGAGGCGATTGAAAATGATCAATTTTGATTTCAGAACGATATTCTATCTCATGTTGTAAAATTTTTAGGTCAGCCATGAAAATGTCAAAATATCTAAGAATTTTTTGATTTTCAGGTTTTGAGTTTACTTCACTGATGGAAGGTAAAGGACCATAAGTTTGTGCATAATCTGGTTGGGGATTAACATTAGAAGACTCAGGTTTTTTGATGATAACCCTTGGTGTGTTAGAAGAATCCGTTGGTGTGACGAAAGTGACCGGTTTTGAATAATTAAAAGGTTTGTTGTAAACAACAGTTTTTAATTTTGATCGACTCTCGTCTTCTGCATCTAATTCCTCTTGACGATGATATTCAACAACACTCATAACAGTATCATTAATTTTATATTCTGCACTATAAACTTTAGGATTTGGTTTGAATGTTTTTAGTGAAAGCTTTGGTTTGTAATCAGCTAGATTTGGTCCATATCCTTTTGGATTGGGTTTTAAAGTAAACTTTTCAATAGCTTTTACTGATTCACCATGTTTGTAAACAACAGTTTTAAACTCTTTAAGTTTGTTTTGCAAGCCGATAATTTCTTCAAGAAGGTCATCTACCCGATTCGTTGAATGCTTTTTGTATGCGGAGAACTGTTTTTGACAAGTTAACAACTCAGCCTTAGCTTTTTGATTTTCCAAGGTGAGAGCGTTAATTTGCTTTTTATGTTCATGTTTCAGTTGTTCTATTTCAGAAAACAAAGCATTCTTCGAAGCGGCTAGATCATGCATCTGTCTCTCTAAATATTTTTCGTTTTGATGAGATTTAGCAAAAGCAGCTTCAAAACCTTTTTCACGGTTTTCTTGAGTTTTGAAAAAGTTGAGTTGCATTTGTAAGCATTCAAAATCCTTGGTTAACAGTGCATTTTTGCTTTTTAAGTCCTTATTTAATGCATAACATTCCTCCATTTTGATTTGATGGTCTTGAATTAAACGAGCAAAATCTGGATGAGGCAACAGTTCGGCTTGTTCAACGTGAGTCACAACATGATCATTATTTAGATCCTCAAGTACAACCACGAAGTCAATTTGATTATCAAAGGAAACCATAAGGTCATCTTGATCGTCAAATGTAACTACAGGGTTTATTTGAAAATCGTCAGAATGAGATGTAGATGACTCATTTTGAACAGTTTGAGCCGTGCCGGATTCAGATATTTGCGGAGATATTAGTTCAGATATGATGATGGTTTGTTCGGGTACCTGAGACAAGCCATCAGTGTCATACACTGGGCCTGTTTCACTCATGTGTAACTCATGCATATTAGCCATCAACATAACAACTGCATTGGCCTGCAAGTCCTCCATATCATCATCTGAGTCTGCATCTGCCATAAAGCTCTGTTCTTTGTTTGTGAGAGATCCACCAGCTTCATCCTTAAGAGCCAAAAGAAGAGCCTCTTTGAAATAAGCACTGCCCCTAGTCCTTGGCTTTGGGCATGCATTAGCCAGGTGTCCCTTCTCATTGCAGTTGTAGCATCGAAGACCATTCAACCCATTCTGAGCATTTCCCTGTTCCACCACTTGAGCTCTGTTGTTATTCCTACCCATAGCATTAAACCCTTGACCACCTCCCATTTGACGACCATAACCACAATTCTGAACTTCAACTCGTCCATTGTTCACAATAGCCTGATTTCGTGTATTGGATGAGGAACGAATACGATTGTTGGATTTGTTGGTGTAACGGCTAAAAGCATTAGCAATCATAACAAATCCCTGTTGCAATGCTTCGAATGGATCGGATTCCTCATTAGTTTGACTATGAAGTGCTTGATCATTGTTGTTGTTGTAAGGAACCAATTGATTTTGTTGAGGTTGCTGTGATTGATCGTTTGGTGTGACTGAGGCAGTTGGTTGAGTTGCTTGTTGAGGAGGATAACTTTGTTGAGCATATAAGGCAAGTTGTTGATTTTCCGGATGTGTAGGTGGAGCAATTTGAGCATGGAGAATCCTTTCCTGATCAACTTCCTTTTCATGAGGCTTCAAGTAATCGTACAACAATCCATATGTAGAATGATGCATATTCTTCGCTTGACGGAGAAAAAGGACATAATTCAGGACCAAGACTACTCAGGAACTTAGTATTCACTGCAATTCTTGGCATCATGATGTTGTGTTTATCCAAATCATTGATGATGTCTGAAAATCGATGATGATAAGACTCTAGTGTCTCTCCAGGTTCAATCATGAAGTGTTCATAAGCCAAGTAAATTTTGGATTCCAAATCCTCCTGATTGAGTACAGATCCTTCCATAAGAAGATGAATATGGTCCCACATTTCCTTTGCAGTCTTTTGAGCATCAACAGTTCGAAGAATTAGGTTAGGTAATCCTAAAAGGATATATTGCATTGCAAGCTCATCAGCTTCATAGTGTAGAAGTTCTGTTTGATTTAAATCTGCAACAGTAGCAATGTTTGTTTGTTCATCTCTTGGTGGAATGGCATTAGGATCTCCGGGTACAATGACAGTAGGCATCTCAAATGGACCTTCCAAGATAACCTTCTTTAAGAACTTTCTATGTGGCTTCTTCAGATCACAAAACCTAAAGAACCTTATCACCCATTGATCGTAGTTACCTGGAGTGAGCATTGGAGGTCTATCAAGTGATCCAGCCTCATGAATTGATTGTTGGCTGCTTAAAGCTTCACACATCTTTGCAAACCAAGTGGGTTCCTTCATAGTGTTCCTTGATGGATGTTGATTGAAGTCATTTGTGTAGGGTTGAACTTGAAGACTTGGCGGTGTTTGAACCATTTGTGGTGGAGGAATTGCTCCAAGTTGTGGAGTATGTTGTTGATTAAATTGTTGTTGATAAATTGCTTGTTGTTGATTCCATTGTTGATGTTGTGGACTTAGTTGTTGTTGTCGTTGAGGATAAGTGTAAGGGAAATAGTTAGAGTATGGTGGTTGTGACATGATGAAAACTTGTGTTATAAAAATGGATCTTTGTAGTCGAATGAACCTTTGTTGATGAAGTGTCCTTAGGAGTAGAAATCACAATAATCCAAGTAGCACTTATGCGTAAAAACACCAAAGTTACGCGTAACAATCACTAGTTACGCGTAGGATTTAGCTTACGCGTAAGTATGGAAAAGACGCTAAAGTTATGCGTAGACACAAAGTTAGGCGTAGAAACGTATGTGTAGGATTACCTTATGCGTAAGACGTGGCTTAGGCGTAAGATGAATCTTAAGCGTAGGATTTCTACGCGTAAGCTGTATGCTTATGCGTAAGTTTAGGGTTTTACCCCAAGTGATCTTTTACACTTCACAGTGCAAAAGATATCCAAAGTCGACGTATTTTCAGGCTTATCCAAGCAAGAAAACACAGAGTAAACCACGAAAACGAAGATCAAGCCACGGATAAAGTTACGCGTAAGATTAGGGTTTTGATACGCGTAATCTTACTCGTAAAAATGATTATGCCTAAATTTGTTTCTAAACTAGATTTTTGTTATGGAATAGCGTTAATAGTACCAAAATAACACAAAAGTGTGAACCTTGATGAACCAAAACGGCTAAACGGGTTACGCGTAGAACTTTACCCACGAACAAAATCAAGCTCAAAAACTTAGATCCACGCGTAAAGTTTGAAACTTTTTGCCAAAAACAAGTATTTTAACACCTTAAAACGTTGAAAGTACAAGAATCTTGGATTAAAAAGTGTAAAAAATAAGTTTTTAAGCGAACCAAAGAACACGTTATCTTTACGCGTAAGACCAAACCAAAAACTTCAAACAAAAGTGTGCACCCAACTATTTGGCGATTGATACCACTGTTAGGTCACTAGTTTTACAACACAAGCTTACAAGAAAGAGATAAAGGCGATTGAACAATAAACAAACACACACACACACGTTTAGACTAAGACTGTTTACGCGTAGAGTGTATGTGAAAGGATAAATTGAACAACCAACCTTCAAATGAAGGTTTACAAGAGTATTTATAGGAGGGAAGCTAGGGCAACACTCCTAGTTCCCTTCCTTTCCTTTATGGGCTTGGGCCTAAGCTCATAGGCCTTCTACATAAGCTTAAGGCTAATAACAAACATAAAGGCCATAATTAAGCTAACTATTACATGTAAATTACTAACACTTGATTTAGGTCTAGGAGTGATTCCAACATTGACCAATAATAGTGCCTAAACAGTCTCCAATCAGAACTTTTAGCGATACAAATTCCAACCATCCATATTTACCATAACTTCTACCGACCTAAGATTCTAAAAAGCCTATAAAATCAACCCCTTGCAACATCAAACATTCAAACAAAACACATAACCCAAAACACCAAATCATCTAACAAACAAATAACCATGAGCAATTCTCCAAACCACCCAATAGAACTTTCATCATCTGATAGTGTGCCAAACTGGCTCAACTACTTTCTTCCTGGTGCATCCAACTCTGTGACTTACATCTCAAGGGAGCCTCCTAGCAGGTCACCCTCTTACTACATAACTTCAGAAGAAGATCTTCCCACTCCTCCTCCACAGAATGAGGTTGAAGTTTCCAGTGCAGAGCTCAATGCCATGAATCAGGACACTGATGATGAAGTGAATGATCCAACCTACAGGCCTCGCAACAACAGGCCTCTCATAGTTGCTCCTCTAGCTGTGCTTCCCCCTGGACCTTCAGATCCAAACCCCCAACCCTCCTCATCTAACTCCACTCAAAGAACTAAAGTGATGGGGCTTGCTGCAAGGCCAGTATAGGAGTAGATGGATAGGAGGGGAAGAGAGCATCATAGGATGCCAGTGTGGGGAAACATAAGGCCAGAGAGGAGGCCTTGAAGGATGAAGCTATGATCTGGAGGGGTGTAGGGTCTGAAGAAATCTTGAGTCTTGCTTGTTATGTTCTGTACCTGTACTGTTGTCACTGCATTTCTGAATGCAGTCTTTTTAATGAATAAAAGCTTTTATCCTTTGACTTTTTGTTATCTGTTTTCACTGATTGTGTGTTTGATACTTGATCTGCAAGATGGTAAGAAGTACACAAAACATACACAAAAATATACAGATATAAACATAAACTATACAAAAGAATCAAAAGAATACAAATATATACAACAAAAAAAACAAATATACAACTTAAATCCTCCCCTTAGGCATAATCCTCCCCTCAAACACAACAATCAGGGGTTGATCATGCCTATATTGACAATTAAAAACTGAAATCTTGGACCATCAAAAGCTTTTGTTAACAAATCAGCAACATTTTCATCTGTATGAATTTTGACCACTTGAATAAGGTGTTTTTCATTAGCATCTCTAATAAAGTGGTGTCTTATTTCAATGTGCTTAGTTCTTTGATGAAAAACATGATTTTTAACAATGCAAATTGTACTTTGGTTGTCTATAAAGATTTTAGTGCTCATAAAATTGAACCCATAATCCAATAACTGATTTTGAATCCAAAGTACCTGACCACAACAACTAGCAGCAGCAACATATTCTGCCTCAGTGGAAGATGTAGCCACAATGGTCTGCTTCTTGCATTGCCAGGAGATCAATCTCCTACCCAAGAACTGATAACCCCCAGTAGTAGATTTTCGATCAAAATTGGCACCAGCATAATCACTGTCACTATAGGCCTCCAAGTCAAAAGGAGATTCTCTAGGATACCAAAGACCCAACTTAGGTTGACCCTTGAGATACTTGAAAATCTTCTTGACTACTGTCAAATGGGAAGTCAAAGGAGTGACTTGATGCCTGGAACAAGCACTGACTGCAAACATAATGTCAGGCCTAGAGGCAGTCAAATACATGAGAGAACCAATCATTGATCTATAGAGATGGACATTAACAGCAGGATCAGGTTCATTATTTGACTTAGCCTTGGGTGCCTCATAGGGTGTAGTGGCAGTCCTAACTAGTTCCATATCAAACTTCTTGAGGATGTCATGCGCATACTTTTCTTGATGAATGAAAATGCCATCTGATTGCTGCTGCACTTGAAGACCCAAAAAGAAGGTAAGCTCACCCATAGCACTCATCTCAAACTCACTTTTCATTAACTCCTCAAACTCCCTGCACCAAGTTTCTTTGGTAGAACCAAAGATAATGTCATCCACATATACTTGTATAAGAATGATATCCCTGTAGCTCTTCTTGATAAAGAGAGTCTTATCTATAGCACCTCTTCTATATCCATGTTTCAGTAGAAATGAAGAGAGCCTAGCATACCAAGCTCTAGGTGCCTGATGAAGTCCATAGAGTGCCTTAACCACTTTGTAGACCATATCAGGATTGTGAGGGTCTACAAATCCCTTGGGCTGAGTAACATACACTTCTTCCACAATTTCACCATATAAAAATGCACTCTTCACATCCATCTGATAGACCATGAAGCCCATGTAGGAGGCAACTGCCAAGAATAGTCTAATGGCCTCTACTCTTGCAACTGGAGCAAAAACCTCATCATAATCAATACCCTCTTCTTGTCTGTGACCCTGAGCAACCAACCTAGCCTTATTTCTAACCACAATTCCCCATGCATCCCTTTTACATTTGAGAATCCACTTGGTTCCAAAAGCATACTTACCAGGAGGCAACTGAACAAGCTCCCACACATTTTGATTCAAAAATTGTTGCATCTCCTCTTGCATCGCCAGCTACCCAATCCTCATCTCCCAGTGCCTGTGCAACACTAGTAGGTTCAACTTGAGAGAGGAAACAAGCAAATTGACAATGATGATAGTCTATATGGTTGTTCCTATGTTGATCCTGAATGTAACTAATAAATGCAGATTCACCTAAGCTTTTCTGCTTGAACCTGCTTCTAGTTTGCACAGAGGAATTAGGATCACCAATGATGAAGGATTGTGGATGAACTGTGTTAATCCTTTTTGTGACATTTGGACTAACATCAACTGATGTGGCCAGATTATTGAGAGTGGGACCAAAGTCATCATCATAAGCTGATGAGTCAAAAATGCGTGTTCTTGACATATGATGAATGCCATCAAATTCAGAGCTGGAATGTTTTGAATTGGCTAAGTCATATGGACTTGGGAATCTGGTAGGAGTGTCTTCAACACCCAAACTATCAGCAGATGGAGTATTTGAGGTAACAGCAGGAACCGCTTCACTAACAGAGGTAACCGAAACACTAACAGCAACATCAACATCAATAGAAACTGACTCAGAAGAATCAGCCACATTACCAGCAGGAACAGGTATACTACCAGGAGCATCAAAGTTTCTGCGGGCTTCAACAGTTGCCTCCCTTAGAAGTTCCTCTGTTTCTTTGGAGAATTCATAACCAAACTTTTCAGCATCATCTTTTGCTGCATGTTCTTGACGTTGAAGCTTTATAAGTTCTTCTACATACCCCAGATCACTTGAAGTTACATCAGAAGCAGCTGAGTTCTTGGTACCTGAAAAATGGTTAGTAGGAAAAGAAGGAACAACTATAAGTTGTTCATCACACTCTGAATCTGACTCATCATCTGATGAACCTGCAATGTTAGTTTGAGTATCTTGTGGTTCTGCAGAGATGTTAGATTTATAACGATTATAACATAAGTGATCAGTTAAATAGTCAATATCAAAATACCATTCTTGACCTGCTCCCTGAACATTTGGCTTGTCCTTCATAAATCTCAGATTCAGTGTCTCTTCAACCTTCTTTGTGGAGAGGTTATATACCATTATTGCCTCCTATTCCTGAGGGAGTGATCGGAATTAAGCCGCGTGGAAATACCCGAAAAAAACAAAGGACTATTTTATTCCCTTTTTGGGCAGGGCCTTTCGTACTCCAATCCGTACGAAGAGAATTATTCAGCACACTAAAATCGAGTGGATCTGCTTACATATTCATGAAAAGCTGGGTTTGCAACATTTTATGAAACTAAGACAACAATTATTACTAATAATAAGAAAGAGTTAAGCGCCTCCAAGGCCTATAAATAGAAGCTTCTTTCAGTCTATATTTTCAAAGAGAGAGGTAGAAGTCAGAAAGAAAGACTTTCAGTAAGACTTAATGGATATCATTGCCGGAAGACTCGCAACAATTCAGACTGAAATCCGTAGGCTTTACTATGAGCTGAGTAGCCTACGACAAATCCCTCGTCAGCTTTCCCATCAAACTTGCCCAAATGATCACTGGTGTTAAGGATGGTGACATGACAACCAAAAGGCTTAAGGTGGCTTATGGTAGGAATCTTGCCAGACAGAAGTTCATAAGGTGTCCTTTTGTAAGGATTAGTTATCAACACCCTGTTCAAAACATAACAAGCAGTGCTAACTGCTTCCGTCCAGAACATGGTAGGTAACTTAGAATCAGCAAGCATAGACCTTGCTGCTTTAATCAGGGTTTTGCTTTTCCTTTCAGCAACTCCATTTTGTTGTGGAGTCTTGGCAGTGCTATAATCCTTTATTATCCCCTTTGTAGCACAGAGCTCTATGAATTTGGCATTCTTGAACTTTGTCCCATTGTCACACCTAATGGCTTTAACCTTCTTATTCAACTGCTTCTCTACCAAGGCAATAAAGTGTTGAAGAATCTGGAATGTTTCATCTTTAGTCCCCAAAAAGAATGCCCAGCAATACAGACTATAATCATCAGTAACCACCAAACTATAGTACTTGTGATCAATGCTTCTGATAGATGTAGGACCAAAAAGATCCATATGTAGAAGCTGCAAGGGCACAGAAATAGTAATGACTATAGTAATAGACTTGTATGAAGCCTTGTGTTGCTTTCCCTTGTTACAAGCCGCACAGTTGTGTTCATTAGTAAAGACCTTGGAAGGAAGTCCATGAACTAACCCAAGTTTTGCTAGCTTGTTGATTGTTTTGAAATTACCATGAGCCATCCTCCTATGCCATTTATTATATTCATCCAAGGATGCTTTTGCCACTAAACAAGCTAAATCACCAGTAGGCTGAACTTCATTGAGATTGAATGTATAAAGATTTTGTTTCCTTGGCACCTTTAGAACAACTTGACTGTCATCAAGTAACTGGAAATCTTTGGAGAGTACAAGACATTCAGTATTAGTGAATAACACAAAGTTTTTCTTGTCACATATTTGGGACACAGAAAATAGGTTGAAGTTCCTCAATTCTTCCACATAATACACATTCTCAAAGTCCAGCTTGGAAGTTCTAATAGTTCCTTTCCCTGTTATTTTACCATCTCCTCCTCCAAAAGTAACAGTACCTCCTTGAATAGAAACAAAATCATAAAGCATGTCTCTGTTCCCTGTCATACTCCTAGAACAACCACTATCTACAATACCTAAGTCTTTATTGGAATGAGGATCATCCTACAAGTTAAAAAAAATATACAACAACATTAGTATACATGGAGACCCAAGTCATCACTGACTTGGGCCTGCCTTGTGGATCATATTAGAAAAACCTGCAGATTGATGAGATCCACTATTGGTCTTGGAACCCCTCATATAAGATGGTCGATTGTTTCTCCAAGAGCAACCTGCTGAGGGCTTAACAACAGTATCCCTCCATGCCCCCCTTTTATACAAAAGGTCATTGTTAACAGGCCTGTATCCATTTTGAAAATAAGAACTACTTGGTCTGTATAAAGGTCTATTAGCATTTCTTCTCCAACAAGATGAAGATGGCCTGCCAGCAGAAACTGGTCTACCAGTAGCAATTGGTCTACCAGCAGAATTGATTCTGCTGGTCCTCACATGTGTTCCATTGGGAACAAACAGAGGAATGTTGGTCACATCATTCCAAATAGTTCTATATCTCTGTTGATTAGTGCAAACATTCATATGTTTCTCATAAAAATCACAATCTTTGATAAGATGAAAAGCACTTCCATAAACAAAACATGATTTCTTCTTAAATTGCTTGTTCAAAACAGGAATAGTCTTATCACAAACAGAATTAGTCAAACCACAACCAAAATCATAATTGTTTTTAACAAAATCAACAGAACAAGAATTGTTTCTAAAAGGAGCTGTCTTTGAAGAAGGTTCTTTAACAGCAACTCTTAGGGCATGGTGAGCTAGTGAAGGCTTGGGAGAGGCAGACTTTGGAGACTCTTCATTTGAATCACAGCTTGCATAGTATTTAGATTGGGTCTCTGAAGTCCTGGAAGAACAAGAGACAAATGTGTTAGATTCACTTCCAGTGTCTGATAAGTCATTGGACTTTGGACCATAGGTCCTATGTTATTCATCTGAGTCAGAGTCTGGGTTAGGTGGCCAAACAATACCATTTATAGAAGAAGGAATTGAATGCATTTCACCTTGTTTTATATATTTAACAGTTTTTCATATTTATCTTCTTCTTCATCAGTGACAGGATTAAAAACACTGTAGCATTGGGGTCATACACCTCATCTTGACTAATATAGTCCTTGAAGCCTAACCCCATCTTAGTTTTAACAGACATAGAGCTATTCCACAGTTTATTTAAGTTTTTAGCATGTTCTTTCCACTGATTATGCCTAGCCACCTCTGAATCTAAACTAGCTTGAAGACCCTCTTTTTCAGCAACAACCTTTACATATTCTTTCTTATTAAATTTTAATTTATTTGAGGTGTTATCTAAGTCGCTTTGCAAAAAATTAATTTTCTCCTCAAGAGCCAATTGATTTTGTTCATACTAGGCCTTTTGTTTTTCTAAAGCTTTAACAGTTTTCTTATAGGCCTGGACTTGAATAAAGTATTCTTTATATTTATCATTAATATCATCAAGTTCACTTTTAAGAGCATCATATTTAGCATTGCAACAAAATATACAACTTTGTACCTGAGAAGTGATGCCCATCATTGCAAACTCTCCAGCAGTGTCAGCAACCAGTCCAACCTGAGGAGATTCATCCTCATCTTCATTCACATGCTCACTCCAGTCAACTCTTGACTCCAAGGACAGCATGGCTGTAGGTTTCACCTCCTCAACTTCCTTTAACTTGAATGCATTATACCTTCTTCTGTCACCTCCCTTCTTGTCTGAACATTCTCTAGCAAAGTGACCAAGTTGGTTGCATTCAAATCATCTAACCTTCTTCCTGTCAAACCTGGCTGATTCTCTTCCCTTGTAGGTAAACTTCCTTCCAGACCCCTTCCCAAACCTGTTGACTTTCACAGCAAGCATGGCCACCTGCCATTTGATATCCATCTCCTCCATATCCCATTTATCCACTTGTTCAAAATTTTCATAGGCCAACTGCTGTTGGTCTTTAGTTTCAACAACAAAAGAGTGAAGCACTTCCTCCATCATATAGTTAGACTTTGATCTTATTGTAGAGGAACTATGTGTTCTTGTTGCCGCTGATGAAGAAGTGGGACTTTCAGTATAAGACACCATTGTGTTAGCACTAGTAGCACTGACAAAAGCTGAGTGTGTTAGAGATGGAGAAAAAGATGAATAACCCTTGATATCAATTTCAAGAGATCTTAGCTTATTGTATAAGTCATCAAAGCTTAAGTAGTCAAGGCCTCCCTTTGCCTTGAGTGTGAGAGAAACCTGCCTCCAGAAAGAGGGTAGGGCACGAAGGAACTTCAGATTGCATTCCTCATTGTCAGGTTTAGATTTCATCTGATTAAGCGGCTGAGGATTTTCTGAAACTTGTCATACCCCTTGTGTATGCCTTCCTCTTCAGAGATTGAGAATTCCTGAAAGTTTTGCTTGAGCATAGACTTCCTCATTTTCTTAGACTCATCGTTTCCTCCAAACCTTGATTTTATTCCTCTCCATATCTCTCTTGCATCATCAAGATGATAAAAGTCACTCATATGCTCATCTGGAAGGGCTTGAAGCAAGGTAGTCCTTGCCTTGGTTTCCCTCTAAAGAGCAACCTATTCTGCATTTGTCGTGGGTGGAAGAATTATCACTTTCCCATCAGGATCTCTTCCAGTAGCCTTCTTACTGTTGCCCTTAAGAACAATGTTCCAAACATTGATGTCCATGTCGGAGATATAATTTTGCATCTTCATGGCCTATATGTCATATTCGTCCTTCTTCAGATAGGGAAATTTTGCATTGGTGTTGGACATGGTGGTAACAACGTGCTAAATAGTGGACTGAGTGTTTGATAACTCAGGCTGATCATCATTTTCAGAATCTGAATGTTTTGATGATGTCATTGTAATGTTTTTGTGAAAGAGAATAGGACTGTCTTCTAAGAAAGATTCTCACCAGGCTCTGATACCACTTGTTGGGTACAGTCCCAGATATATCTTATCAGCCTAGAAAGAGTATAGCTATCCTGTGTAATCACAAGACAACTATGGAGAACCTTTATAAGAATTGTATTCACGCGGAAAATAAATACAATACTCAAGAAGACAATAAACACAAAGAACTTGATCCTCTATGGATCTATATTAATTCACTATATTTGTTATTGAAAAAACGTACATAAAACCCTAGCCGCTGGTTTCTTTTATAGTACCAGAATCCCTAACTTTGCAGCTTGCTAATCACGTAAAAGATATGCACTATCTATTCCTATTATATCTCATGCATATCGTAACTAATAAACTAATAAAGCGGAAACTACATATCCGCAGAAACATAATAACTATCAGAGGAAACTGCACTATCCGCAGAAACCTCACTAACAGCAGAAACTATACTACTATCAGCAGGAACCACATCAGCAAAATCCTACTTGTTGGAATCACTCCTAAACTAGAATTCAAGTGTTAGTAATTAATATGTAATAGTTAGCTTAATTATGGCTTTTATGTTAGATATCATGCCAAGGCTTATGTAGAAAGCCCATGAGCCTTGGCCCAAGCACATAAGAAGGGAAGGATGCTAGTAGTGTTGCCCTCGCTCCTTGCCCTATAAATAATCCTTGTAAACCCTCACTTGAGGGTTGGTTGTTCATTTTACTCATTTCACTCTACGCATAACTTGTCTCATTGTTACGTGTGTGTGTGCTAAGTGTTCAACCGATCTCTTCTTCTCTATTTCTTCATATTGATGCTTGTGTTACTAATATGGGAATCTAACAGTGGTATCAATCGCCAAATAGTTGGGTGAAAAGGTTTTGTTTTTGAAGTTTTTGGTTTACGCGTAACTTACGGCTTACAAACTTTTCACGCTTAAAAACTTAATTTTTACACTTTACAATCCAAGATTCTTGTACTTTCAACGTTTTTAGGTGTTAAAATTTCAGTTTTTAGCAAAAAGTTTCAAACTTTACGTGTAATCCATTGTTTACTTTAAACGTGTGTCCACTTTTACGCGTAAGGTGTCAACAAGTTTTGGATCATCAAGTTTCATACTTTTGTGTTATTTTGGTGATATTGAAGTTGTTTCATCTCAAAAATCTGGTTTAGAATCACTTTGGAGAAAAAATCTGTTTTGGTTAAGTTTTACGCGTAACAAAACCCTAGAGTTACGCATAAGAAATCCGTGGTTTGATCTTCAGTGGAATTGGTTTACTCAGTGTTTTCTTGCTTGGATAAGCCTAAAAACACTTCGACTTTGGATATCTTTTACACTGAGATTAGTGTAAAGGATTTTTTGGGCAAAACCCTATTTTTACGCATAAGCTAAAAATTACGTGTAGAACTCTTTACGCCTAAGCATTTTCTTACACCTAAGCCTTGTCTTACGCATAAGCTAATCTTACGCATAAGTTTCTACATCTAACTTTCAGTTTACGCCTAATTTTAGTGTTTCTCAATTCTTACGCGTAAGCTAATCCTACGCGTAAATATTACTTTTACGCGTAAGTTTGGTGTTTTTACGCCTAAGCATTACTTTGCCTAAACGTGATTTCTACGCCTAAGGATACTTCATCAACAACATTTCATTCGACTACAAAGATCCATAATCAACACAAGTTTCAAGATGTCACAACCACCATACTCTAACTACTTTCCTTACACGTATAATCAACAAAAACAACAACTCAGTCCACAACATCAACAATTCAATCAACAACAAGTATATCAACAACAATTTAACCAACAACATTATCCACAACAAGGAGCAATTCCACCTCAAATGGTTCAACCACCACCTAGTCTTCAAGTACAACCTTACACAAACTTTTACAATCAACATCCATCAAGGAATACTATGAAGGAACCGTCTTGGTTTGCAAAGATGTGTGAAGCTTTAAGTAGCCAACAATCCATTCATGAGGCAGGATCACTTGATAGACCTCCAATGCTCACTCCCGGAAACTATGATCAATGGGTAATTAGGTTCTTCAGGTTTTGTGATCTAAAGAAGCCACATGGAAAGTTCTTAAAGAAAGTCATCTTGGAAGGTCCATTTCAGATGCCTATTCTCGTTACACCCGGATATCCAAATGTTATTCCACCAAGAGATGATCTCACAAACATTGCAACTGTTACTGACCTTTCTGGTGATGAACTTCTACATTTCGAAGCTGATGAGCTAGCAATGCAATATATCCTTTTAGGATTACCCAATCCAATCCTTCGAAGTGTTGATGCTCAAAAGACTGCAAAAGCAATGTGGGAACATATTCATCTTCTCATGGAGGGCAATGAACTCAATCAAGAAGATATGGAATCTAAAATCTACTTGGCTTATGAACACTTCATGATTGAACCAGGAGAGACATTAGAGTCATATCATCATCGATTCTCAGACATCATCAATGACTTGGACAAACATAACATCAATATGCCAAGAATTGCAGTCAACACTAAGTTCCTAAGTAGTCTTGGTCTTGATTGGGAAAAGTATGTCATTTTCATCCGTCAAGCTAAAAATCTCCATCATGCTACATACGGATTGTTGTACGACTATTTGAAGCCCCACCAAAAATAAGTTGACAAAGAAAGGGCTCTCCGTGGACTCCTGGTCACACCGTCACTTTCGGATAATCAACAACTTGCTTTGTGGGCTCAAACTAGTTATCCTCCTCAACCCGTTGCTCAACCAACTGCAACAATTACACCATATGATCCGTCACAGCAACAATCTCAACAAACTCAATTGGTTCCATACAACAACAACAATGATCAAGCACTTTACAGTGAAGCTAATGAGGACTCCGATGCTTTTGATGCATTGCAACAAGGATTTGTTATGATTGCTAAATCCTTCGGTCGTTATACAAACAAATCCAACAATCACATCCGTTCCTCATCAAACACAAGGAATCAGGCTGTTGTAAACAATGGACGTGTTGAAGTTCAGAATCATGGTAATGTTCGTCAGATGGGCGGTGGTCAAGGGTTTAATGCTATGGGGAGGAATAACATGGGTGCTCCACAACAAAGAGCTCAAGTCGTTGAATAGGGTAATGCTCAGAATGGGGTTAATGGTCTTCGTTGTTATAACTGTAATGAGAAGGGTTACCTGGCTAGTGCACACCCAAAGTCGAGGACTAGAGGCAGTGCTTATCACAAGGAAGCTTTACTTTTGGCTCTTAAGGATGAAGCTGGTGGAACCTTCACAAACAAAGAACATAGCTTTATGGCAGATGTAGACTCAGATGATGATATGGAGGACTTGCAGGCTAATGCAGCAGTTATGTTGATGGCTAATATACACGAATTCCACATGAGTGACACAGGCCCAGTGTATGACACTGATGGCTTGTCTCAGGTACCTGAACAAACCATATTCATCACTGATCTAATATCTCAGCCAACATCTGAATCCGAAGAGGCTCAGACTGTTCAACATGAGTCGTCCATATCTCACTCTGACGATTCTCAACGAGATCCAGTAGTTACATTTGACGATCAAGATGACCTCATGGTTACCTTTGATAATCAAATTGACTCCGTGGTCATACTTAAGGATCTGAAAAGTGATCATGTTGTGACTCACGTTGAACATGCTGAACCTTTGCCTAATCCAGATGTTGACCTCTTACTTAAAGACCAACAATCCCGAATGGAAGAATGTTGTGCACTAAATCAGCAATTACACAGTAAAAATGCACTGTTAACCAGGGATATTGAATGCTTAAAATGGCAACTCAACTTTTTTAAAACTCAAGAAAAACGTGAACAACGTTTTGAAGTCGCTTTTGCTAAGTCACACCAAAACGAAAAATCATTAGAACGACAGATACATGATCTAGCCGCATCCAAGAATGCTTTGTTGTCTCAAATAGAACAACTGAAACATGAACATAAAAAACAACTTAACGCTCTTACTTTGGAAACTCAAAAAGCCAAGGCTGAGTTGTTAACTTGTCAAAAACAGTTTTCTACGTACAAAAAGCATTCAACGAAATGAATAGATGACTATCTTGAAGAAATCGTCGGCTTACAAAACAAACTCAAAGAGTTTAGAAATTTTGTCTATAAACATAGTGAGTCAATCAAACTAAACCTTGATGATTACAAAAGTTTACTTTAAAACCAAATCCAAATAGATATGGACCGAATCTTGCTGATTACAAACCAAACCTTTCAAACAAAGCATTCAAACCAAATCCTGAAGTTTCCAGTGCAGTATATAAAATTGATGACTCTGTTATGAGTGTTGTTGAATATAATCGTCAAGAGGAATTAGATGCAGAAGACGAGAGTCGATCAAAATTAGAAAATGTTATTTAACAAACCATTTAACTATTCAAAAGCAGTCACTTTCGTCACACAAAATGATTCTTCTAACACACCTAGGGTTATCACACCTATGTCTGAGTCTCCTAATGTTGCTCCCAACCAAATTATGCACAAACAATACCCTCAGTGAAGTAAAAACAATACCCGAAAATCGTCAAATTCTTAGATATTTTGACATTTTCACTTCTGACATCAAACTTTTAGAACGTGAGATTGAATTTCATTCTGAAATAAAAGTGGAACATTTTCAATCGCCTCAGGCGCGAGCACAAAGAGATATTTTTCAGAAAAGAATTTTACCTTATGTCAAAAATTTGAAAAATTGTGCATTGTATTGGGAACGGGAATTTCATAAGGAACTTGGACTAATGAAAATTGTTTTTGAGAAAACAGAAACATCGATTTCAAATACTAAACGCAAAAAGAAAAGGTTAAGAAAAGATGTTGATCGACTCTTGGAAGATGTTATATGTGCTGATATCCATAATGTTGTGTTATTCCATTCTTTTTCATACGCATGTGATTATATCTCTGATGATTCTATTGAAATTGTTGAGAATACTGATAATGTGCCTCAGATTGAGTCTTTAAAAGTTGAAAATGAACGATTGTTAAACGAACTTTCAAATGCAAAACGTCGTCTTCAATGGTGCCAAAAAGATTGTCAAAATCGTGAACTTGATTTGCAAAAGAAAATCAACCAGTTGCATTCCAAAACTCTAAATCCAAAACTTGAGCAACTGGATGATCAAAACGTGTCTTTAAAATGTCAAATCTCAAAATATGAACAAGAACTTTCAAAAGTTAAAAAGGAATATGGTGTCATATTTGATTTACTCAAACAGACTTGTGATGAAGCATCAAACGAACTTGATCATTATCTTGCACACACTAAAGAAGTCATGAACTTTTCTGGAAATCTTCGTTCTGAAAATCAAGATTTTTTGCACACTATCATTGAGTTAAAAGAGAAGTTAGGAAAGTATGAACAAGTTAACCTTAGTAACATTAAGAAACTTGCACCTGTAACACTTAGAAAAAGTGACACTAGAATGCCTAATGACAAACCACAAGATACTAATGTGCTTCCCTCTACTGAAACAGGAATAGTTTCCTCTTTTCCCAACGTCCGCACTTCACAGCCTAGGAGCAATAAAAGGAAGAATAGGAAGTTGCGACCTAAGAAAAGATCAATAAAGAATGCTGAAGTAGAAGAACACCTTAGGACTTTGAATAAAACTCAAGTTGCACCCACTTTAGATATTGCGTCTGACAAATGTAATGGAAAAAGTGTTGTAACGAATGCTGAACCTTTAAGTAATTTAAATGTTATGTTTGAAGCTTCTTGTGTTGGTTGTCATAAAAGCATGTTCTCTGGTTGTCATGATAAGTGTGTTTCTAAGGCTATCTTGAATCGTAAGCGGAATAATAGAAAATGGAATATGATGTAGACTAAATAACGAGATAACAAAAATCGGACCTGTTGATTCACACGAATACCAGGAACGATCCTACCAATAATCGTTGATTCACCCGAATGCCGATTATAGGGAATTCTTAGCAAAGCTGCCAAAAATAGACTTTTGGTATTTCATAAAACTGATTATTTCACATTACAAAGGAAGTCTTAAATAGGACTACAAAACAGAAACGGGCCCTAGAAGACAAACGGGCTGAAAGTTATTACATAAACAAAGTCCAAAAAAACCCGAAAAAACACTAAAATGCAAATAACTCATAAAATAGAGTGTTTCGGGGCTCGAAAGTTCTAGAAACCGACAAAGTCAATTTCCCACCACGTGCTCCTCGTTCCAAGCTTCGATTTGACTGGTAATTCGCCTAAAACGGAGCCCCGTAGCCCAAGTTATGCCCATTTTAGTGAGGCCCCTTTTGTCACACGATCTTGGGCCTCCAGAAACATCATGGCCTGTTCATCAACACTTGGGCCCACATCAGAATACCTCTAGGCCCACTAATGCTTCTAAGTCTGTGCTAGGTAAACCACCATCTAGTGTTCCAACCACGATTATTGATGTACCCACAGTACCCCTTTCACCTCCTAGGAAGATCTTAACACCTAGTACTTTTACTAAGACTAAAGCTAAGACTAGTTGGAGATGGCAGAAATGGTTACATAATACACAAGGATTTCAATGGATACCTAAGATCATAAACGCATGTGTTTCAACTATAACTGCATCGGAACCCTCTAACTCCTCGGGTTCCACATCTACTTCTATTCCATCTGTGTCGTCTGTGTGTAATGCGGGTGATACAGATCATCCTATGGATTGTTGATAGCGGATGTTCCCAGCACATGACAAGCAATCTCAAACTGTTATCAAACTTTATCGCAAAGTTCATTGGCACTGTCAGGTTCGGGAATGATCACTTTGTAGCTATCATGGGCTACGGAGATTACATCAATGGCAACATCGAAATTAGCAGGGTTTACTATATGGAAGGCCTCGGTCACAATCTCTTCTCAGTAGGTCAATTCTGTGATGGAAATTTGGAAGTTGCTTTTCAGGAGAAAACTTGCTTCATTCGTGATATCTACAAGGAAACAATCTTATGTCTGTCACCCGCAACTCAAGTTTATACACAATCTCAATGCAAGACATGATTGCTTCATCTCCCATCTGTCTACTTTCAAAGGCAACATCTACAAAATCTTGGCTATGGCACCGACGTCTCTCACATTTAAACTTTCAAACCATAACCAACCTTGCACGTTACAAACTTGTTGAAGGTCTCCTGAGATTCCGGTATTCTAAAGATCACCTATGTTCAGCTTGTGAACAAGGAAAAAGCACTCGTGCTCATTTCCCTTCAAAGGTGGAACACAGCTCTCATCATGTGCTTCATCTTCTTCACATGGATTTATGTGGCCCGATGCGCGTGCAGACGATTAATGGCAAACGCTACATCTTGGTAATCGTAGATGACTACTCCAGATGGACTTGGGTTTATTTTCTTCGAAGTAAAGATCAAGCTCCACAGATGATCATCACCTTTCTCACCAAAATTCAAATCCAGCTCCGAAACACCGTCAAACAAATTCGAACAGACAAAGGAACTGAATTTGTCTCTAATGCATGCTACAAACATCAATTGAGCATCAAACATCAATTGCAGCTTCGTGAATATTATGAGAAAGTAGGAATTGAGCATCAAACATCAATTGCACGTACCCCATAACAAAATGGAGTTGTTGAAAGACGAAACCGTACGTTAGTGGAAGCTGCCATAACGATGTTAATCAATGCTAAACTTCCAGATTACTTATGGGATGAAGTTGTCTCAACTGCATGCTACACTTAGAATCGATCAATGATTACAAAACGCCACAACAAAACACCTTTTGAGCTTATCCACAACTGTAAACCGAATCTCAAACACTTTCATGTATTTGGATCCCTTTGCTACCCGAATAATGATCGTGATGACTTTGGAAAGCTCAAAGCCAAAGCTGACATTGGAGTTTTTATTGGATACTGTGATAATTCTAAAGGTTACTGGATCTAGAATCGTCGTACAAAGCAGGTTATGGAAACGATTCTTGCAAATTGAGCTTACAGAAATGGCTTCTGAGTATAACAGCTTGGAACCCGGTCATAACCGTTTAAACTTCCCTCAAACCCCATCATCAGCTGAACCTAGTTTACAACTAACTCGACGTCAAATGGAACAGCTATTTGCTCCTCTGTTTAGTGATGATATTGATGAACGTGCAACAGGCGTATCCAATGTTTCCGCTGCTCAACCTGATCAAAATCCAATACCTGATACACCTGCTACAACAACTACTGTTGAGGAAGCACCACCAATTGATTCTACAACAACAGTTGAACAAACCGCATCCAACGACGCTGAACCAGCTGATGATATTCTGAACAATGAAGTACCCCCACCTGCAGATTTTGATCCAAATGTGTTCTTCAACCCGTTTGCTAATGAAACTGCTGCACCTGATATTGCGGAATCATCTACACGCCATTTGAATCCTCCCAATCTGCATAATGTATATCAACATCAACCCTCCACACATCGTTGGACTAAAGACCATCCTCTTGAGAACATTATTGGTAACCCGACTCAATGAGTCGTAACCAGACAACGTCTTCACACAGACGGTGAACATTGCATTTATGCACTCACTGTCTGCCAATCTGAACCTAAAAACATTAAAGACGCAATGACCAAAGACAACTGGATTGAATCCGTGCAAGAAGAACTCAATCAGTTTAAACGTCTTGAAGTATTGGAATTAGTTGAAAGACCAACAGGGGTCTTTGTCATTGGTCTAAAATGGATTTGGAAAAACAAATTGGATGCTGAAGGAACCGTAATCAGAAACAAGTCACGTCTGGTGGCTAAGGGTTATAGACAGGAAGAGGGTATTGACTTTGAAGAATCATTCGCTCCGGTTGCTCGTCTTGAGGCTGTTCGGATATTTCTAGCATTCGCGGCTCATATGAACATCACAGTCTTTCAGATGGACGTCAAAACTACTTTTCTGAATGGTAAACTGAAAGAAACGGTCTATGTCAGCCAACCAGAAGGATTCGTTGATCCAGAGTTCCCGAACCACGTATACAAACTGAACAAAGCTCTCTACGGTCTCAAACAAGCTCCTCGGGCGTGGTACGATAAGTTATCATCATTCCTCATTGCCAATAATTTCACCAAAGGTTCGGTCGACCCTACACTTTTCATACAATATCACAGGGCTCACATTTTAATCGTTCAAATCTATGTGGATGACATCATTCTTGGGTCAACACATCTAAAATATTCAAATGTTTTTGCAAAACTTATGACAAAACATTTTGAAATGTAAATGATGGGTGAAATTACATTCTTTCTAGGAATGCAAGTTCATCAATCACCCCGTGGTATTTTTCTAAGTCAGTCCAAATATGCCCTTGAACTTTTAAACAAATTTGGAATGCAAAACTGTGACACATATGCCACACCAATGGCACATACCAAGAAACTAGACGCTGATTTACATGGGAAATTGGTGGACCCTACCAAATACCGTAGTATCATTGGGTCTCTCATGTATCTAACAGCTAGCAGGCCTGATATTGTCTTTGTCGTATATCTTTGCTCCCGTTATCAGTCGAGACCAACTGAAACCCACCTCTCCGAGGCTAAAAGAATCCTCCGATACATCAAGGGAACCAGTAAATTGGGGATCTGGTATCCGAAGGATTCTGGTTTTGAACTAATAGTTTTTTCAGACGCTGATCACGCAGGATGCTTAGATTCACGAAAAAGTACTTCAGGAGCATTACAATTTCTTGGTGATAAACTGGTGTCATGGCAATCGAAGAAGCAGGATTGTACATCGCTATCCTCAACCGAAGCAGAATATGTAGCCATGTCCGCGTGTTGTGCTCAAGTCATTTGGATGAGAACACAACTCAAAGATTATGGTTACGTATTTGATAGAATCCCGATGTACTGCGACAATCGGAGTGCTATTGCAATCTCGTGCAACTCTGTTCAACATTCAAAATCAAAGCACATCAATCTTTGATATCATTTCATCAAGGAGCACGTGGAACAGGGTACTGTTGAATTATACTTTGTGGGTACTGAATACCAACTGGCGGATCTTCTCACCAAAGCCTTAGCTCCTGCTAGGTTTAATGAGTTGGTCCACCGGATTGGTATGCGGTGTTTGACTCCAGAGGAACTGGATGAACTTTTAAAACATTCTTAAAACCAGTCAAACACCAAAATCTCTTTTGTAAATATTTTTTAAAAACAAAATACAAAATTATAAAATCTGATAAAATAACAAAAATATTCTTCTATCTAATTTCTTTCAAACATGGCAAGTACAAATCTTCCGTCAACACTTTACTCTTTCAAAATTCAGTATTTTTCTCGGTCAAGTGTTGAGGGGGAGAAAGTAAATATTTTTCGGTTTCATAAAACCTTGTACTTGCATGTTACCTTATCCCGACTGTGCATTTGTTAATGGTGGTCACATTTCTGGTTTACTGACACTCCTCGAACTCAAATTTATAAAATTACATTATTTCTTAAGTCGAGAGGGAGTGTCATCAAGTTTTTTTCCAAATATCTTTCGTTTGGTAACCAAAATGGAAGTTATGGACTTTGGATGTAAATGGTAAAGGTGGAGGGACTAAATGTGTCAAAATCTAAAAGTATTTTCTAACAAAAATACCTCACCTAACTTTCAAAAACACATTTACTCATACTCATTTATTATCCAACTAACCTAAACCTACGGCTAAGAATCAATCATCAAATCCGGACTTTTGATCATCAATTTGTAAGTGATAAAACATTCTTTGTAATCATCTAAGCAATGGTTTTGAATCATTTTAAAAACCAACGGCTAGATTTTAATCTAGAATTGTTTTTGTTTTCTACGCATAAGCGTATGAACACATAATCAAGTTTGAGTGTTTTTGATTAAAATGGTAGTGTCAAAACGTTTACCTAATCACTTTGATACCATTTCTATCATCAATACTCACCCAGTAACTCAAATTGATTGATTTTAAGAATTAGGGTTTTAAGCGTAAATTTGGGTGTTTACAATTGTGAGAGTTTCTGGCTAAAAATATGGTTGTGTGTTGTTGGTTACATGTTTAATTGATCATATCTAGGCTTAGATCATTCCCAGAAACATCAATTTAAAATTAGGGTTTATGTTCATAACGATTGGGCATTTTTGATCCGCTTAGGTTTTGATGTTAAAACTTGTTCCAACATAGTCATATGGCCTCTAAGATGTCCCAGAAATTGTTTGGTGTTGTTCCTATGGCTAGAAATCTTATTCGTAGGAATTGAACTTTAGGGTTTAAACTCTACGTGTAATTGAGTTTCTACGCATAACTGCTTAAAATAGTTTTCGTGCTTAAATCTGAAAAGGAATGAATATATGTGTTAATATTGGTGATGTAGTGAATTTATTTCAGGTATCTACGCGTGAATAATTCAGAATCAAGGTTACTTGAACATCTACGCATAAGGATCACCTTACGCGTAGAATGTTATGCGTAAGAGAAATCTTACGCATAACCTTTACGCATAAGGTTCTACAATGGGGACTACGCGTATCCTGTGAAGGATATGCGTAAACAGTAACCTCTACGCATAAGGTTCACTCATACGAGTAATCCTTACGCGTAAGGTTCCATATATGCTTACGCGTAAGCTTTACGCCTAAGGCCCTCTTTTCTTATGCGTAATATTTCTTACGCGTAAGTCAAGATCCTTACGCATAAGCTTATGCTTACGCGTATAACCACTCCCGTTTACGCATAAGCTTGCAAAACCTACGCCTAAGCCTAGTTTTAACCAAAATTATGAATTTTTACGCTTGCAAACTTGTAAATAAATAAATCATAACGCCACGAAACCAAAAATGTCACTAATAAGCTTAAATGTTTAATAAGTTGTGAAAAATAAGTGAAAACTTGGACTTTAAAACTCAAAGTTAATCAACTCACGAAACTTATCACGACGTCTTTGGACTATTGGACTAACAAGTGACATTTGACTCGTAACAATCATCGACATATCACATTCAATAAATAGACAATAAAATCAACTGTTGACTAACGTAATGTCTTTCAATATGTTGGTTCTTTTGGCTAAATATCTTTCAAATCACGACATGGACGCTCAAATGCAAAATGTGGAAGCACCAAATGTTCTCACTATTGAAGATATCTTCCCTCATGGTTACCCTATGAAGATCGGAAAGAACAACCACAGAGTTGATTTTGATACCTTCTCTTGTTCTGAGTCTTCATGTCAGACTGCTGCGGATATTCTGAAGACTCACCCTTATCAGAACATGCTCACAAACTCTTCCACTGTACCGGAGATCTACATTCACCAATTCTGGCATACAATGAAAAATATCAAAGGTCAAAATGCTGTGACGGTGACACTCAACAACAAACAAGTCACCATCACGCCAGCAGACTTGAGGGCTATTGTTCTTATTCCTGTCATCGAGCCTACTGAATACAATGCTACTCCAACTGAGGAGGTCGTTCTCCAATTCATGGTCGACATCGGCTATGATGAAGCTACCGGGGTTATCACAAAGCACTCATCTGTTGATCTCAAGAACATTCCCCAGCCATGGAGAACCCTCTACATAATGATTGCAAAATCTGTTTCTGGACGTGATAGTGGTTATGAGCATCCCAAGCTCATGGAACTACAAATTTTTTGGGCTTTGGTCAACATGAAAGACATAGAAGTTGAAGCTATGATATGGGACGATATGATGACTTACCTTAAAAAGCTTGGCACCAAGATCCCGTATATCAGATACACCAAACTGCTGATCCAAAGAGCTCTAGGGAATAATCCTGATATTCCTTTGAGACTCGATAACCCCAAACAACACTCCGTGTTGTATGAGCCCACACTCACCGTCAGATTTAAGGACTCAACAACAAAGAAACAGGGTGTAGTGTTACCAGAATATCTTCTTAATGATGATCTCAAAGAACTTTCTTCGTACAAACGATATCTGGTAGCAGTTGAAGCTGGTAAAGTAGGTTTCCTTGATGATAAGCCCACTGGTACACCTACTAGGAAAACCAGGAAAGGTAGTGCAGGAAGTATTACAAGCACTGAGAGTGTTAGGAAGTACCCGAAGAGGAGTCCTTCCCACAAAAGGAAAGTTCCACTGAAGGAAGCAATCCCCATTCCCAAACCTGAACCGAAGCTAAAGTTAATAGATGAAGATTCAGAGGACACTGAAACGGACGAAGAGGTTATCTACTCTAAAACTCCAATCGATGAAACTGTGAAAGTAGTAAAACCTCCAAGTCCCAAAGGTGACAAGGGAAAGACTCCAGTGCTTTAGCAAGAATAAGAGAGCTCAGATGAAGAGCAACTGGATAAAGACTACAGAAAACAGGTGAAGAATCTAAGACTCCAACACTTTGCCAAAGAGTTCGTACAGCAACAAATTCGTGGCCCTGGAGGGTCAAGTGGTGGTGCACTATCTACACCAGTTCTTGATGCGGTTAATCAACCCGATAAGGGAACTGGTACCACCACCCACCAACAACTGCAACTGGAGGATACCATCACCTATGAGTTTGAGGAACCAGAAATGGAGAAATTTGAGAAAGAAAAAGCTGATGAAGATGTTGAGGCTGCAGCTAAAGAAAAAGCAGACAAAGAAGCTCAAGCTCAAGCAGATGAAGAAGCCAGGATTAAGGCACAAGAGTTGGCCAAATCTGGAAAAGATGAAGAAGTTTATTATGATGACTTTCTTCTAGATAGTCCAGTACGCTCCAAAGAAGAAACTTCTGAACCACCAAAGGATCCTGAGTCTCCACATGTCTCATCATCATCAGACTCATCCTCTCATTCATCTCCACCACCATCCAAAGGCACAACCAGATCAGCATCCAAATCAATAAAGAAACCGACCGACACTTGGGCATCCCGAGCAAAGGCGAAGATTGTCAATGCTGTCAGAAAAGCAAAGAAACGTAACATTGTTAATAGGAAGCTGAATCAGCTCGCTGACAGAGTCAACCTTTTTCAAAACGAGATAAACAAGATGTTGAGTGAAAGGGAACAAATCCATAAGTTCATCAGTAGTGATGTCCAAGGGGAAATGAACAATACGATTCGGGAATATACTTACAAGTTTCTTCTCGACATTGTTCCTGGAGTTACAAGGGAGATGTTCACCAGACAGCTCTATCCAAATCTCATGAAATTGGTCAAGCAAACAATGCAATCCACTCCGGTAACAATGACGATCAATCCAATTAAGCCTGCAGTTCTCTCTGATGCAGAGTTGATTTCCAGGCTGGTGCTACAATTTTCTAAACGATCTGCAACTTTCACCTCTGATGAAAGTAAACTGTTTGAGGCATCATTGGAATATCAACTCAAGACTTCATGCAAGGAGCAAGCTGAAAGGCCTAAGGGTCCAAGAGACGATGATGATAAGGATAAAGAAAAAGATACAGAGCCTAAACGCCCGAAGAAAACTGGTGAATCATCCTCCATGCAACCACTACCCCAAAGGACTCCAACAGATAGAAGATCTCCACCAAGTTCTGCTGCTACTGGAAAACCTCAGGACTCTGAGTCACCACCTCAGACAGAGAAAACCGGTGATCATTTCGAATACACTGGTGGTGACGATGAGGAAGTCCCTGAGCCCCGACAACAACCCACCTCTCCCATCACAACAAAGGAGCCAGAGTCCTCATCTAAGCCAAAAAAGAAGAAGAAGAAGAAGGAAAAGACAGATGTTGTCTCATGGCTAGACGAAGATGACACCGCTGAATACGACTGGTTTTCTACACTTTTTGATGCTACTCCCTCACTACCTGAATGTCAAGAAATGGTAGATGGTCGAACATTGGAGCATGCTAAGTTACTTCAAGAAAAGTTTCGGGTGAAGAATATGACTAAAGCAGAGTTGAGACGTATCAAGAATGAAGCTTTTCAACTGCTCAAAGACAGCTCTGAAAGTGCTATTGAAGTTGAATACCATCTCGAAAACATAGCACGAGCCATGTCTAACAACATCGATTGGCTCAACCCTGAAGCTAACATTGACTTCACACGAAAAGACAAATCTCCATACTACACAGACTGGATAAGACCTCTACCTACAATTGGCCAACCAGATCAACCAAAGATTCCATTCCGTTATTTCTTCAACAATGACCTGGAATTTCTTCTACATGGTAGCGATGTGTCAAAGAAATACGCTACATCACTTACACTTCCATTCCCGGAAGCAATTTACTCCAACTGCATAGCCATCAAAGAAAAAGCTACTCATATGTTTGCCAATAGCGTGGAAAGGTATGACCTTGATGCAATGTATGGGATTCACCATTGGCCGGAACGCTGATGAATCTACTACAAAAGCTGCCAGGTTCAAAAGTCAAAACACGAAGTGTATAGTGATAAACAGATAGTTGCTATTAAGCATGTCTCTCTTGCGTCTAAATGGGACTACACATTTCTCAAAAACATTGTGGTAAAAAGACAAGACGAAGAGGACTACGAATTCTGTGAAGCGGATTTTCTGAGACTGTCGCTAAATGACATTGAAGATATGTATCTCGCTAAGGTGCAAGGACGAATGCGACACTTCTCCACAATTATCCAACGCGAATACATCAAGTCTCTAATCATCTACATCAGAAGCATTGTCATCCAAGAACGTGTAGAAGACATTCAGCTTGCCGTGGAATCGTATCAAACACGTGTTAACCTCACAAAACCACAGCTTGACCTTCCCGACATCAACCAACTTCCTCAATACACACTCATCAGCAAACCATTTGGAGTGGTCTAGCGTAGTGAACTACACCGAAATTACTTAATGGCGTGTAAAGAGCTTCATAAGTTTGGGGATCATACACTGAAGAAAGTCAGGGATGGGTTAGCTTATCGGTTAAAGGAGATACAACAAGGCATTGGGTGGCCTAAAAGATGGAATTCGAGGGAGCGAAGGGATGTTAAGAAAATCATCACTCGCATCGATGAAAGGTTGTTTAAAAGGGACCAGTTCAGAACGTTGGAGAGTTTCGTAGGTGGTCGTCACAGCATATCTCTCACTGGCTATCAACGTCCAGAACGCATTCCTTGAGTTATTGCTGGACTACCGGATTCTCCTGGTAACCCTTGATTTGTTTCTTTTATTAAACATTTGGATGTGTGATTTATTATATGACAATGGCTTGTGCACACATAACAGTGTACAACCCGTTCTTTTAATGAAAGGACCCTGTGGTATGATTCAGTGCCACAATCCTTATAAAAGGAGCGAAAGCTTCTTACTTTTGAGTAAAACTTATCAAACCTTTCACTTTTAAAGGTTTTGCTCAAAAGGACAAGTACTTCCCCTTATAATTTTCAAAACCTCAAAAGTTAATATCACTTGTTGAGGGGGAGTATTTGATTAAAAACTTTGTTTACAAAATGTTCTTCGTGGTAATCTTCCCACAAAACTCAAAATGGACATATTCGATATCAACTTTTCATCAAAAACAACATTTATATGCCATTTTTTAGGGGGAGAAAAATTATGTGATAAGAAATATGTTGTGAAATTTCAAATGAATCGTCGTACTACAGACTTAACCAATGAATTGATGAGATCTTAAATGTTAGTAACTCGAAAAGAGTTGTTCGGGATGGGTAATAATTTCAAGCTAGTTCGCTAGTGATGCAAAGGACTTGTCCGAGTAGAATGTACCATTCGAGAAACTCTTGGTAGACATGAACTTTGACGGGTTTGACAACCTTTCGAGGATTGTCCACACCTTCAAGGTAGTTATTAGAGATAGTTGTCACCTAAAAGCTGACAATGTAACTCTTTAACTATGCAACGTAACTGTGCCTCGCGGGGGATTGTCTATCATGAGTTGATCAATTCAAAAGTGCGCGCTCTTCTCTCACCGTGCAAATTTCAGTCAAAAATATTAAGCACGTGTGGAGGGGGAGTAATTATTCAAAATCTTAAAACTCTCAAACAGTGGTATTAAATGCTTTTACTCATAACCACTGTGAGAGATTTTTAAGGAAAATTGGTTTTATGGCAACATAGGTTAGTCATGAAGTTATAAGGTGACTAAGGTTAGGAATAATCGTCCTATGATCCGCCAGAGCCGGAGGGATCTACCCAAGGACACCACCAATAGTTAGAATTATAAGTCCTTAGGCATGATTATAAAAAAGGAGAAAATGAGAATCGGAGATAGAAGGAGTTGAAGAATTAAAAAGAAAAGTAAAGAAAAGGGTGAAAAGAAATAGCCCTCTAGATTATTCAACTTAGGGCAGACACCGGGTTCAATTCATATGCTACTGGTTGTCACTTGATGACACCGGTATTGAAGATTAAAGTCGTCATGGACCCAGTGACGCATGCACTAAACCTTCTTAGCCACTCAAGTTTCTCTCAACAGAAGCTTGTTTCATTCTCACAGGGAACCCTACGTAAACTATCGGCTTTCTCTTAGAGATTGCTGGTATTGAAGCAAGGAGACCCTCTCCCTAGTCTCCGCTCAAGAAAACCAAAGCGCACTATTGAGTCTAGAGCCACGAGATTCATCAAAAGATCTCTTGGGTACACTTGACAATTCATCACTTGTCGTTCATCAATAAGAACACAAGTGATACAATATCGAGTCTTTCACAGATCTTAGCAATCTGTCGAGAACATTTATGAGAGGTTCACAAATGTGATCCTCAGTGATTGAATGGAAACTCCTGTCAGGGTCAACATCAAACAGCCCTGACAGCAGGTCACTTCGGTAACTCCCCGTGGATTACGCTTAGTGTGTCTCAAACGGTCTATAGTCTTGGGGTGGTGCTTTGGTGTACCTCAGCGACTCATCTGAACTGTAGGTGTACTTCGGTACATCGCGTTATCTCACTTGTGGGAATCCAGTTCAGGAACAGCCTTTGTGAGAATTAGAGTTGTGTTTTCACACTATGCTGTTAACACTCTCGAAGTTCAAACTTGTAAGTGCTGGATTATTTCTAACCCATGTTTTATGTTTTCTTCTTATGGATGCTTGCGGGTGGAAAAGATCGTGCAGATTCTCCACATGCTCATACCAACAATAACACTAATTGAAGTTCTCTAAAAAGGCAACACAAAGTCAGAATGATTCTTCGTCAAAGTCAAAGAATCTACAAAGTTTAAAGACTAAGAGAACTACATCAGTACTGAAATCTAACGTTAAAGAGCGTATGAGCATGTTGGAGAAAGACGTGGAGACACTGGAGCAACGAAGCGGGCCTGATGCAGACAACCACAACATACTATCACTACCATCACAAAGAACAAAGATCAAAGAACAAAGAAAATGATGACGTCAAAGCAGAATACTTCAAAGGAAATAATTTCTCTACACTGGGGAGATTGTTCGAATCAAAGCATTTCTTCTCACAAGAAAAAAGAATGTCAGAAGACGTCAAAGCAACTATTACATCAGCACCTACAACGTTTATATCATCAATCACTAACACTTAGGGGGAGATTGTTGGAATCACTCCTAAACTAGAATTCAAGTGTTAGTAATTAATATGTAATAGTTAGCTTAATTATGGCTTTTATGTTAGATATCATGCCAAGGCTTATGTAGAAAGCCCATGAGCCTTGGCCCAAGCCCATAAGAAGGCAAGGATGCTAGTATTGTTGCCCTAGCTCCTTGCCCTATAAATAATCCTTGTAAACCCTCACTTGAGGGTTGGTTGTTCATTTTACTCATTTCACTCTACGCATAACTTGCCTCATTCTTACGTGTGTGTGTGTTAAGTGTTCAACCGATCTCTTCTTCTCTATTTCTTCATATTGATGCTTGTGTTAATAATATGGGAACCTAACACTACTTTTACAAAATTCCTAACATGTTGTGTAAACCTTCCAAGTATACCAAGAAGTTCATTGTATTGTTCCATAACAGCTCTTGAATCAGTCATTTTGTAATTTGTGAAATTACTTACAAAGAACTTCTTACTTGATGCATCCTCAGCAATATATTTGGCATCCAAGAAATCCCATAGTTCTTTAGAAGATTCAAAGTTCTGATAAATGTCAAAGAGTGAATCAGACATACCATTGAGAATTAAACCTCTGCAAATGTAATCATCATTCTCCCATTTGCTCCTCCTCCTGATCTGCTCCACAGTAGCATCATCCCCATCATCAAGAATAGGAGTGGTTAGCACATACACCACGTTCATGCTGGAAAGCAAGAAGTGCATCTTCGTCTGCCATCTCCTGAAGTCCACCCCTTCAAACTTGTCGAGCTTGGCAAAGTTTGAAAGCCATGTGTTTCATAGCAGCAGCAGCCATTGATTATCATAGGATAGTTTACTTTGATTGCTGGTTGTTATGAGCCCAGTAGGGTAAGATAATCAGTAGCAATGCAAGACCAAATGTTTTCGACCCTATGCCTGGGTTACACTAATAACTACTTGGGATAACACCAAATGTTAGTTTTTGAATTAGACACAAATCAATAACCCTTGCGCATATAAGTGTTTTAGTTTTCTGTTTGTTTCTCCTGGTTTTTCTCTATATCTTCATGTTGATGATGTCGATCTTTATATATAGTAGAGAACACTCAACCCTAGTCAATGGACTTTATGAGTGATTAACGGCTAATTAATCACCCATAAAAAGCCTCCATTATCATAGGAATAGTGGTTACATGACCAATTAAACGTGGTCATAAAGCAGTCATAACAACGACTTGAATGGGTCAAATCTGTTACAAGTTAATCACTGCAACACTACCAGTAAGAACCAATACACTAGTTGCAGGAACCAATACACTAGCAGTAGGAACCATCAGTCACTACACTAGCAGTAGTAACCAGCATTAGCAGTAGGAACCAATACACTAGCAGCAGAAACCATCAGTCACTACACTAGCAGTAGTAATCAACACTAGCAGTACTAACCACTACTGAGTCAGGGTGTTCAGGGACCTCATGGGTGTACACTCCGTACCTCCTTACCCAAAACCAGATGTGAACTAATCCCACAAGTGCACTAAATTTTCCAACACATATCCCTCTCCATTTACTTGTTTACGATTACTAAAGCGTATTGGCTATAATTACAAGTTCGGCGTTTAACTTAGGGACATATTCCTTTCCAGAAAAAAAAAATAATAATAAATAAATAAATAAATAAATCACTTAGGTACGTATTTGGGTTACATGATCACTTGCTCAAAAAAATGACATAACCAACAATCATGGTTAGGAATGAAAGAAAATACTACAAATGACAAAGTTAACAGGTTAACTTAACAAACAGGTTGCAATATGAGTTTGACCATACCGTTTAAATGATCTCTAAACACTACTAGTTAAAATACGAACCATGACTAAAAGTTATCAGGTGCATTTGAGAAAAACTAAACACGAATAAAAACACAATTTATTTTATACCGGTGCATTTAAGAAAAACCGTTATTCTTTTTACAAAAACTAACACTACACTGCAAAAATTCATTGATGTCTCATGAACTGTGGAGACCCATTTGATTGTGGGAATATTACAGGTATCACTTCTAGGTTCGTTTGTTGACAATAAGTCAATAATCATCACCTAGCATTTTTTTTATGGGAGGTAATACTCACACCACACTTTTTGATTAATGCACCATAAACTGTGCATTACAGTATTGTACGGTACAAACTGTAATGCACAGTTTGTGGTGCATTAATCAAAAAGTGTGGTGTGAGTATCAATTCCCCTTTTATATATGCAATAATGAGTTGAGATCAATATATATCTCATATTTACCATAGATCCAATAAACCAATCTTAGCCATTCATTTTTAATCAAATTTAATAAAAAACCATTTTCCAACTTTTTTTAAAACACTATATTTTGCAAACGGTAAATCTTCAAACTATAAAAAAATACACCATCACGACGAAAATTAAATTATCTTTCTATTAATATGCACTTTTCTATATCTTCGACAAAAAAAAAATTCAAAAATTCCGCACAGAAAAATCATATATGATTTGTAAAATCATATATGATTTTCAAAAATCATATATGATTTGTAAAAATCGAATCATATATGATTTTCACAAATCACATATGATTTTTCTGAGCCGAAATTTTGAAACAAAAAAGTCGTTAAAAATATAGTAGTGCATATCTATAGAAAAATAATTTAATTCTCGTCGCGATGGTATGATTTTTATTGCGTAACAATTAACGGTTTGCAAGATATTTAATTTTTAAAAAAATAGTGAAAGTTTATTTTTTTTATAAAATGAATGGCTATTATTGGTTCATTAGATTATGGTAAATTTGATATCTATATTGAACTTTTGTCATGCCATATAATTCACCTTATGAGGGATATATATGCAATTCCTCGTAAGAATTACAGCTCAGATTCAAACAAAAATACCAAGCAACGATCAACATCAAAAGATTTCCCAATTACTAGTGCTGCCAACCGTTTCAAAGTCAACACCAAACGGTTATACAATCTAAAAAACAATAGACGCCACCAACAATTCATATTTTTCAGTCAACATCAAACGGCCTCAAAGTGAGTCAACCAGTTCTACAATCTGGAAAACAATAGAACCTAAATCCAAACAAACAGAAGAAGAAGCTATCCTACCACGCGTTCAACAAACATTCTGATGACTTTTGTCGCTTTTGAGATGGACTCTGCTATGCAAACTTGAAGGTCCTCGTCGCTTAAAATTGGATGATGGTTACTGTTGGTGTCTACATACTTGATGGAGAAAGTTATATTCTCCAATTCGTTGAACCGCAATACCATTTGATTCTGCAAGTCTTGGAGTTTGGCCGAAAATGGAAGTGTGAACCTGATCATATTACCATTGTATCTGACTTTTATCATCTTCCCCATATATGTGGATTTTAAGTTCTCCTTCTACAAAGAATTAAAAATTGCACAAAAAATATTATTTTGGGACACAAATAATATTTACTTGATATGACAATGGTTTTAATATAAACAAAAAACTAACCATGAGTAAACTCTGAATTTGATTGAAATCATCAGCATAACTTTCTTTAGGTGGAATTGTGACTAACTCAATGATTCCGACTAGCTTATCCGGACCCATAAGTTCAAAATAGACAGGAACAACTAATTGTCCCATACCCGATGCTTCGACGTTATGTTGGTAATCTGCAACTCCTGTTTGAGCTGCAAGCCCAGTAAACCAGTTTCCCACCTTTGTGTTTTCTCCAACAAAACGAGACCTATCATTCAGACATGTCTTCCTGTACTCCACTAATTTGTCATGGTGTACATCTGATACACTTAACTGATCTGTCAAACGAAGAGAGTACCCACGATTGTCTAATTCCCCAGGCGTGCTGGATTCCCAAAACTGAAGGATAGCTGATTCTCCTTGGAAATCAAAATTACTCAAGATGTTGTCGACTGTGGAGTTGATTGTTGCATTAGAAGTTGACGGTTTGACCTGAAAGCAGAAGTGCTGTGTTAATTACTAAATTCATGCGGAGAGAACCATGACCGTCCAAGCAAGCCCTGCACCCAGGGTTGCTACTTAGGGTGTGCAGGCTGGCGAGTAGAAAAATGATGTAAATTAAGCTTGATTCTCAATTACCTCCACATTTTTATCGCCAAGAAATGATTTGAACAACCCTGAAGACGTTGAAGCCTCCTCCTGTGTGTTTTTAATAATAATGAGAGAGAATTTATTGATGTTTAATTCTCAAACATACTGAAACAAACATAAGACCATATTGTTCAGATAATGCAATTGTTATAAGGCATTCCAAGCAAACTTTTTGTATATTATGAAAAATGTTATAGGGCTTGATGGAGATTTTAGATAACTCTAAACGGATGGCGGAGAAACTTAGGTGGTGTTTGTTTTTTAAGAGGGTCTGAATCTGAATCTGAACTGCACGTCTGAATCTGAATCTGATGCGTAAATGTCTGAATCTGAACGCATCTGAACGAAGAAAAAAAACGCATGTTTGAACGGGATTTTTTTTTTTTTTTTTTTTTGGTTATTTTGTGTCTACAAGAAGCATTCAGACGCGTTAAGACACCCCTCTCAGGTCTTGACAGATTCAGACATTTTTTCCGTTCAGACGTCTGAACGGAAAAAAAAAACAAACTGTCTGAACGGCAAAATGTCTGACCGATTCAGACATTTTGCCCGTTCAGACGCTGTTAAGAGGCAAAAAAAAAAAAAAAACAAACACAGCCTGTTAACATAATAAGTTAATTTCTATTTACATAAACGGATGGCGGAGAAAATTAGTACACACTTATAGAAGCGTGTAAAACTTCATGGGTTTATTGACACTTAAGTGTGAGAAAAGTTTATAAAACATAGCATTTTTCACCCTTGTAATTGTGGATAATACTTCTCCTCACTTATAAGTGTGAAAAATATTTATTAGCACTCAATTTCTCCACACTACCAAATGTATAGAAAAAACGTTCAAATGCATGCGTATAGGCCTCACATAGTCATCTTCTATCAACCGAATAGATGAGCTAAACTATGAGAAAAGTCATATAACTCTACTTTGGCCTCAGTATTACAGTAACAAATCCGGGGAAACAAAGAAATAGTAGAAAGCACGCTAAAGGAATCAGGACCATAGATGTACATCTTACACTTTTTGGTTTTGTAAACAATTGAGACGCTTGTTCGGGTCTACCCGTCTTTGTCCAACCTCCGACCTCTGTAACAATGTATAACTTGATGAGTTTACTCTCTTTAATGCTAAAATATAATATAGACTTGAGAAGAGGCACATACCTGTACAGTCAATTTTATCACCAACTAAAATCTTAAACCAATTATGAGTCAATCTGCCAACTTCCATTAACTGACAATAATCACGGCGACAAAGATAGTAGGTTCTTGGGCTTATTTTATATCTAGAAATATCTACTCGAAGAATGTCTTCACCTTCATTGTTATCTTCAAAAGATTCACGGGCATCTTCAAAGGATTCATTGTTATATTCAAAGGAATCATTGTTATCTACAACGAAGTCTGGGCTATCTTTAATGGATTCATCCTCTTCTTCTTCATCAGTGTACACAAGGCTTGCACCACACCCCTGTATCCTTAAACCTTTCGTATCAACGATAGAAACATCAACTTTCTGTCCAATGTGCAATGATTCTCCAATTTCCCAATAGCTTAACCATATACCAACTTCTTCAGAAGCAGGATTGCCAAAGACTTTGGCATTGTAGATCAACTCAACAACATTGTTCAAACTAACTTTAACAAACCATACCCATTCATCACCTGATAAAGAGTATTTAAAAGTTACATTCAATCCTTTGAGTCTCCTATTCTTGTGACATGAAGGCACGTAGAAAGACAAATCTTGATATTCTGATGTATACGCATACTCAGGAATCATGTTTGGTATGTCGGGCAGAGATATGCTCCTTATATTGAATTCATACAGCATCTGTGCCATGAAAGCAAAAAAAATATAAAATAAATTTAATTTGATGTGTTTCTGTTGTTTATGAATGTGCAACAAAGAAAACCCAAACCTGTAGACACAAACTTCTGCCTTCGGTAACCTCACCATCTCCAACCAAGCACACCTCACGGTGTTGATATTTTCTTAGCCACTTCATATGTCCCAAATTAGTTTCACTAAGCTTTGATACGGGCACCAGTTTGAAAAAGTCTTCAACTTCAGACAAGTTACCACAACCTTTATATCGAAATTCATTCAATTTAAATTCATGGGATTCAAAAGTTATTCTCTCAAGTGAGTCACAGTCAGAAACATACAACTCTGCAAGTTTACTTGGGAGACAAAGAAGCATTTGAAGTTTTCTGCAGCCACTCAAGTCAAGGACCTGAAGTTTCTGAAGATGATTGTAACTAGGCAGGATTTCAAATTGACTGTTGACCATATTCAAGTACTCCAAGAGTGGTTGAGTTTTGAAGCTAAGAAATTCACTCTGCTCAAGATTGCAGTCCTTGAGAAATAACTGCTTTAATGAATTTGACATTGTTTCCCAGATACATGGACGTGGCCCCTTGCACAGATCTTTACATCCGCTCATGTTCAATAGAGCAAGACGTTTAAGCTGTTTAATGGTATTGCAAACACGGAGCAACATTTGACAGTTCCAGAGAATCAAAGTCTCAAGCTTGGGAAGTTGGTTTAGTTTTTTTATTTCGCTTAGATTATGGGAGTCTTTGAGATTCAAAATCCGGAGTAATGGAAGAACCTGTAGCAAAACTAGCATTGTTAACCATTTTGAACTAAATATGAACATAAATACCAGGAAGCTAAAAGGATAAGTGGTTTATAGAGGATGTTGGATTCCCCACCGTGGGTGGTTTGAATACTTCCAATTTGCTATAGCTCATATCAATAGCAACCAATTTTCCCATGTCTAACGCGGAGGGGATTTCTGTCAAATGGCATTGCCTCCAGCAAAGCCATCTTAAATCTTTTGGAAAATCCTCGTAGGATCCATTAAGTTTCAACTGATTTAGCTGGAGCAATTTCAGGCCTTTCATCTTCTTAAATGAGATCGTATCAAGGTCTGAAATCTGTAAATATAGCATAAAAGGATGTAAGTAATTGTTTATATATAGTTGGGACTCCTTATTTCCATAAAAAGTACCATTATAATCATCAGATGAGATGATACTTGGTCAACACATGTTAATTTGGTGGCTTAATCATAAATATTTCAATATTGGGCATCCCCACCCACCCACCCGACAACAACACACACACATGAAGCAACCTGTATAATTTCATTATTTTCTTGAGTCAGTATCTCCATGTCAAGAGCTAGACCTTCCACCTTTTTGGAACCCTATAGAGGTAAACACAAATCCATATAATTTTAGATACAAATTATGAGAGTATGAAGGTGAAAATAAGCTTTCATATACATAAGATAAGACCTACAGTTTTTTTACGTAAAACTTCATGAGATTCCTTATCCTGCCAGACTCTACTACGTTTTCCGGGTAGGCGGCGTGATTCATTGTAGACAATTGTTCTCCCCATCTCTTGAACCAACCGATGCATCATCAGTTTATTGTTTGGTGAAACTGAGAGAAGGCAGCTGTTGGTCAGGGTTACAATCCCAGATATTGCAAAGTAGTCAGGCTCCAATATCTTTACCACGTAATCCTTGTCTTCGCCAATAAAGAAACAAGAAATATGCAAAAATAACTCTTTCACTGTGTCTGGTATCAAGGAGTCGTAGCTTATTCGGAGTAATTCTTGTATCTCAGGATGAAGATCGTTTTCCATGAAGGATCTTAATCTACTTTCCCAAACCTCTTTCGTTCTATCACCATTGAGAGCGGATCCCAACACTTTAATTGCGAGTGGATTTCCTTGACAATACGTTAGTAACTTGTGTGCAAGTTCCTCGTAATCTTCCGTTTGAGCATTGGATTCAAGGGCATAAAGATTTAAAAGCATTAATGAATCGCTGTCGTTCAGTAATTCCATTTCCTGTTCTTGACACCTCCAAGAAGTGGACTGAAACCATTTTAATTGATTTCTTTCCGTAGTTGTTATAATAATCTTGCTTTGTGTTTTAGTTCCGGTTCCAAGTAAAGCTTCCAATTGTTTACTTGAGTCAATGTTATCAAGAACAATAAGTGATTTTTTCCTTTGTAAAGCATTTTGGATGGTGGATGTACCTTGCCAACCACTCAGATTTGTTTGCTCCTTGCCCTCTATAATATCTCTAATAAGTATTTCCTGTAGCTGGCGCAAATCGTCAGTTGACTTACATCTACTGCCAATGTCTTCTAAGATGCTAACACTTTCAAATTTATGCCAATTTGAATAGGTAATGTGCCTGGCCAATGTTGTTTTGCCGCTTCCTCCCATGCCCCATATTGCATAAATTTCACTATCAGATTGCTCTAGCCAAGAATTGATCACCTTATCTCGAGTCTCCATTCCTACTAGATTTTCTTGACGATAAACTTGTTTGAGATCAAGCCTTTCTTTGATAACGTCGACAATTTCTTTCAACACGTGTGTTTCTGGCCTATGACAACAAAAGCAAAAGATCAATCTCAGACCAATAAAACATAGCCAACAACGTGCACAAATATAGTATGTGTGTTACACCGGGATGGAGTGTAGATTAAAACATCCATTGTAATAAAATTAGTTATACCATTCAGGTGGTATATACTGGTATGATAAGAGAATTCTAGTAGATATGATATCTAGCTTTGGATTATTATATATTTGTATTTAACAAAATGTCTTGCAAGTTGTGTTCTTGGTTATACGTACTCAATTTAATGGTAAAGCAGAAATTTTAATATATAGGGTCGATTAAACCAGTGTAGCTAAACATCACAGTTTCAGTTCAACACAAGTTCATGCCAATGCTTGTTTTGCTTGTTCATATTTTTGTATGGTCTTATTCAGATGTTATCCTCTGTTCATTTGCTTGTTCATATATGTTGCCCAGTGGGGTTTTTCAATCGAACACAAACAGGTAGTAACGAACGTATACAATTGATTCAAACGTGTTATATTACTGAATCAAAGTAATTGGTTTCTTTGAGTATTTGTACAAATTCTGATTACATATAAACGAAAATACTGTGCCCTATTTATACTAGTGTTGAGGGCGGTTATCCATGAACCATCGTGTCCCTTCACTGTGCCTGCAGCCTTTTCTGAATTGACATGATGCTTCTCTTGTGTTGTTTCATATGAATGAAACGTTCCATGCAGTTATTAGGTTATAGATATCCCTATTCTATCCTTCTAACTTTCCCAAGTATAACCCCTCTTACTTTCACTAGGGACGAGATTAGCCTAACATTCACCCCCCTAAACTCGTTCCTATTCCTTTAGATCCTTTACGCCAAGCAGCTCTCTCATTTATGCGAACTTGATCCTTGCTAATGCTTTAGTGAGTATGTCCGCCCTTTGTAAGTCTCCACTTATGTGCTCGACTTCGATCTGATTCTTTTCAACACATTCTCTGATAAAGTGAATGTGTTTGCTTCTTCCATGAAATACGGGGTTCTTCATAAGTGCTATTGCCGATTTGTTGTCGACTCTGATCGTAACTCTTTCTTCCTTCCAGCTTGTAACGCATTCAATAGCCTTTGTAGCCATAATGCTTGACAAGCTGCTGCTGTTGCTGCCATAAATTCTGACTCACATGATGATAAAATGCAACATTAGGTTGTTTCTGAGAACTCCAGCTTATTGGTGAATTCCCAAAGTAAAATAAGATCCCTGTTGTTCCTTTGCCTTCTTCTTTGTAATAAGTTATACCAAAGTTTAAGGTGCCTTTGATATATCGTAGTACTTGTCTAATTGCCTTCATATGTTGTTCCATTGGTTCTTGCATGAACCGGCTTAACAAGCCAACTGAGTAACTAATATCTTGTCTTGTATGAAGTAAATACCTTAAACATCCAATTAGACATATGTATTCCGTAGCATCAACTAGTTCTCCTCCTTCTGTCTTTATTAGCTTTGTTCCTGGATCCATGGGAATCTTGGTTTCGTAGCAATCTTCCATTCTTGCTTCCTTAAGAATCTTGTTGGCATATCCTTTATTGAGATTCCACCCCCCCCCCCCCCCCCCCCCCCCCCGGTTTGGGTAACCTCTATTCCCAGGTAGTAAGCTAATAAGCCTAAGTCACTCATCTCAAATTTTTCTTCGTGACTTAAACTTTTGAAGGTCTTTATTATTGCTTCCAGTAACTATTAAATCATCCACATAAACTCCAACAAGCAACATAGAGTCTTTACTTATCCTTGTGTAGATTGCTTGTTCTAATGTGCATATCTTGAAATCTAGTGATTTCAAGGTTTAATCTAACTTCATGTTCCATGCACGCGGTGCTTGTTTTAACCCATAAAGTGCTTTAACAAGTCCGTACACTTTTATTTTCATTCCCTGATTTCTTAAAACCTTCTGGTTGTGTAACATAAACTTCTTCTTTGAGTTCGCCATGCTGATTTTACATCTAGGTGGTGAACTTCCCATCCATGATAAGCTGATAATTCAAGAATTAATCTAACTGTCTCCATTCTTGCTATAGGAGCAAAGACTTCATCATAGTCTATTTCATGCTCTTGTATGTATCCTTTAGCTACTAAACGAGCCTTGTGTTTTATAATCTTCCCATCTGCATCTCGTTTAGTCGTGAATACCCACTTCAGACCAATAGCCTTCTGATTGTCTAGTAGGGTGGCTGGCCTCCATGTCTTGTTTTTATTGATTGAGTCAATTTCTATCTGCATTGCCTCAATCCACTTCTTATCTTGTGCAACTTCTTTGTAATTTCTAGGTTCTTGTAGTAGCAATAATTCATCACTTTGCACTTCTAGTGCACGTTCATAAACTTCATATAGGTTTCTGTATCCCTGAACTGGCGTATGATCAAACGGCCTTAATGAACTTCTTGTTGATGATGTATATCAAGTAGATTCTTCTGAATTAGGCTCATAGGTGTATGGTGGAGGTGTTGATGGATTGTCTATTGGTTGTTCGATCTCATCAGACATATCACCATGAGTGTTATTCTGCATAGGACTTGGTGCATTGTCTTCATCATTTCTTTTTGAATTTTGAGTGCTAACTTCATCAATGATCCTTGAACTTGATGTTTGGTTTTCACTTATAATAAAGTCCCTCCATTCTGGTTCATTTGCATCAATATTATCCAAGTAACCTTTGCAGTCCCATCCTTCATCTTCCTTGAATTTTACATCTCTACTAACAATCATATTCTTAGTTACAGGATCAAATAATCGATAAGCCTTTGATCCTGCTTCACTTCCAAGGTAAACCAATTCCTTGCTTCTATCATCTAGCTTCTTTAGATGTGGTTTGGTTACCTTTGCATAGGCATTGCATCCAAAAACTCTAAGGTGTCTCCTATTCGGTTTTCTACTCTTTAAGGCTTCATAAGGTGTAGAATCCTTCAGAGCTTTTGTAGGTACCCTATTTAAGACATATACAACATATCTAATAGCTTCAGCCCAAAAGTTTTGTGGCATATGCATAGCCTTTAACATACTCCTTGTCGTGCTCATTATAGACCTATTCCTTCTCTCTACTATGCCATTCTGTTGTGGAGAGTATGGTGATGTAAGTTGTCTGAGTATGCCATTCCCCTTAGAATAACGTGTGAATTCCCTTGATGTGAATTCACCTCCTTTGTCTGTCCTAAAAGACTTTAATTTTTTCCCGACCTCATTTTCCACTTTTAACTTGAATTCCTTAAAAGTCTCAAATGCTTCATCTTTTGACTTTAAGAAGTATACCCACATGTATCTAGTACAGTTATCTACTAGTAAAAACATGTACTTCTTTCCTGATTCTGTTTATGAGAAATAGGTCCACATAAATCTCCAAATACTAAGTTTAAAGGTCTTAATGACTTGGTGTTTGGTTGGTTGGGAAACGGAGCTCTACTGTGCTTTCCTAGTAAGCATGCGTTGCATACTTGACTCTTGTGATGATGAATACTGGGTATCCCTTCCAATAATTTCTTTTGAGTCATTTGTTTAATTGAGTCAAAATTCAAATGACCCAACCTAGCATGCCAAAGCCATGCATGGTTTTTCAAATTAGCCAATAAACACATGGGCATACCAACTTTCAAGTTGATCTTGTAAAGTCGGTTACTTGATCTCTCAACTCTCAAAAGGAGTTTTTGATCCTGGCCATATAGCAATAGTATGTTGTTTTGCATAATGATCTTACAGCCATTCTGTGTTAATTGTCCTAGGCTCAAAATATTACTTTTTAGATTGGGAATGGAATAAACATTAGGAATTACTCTTTGTTCCTTGTTTTTACATTCGAATAATATAGAGGCTCACCCTTATCTCCTTTTCCTTGAACTGCCATTCTACATCTTTTTGAACCAAGTTTGATTGCTCTTGTCCTCTATCCTTTAGTTTGCAGTTTCTCCTGACGTGTCCAAGCTTGTTACAATTGTAACATTTAACCTTACTAGAGTCCTTTGTACCTTTCTGAAAACTATTTTTCTTGAACTTGTGTGAAGGTTTCCTTTCATTGTTGAATTGCTTGGTTTTTCCGTCTTGTTTGTTATCCTTAGATGACCTAAACTTCTCTTGTCCACCATTCCTAAAACCTTTCTCATGACAACTATTATCGTAGTTTGTGAACAGAAGTCTATTCTGATTGTCACTTGGTCTTCCATTAAAGAGATTCACTCTTTCCTCAAAAAATTTCAGCCTACCAATTGTCTCATCTAAAGTTGTTCTCTCTAGATCAGAAAATTGTTCTATGGCTGCCACAATTTGTATAAACCTCTTTGGTACAGAACTTAAAAGTTTTCGTACTAGGGTTTGCTGATCAAAAGTTGATCCTAAGCCACTTGCCCTTGTGACAATACTATTGAGTTTTGCTGAAAAATCATCAATAGTATCATCTTCTTTCATTTTTAACATCTCAAATTCTGTATTGAGAGTTTGTAGTCGTGCCTTCTACACTCTATCTACACATATATGTCTAGTTTGTAGTGCTTCCCAAATTTCCTTTGCACTTTTACAACTAGCAACTTGTGAAATCATATCCTCTGGTAATGCCCGGTAAAGATATGAAGTTGTTGCCATATATTTCTTTACGTCTAGTTGTGCATTATTCTCAGGTTCTATTATTTCCCACAGCTCATTTGCCCTTAGTATGATTTTAATACTAAGAGCACATACTGTGTAATTTGTAGATTTCAAAATGGGGTATTGAAATTTAGAAAATGATATAACCTCTTTGTGAATTTTAACTTCCTTGTTTTTATCTTAGACATTGTGCTTAAAAACTATTCTTAATTCTATTAAAACTTAAAGTAGGTGGAAATCTATAGGTTCAACTAGGAATCAACAAATAATTTCTAATTTTATCTATGTATAATAAGACTAAAAAACAATGAAATTCAGATTTTGGTTAGAATGTAAAACCCCGAATTTGATGATTCCTCCTTTGATATTATTTTCTTCCTTTGTGGTCTTTCGAACCAGTGAGAACACGCAAAAATGTTCTTCTTCTTCCTTGTACAACCACTAAATACCTTCTGATGTCTTTTTTTTTTTTTTTTTTTTTTTTTTTTTTTTTTTTTAATTCAACAAAATACTAAAGTGTTTTTCCTTCTTTCTTGTATAAATCTGAATACACCTCTGGTAATTCCTTTTCTTTCTCGAACCAACAAGAACAACTCCGGTGTTCTTTCCTTTCTTTCCTTCGCCCCTCTTCTATTCGTCCAAAGAACAATCTGTTTTTTGCTTGTTTCTGTCCGGACCAGAAAACACTCCAAAGTTGTGTTTTGGTTCTAAGTTTTGAATACAAAAATTGCCCCTTAAACGCCTCCCTTCCTCTTCGTTCTTGACTCTTAAAAATGAAGTTTGGCTCTGATGCCAATTTGTTGCCCAGTGAGGTTTTTCAATCGAACACAAACAGGTAGTAACGAACGTATACAATTGATTCAAACGTATTATATTACTGAATCAAAGTAATTGGTTTCTTTGAGTATTTGTACAAATTCTAATTACATATAAACGAAAATATTATGCCCTGTTTATACTTGTGTTGAGGGCTGTTATCCATGAACCATCGTGTTCCTTCACTGTGCTTGCAACCTTTTCTGAATCGACATGATGCTTCTTTTGTGCTGTTTCATATGAATGAAACGTTCTAGGAAGTTATTAGGTTATAGATATCCCTATTCTATCCTTCTAACTTTCCCAAGTATACACATAACCCCTCTTACTTTCACTAGGGACAAGATTAGCCTAACAATATATTTGTATGATATTGAGAATGCTATAGGTTTTTGTATACCTTCTGTTTTGTTTCTGTGGTTTTGTTTAGTGTGAACCCGTAATTTCCTCGATACGTCATAAATGGAGAAACAACAATTAGAGCGATCGTTTTTTGGGTAAAGGGGAGTAATCCTGCACCCTGGTAAATATATTAACCAAAAAAACGTTTAAGTACAATGGATATAAGTGAAGTCCCATATCTCAGCCCGTTACATAGGCATAAAGCTTACATAACAAGATACTTCCTATTTTCTAAACAAGAAAACAAACCACTACTCAAATGATAACATAGGACATAACGAAAGAAAATTACTTCCTAGGACCTTGAAGCTTGGTGCCATACATGGCATTAAAGGCATCCAAATTCCCTGGAAGATCATAAACCTGATTCGCATAGTCATCGTAGTCATAGTCATCATACTCATCTTCAAACTCTTGGCCACCACCGAATAGATTAGCATACTCATCAAATGGGTTAGCAACCACCTCATCTTCAGAATCAGAAACCACGATCTCTCCCACTTTAGAAAAAGGATTAACTCTCTTAGTAGAAGAGGCGGGCGGATTACAAGAATCACTAGTTATAGGAGCCACACCCGACTCCATCTCTTTCAAATCACTCACAAGGGGTTCTTGTGATGCAGTACCTGTCTTAGTAGACTTATCTTCATTAACTTCCATTGTACGACCAGAATCCACATCCTTGTTGGTGTCATTAGAAGGAGTACCAAACGCATCCGTATGTTCCATATTAAGAGCATCAAACTGGTTAGATGTAGAGATCTTTGTTCCACTCAAACTAGCCACATCAGAAGCATTCTTCTTAGTGACTTCCACTTTCTTAGGTTCAGGAGGAGTCTTTTTGGGTTGATATTGAAACTGCTTACCCACAACAGGTTTAGTAAACCCTCCTTGACACGGAATAGTAGACCCACCTTGCTTTCCCTTCTTCTTGTTATTAACCATCATTAACACGCTTAGTAGGCTGAGCAGGAGGTTCAACAACTTTAGGACATTCAATAAGAGTATGACCAAAAATCTTACATTTATCACAATGAGGTGGTTTCCACTCATATTCAACCCATATCTTCTCAATAGTCGAACCCGACCCATCAAGTAACGGTATCTCAACAGTAAGGTTGTCCCTAAGCACCTCATCCGACTTCACTTCAATCATGCATCTAGCAAAACTACTACGGCCCCACGAGTCCTTGCACATTTGGCTACTGAAAGCATCTAACCTTTTGGGCGTGCCTAGCAATGTAGCAAGGAGACTAAGGCCATCATCAGAAAACATAGCAAGAGGAACATCATGGAATTTAACCCACACCGGGATGTTGGTCAAATCCTCTTTAAGTAAGTTGGTGTTCAATGTCCATGGTTTAAGAATAATAGGTACATTTCTAATCAACCAAGGACCGTTTTCAAGAACATCATCAACACCTTTCTTCGAATTGAACTTAAAAAAGAAGAACCCCTTTGCATTCATCATGACCTTTTGTATACCAAACTTAGCCCACGCATTGCGTACAAAGTAATCAACAGGAAAAGCAAGTCGTTGACCAAGGAAATACCCATACAAAGTATTCTCAAACCTAGAGTTCACCTCTTCAACCACTTTCATCGGGACAGAAAGATCCACACCATTAGCTTTCTTATTACACTCCAACCTACGAAAGTTTGACGTGTGTTTCTTAGGTTCAGTAGAAGTAACACCAGCATACGATGTAGAAGGTTGTTTCAAAGCACCAACCTTCTCAATACCAATAGCCCCATGTGCATTCGTATCAACCTTATCATTAACATTATTAGGACTACTAGTATCATTAACATTAGAAGCCATAGGAACACTCGTATCATGAGGAGGTTTCGAATAATAACCAATAGCAGTAAGCATCTCTTCTAGCTCCTTCTGTGACTGCGGCACCTTAAGATGCTCAAATGGATTAGCCCCAGTAGTCGCATCCACTGTCACAGCTGGTTTTAATGGTTGCCCATCGTCACCCACAAGAACAAGTTTTCCCTCAAATATTTGTTTTTCAATAGCACGAATTTTCAATAAAATGTCATGACCCTCAGGCGTGTCATGAGTAGGTGCATCATGACTAGGGCTCGAACCAGTATCCGTAGACGTAGCAGCTCCAATAACAGAATCAGGTAGATCATTAGGTGGTTGGGACGTAGCATAACTACCAGATTCTTGGGCATAATCAGACGAAAGTGTACCAACTAATCGTTCAGAATCAGTATACGACCCTCCCTTCGACATCAAAGCAAAACACTTAGACCCTCAATTCAATCAATCACAAACAGAACCAACACGAAGATATCGTCACTTTTCAAGAAATGGATAAAACCCTAGTTCAAGACTAGGGTTTATAAGCATGAACGGACCACAGCAGTTACATGATAGACCAGATCGCATGAATAGTAAAAGGTTTGAATATGTAAACAAACCAAATAGACAAAAAACCCTAAAAAACAGTGAAAAGTAAACCCTAATAAAAGAACACTAATCAGCCGATTAATCCAAGTCCAATACCAGGCTAAGATCGATTATAAGAGGATATAATCCCACTTAGAAGAATCGAAACCAAGAATAAAAGTTGATTAGAGAACCAGAATTGCGATTAGGGTATAAGTCGCCATAGAGAAATCGTTTTTAGGGTTGGAGGGTTTTTTATTTCAAACAATTAGAGCGATCGTTCCATCCAAGTTGAGATACGATGCATATTTATAGTCGTTTTTATCAGAAATATTATTCTGAGAACGTTGGCGTAATTCCCGAGTCACGAATCCATCGTTTGCTAGTCCAAACGAGTCCCGAACCTAATATATCAAAAATTTTAGAAATTTTTCATGTATGGTCCCTGGATAAGTTACATCGCCGCCCTCCTGCTTTGGCTTAATTGCAAAACCGGCCCCTCCAGGGGTATATATCCCCCACTCTCTTTACACTTCTTTCATTCTTACTTTTCACTTTCTCTATCTATAACACACACACTCCTCTCTTACCTCTCTCTAAAATTCCGGCCACCCAATTAGGGTTCCGACGCCGCTTACTATTCCGGCCAACTTCCGGCCACCTCCAATATCCACACCGCCACTCCTAGAAGATAGATCAGGTCCTTGTGACCCCGTTTATGCAACACACGCACCATGAAACTCACGCGACCTAAATCTGATTTTAAAGAATCGGACGTTAGGGTTTTTAAAAGTAAACGAGTAATTAAGGGTCTAGCTTGGATGTGGTTACGAGTAGTACTCCTAAAGGATACCACCAATGACTCTTGATTCTCCTTTCCTCTCTTTCTCTCACGGTAAAACACCATCGTCTTATTTTATGATTTCGTTTCCGTTTTACCGATTATACTTGTATATATATTTGTGTTGTTTTCGTGGAAACAAGCATAAAGCGAGATTAAAGATGTTTTGAGAAATGGTTAAAACTAATTAAAACATTTGGTGTGATTCGTGTGGATAAAACATGATCAGTTGGCGTGATGATTGGTTTGATTTCTGTTTTGGATTGTCGGGTCGGGTCTGAACCGTTTGGGTCTCGTATCAGGTCGGGTCTAATGACCCATGGGTGCGTTGTTTGGACCAGTTAGGGCAAGGTGATCCGGGTCAACCCGTGAGGGTCGGGTCAAACCTGACTAGGGTTAATATGAACTTGATTTGATCTTAGATTTACGAAATGGTTGGCGTCGTGTGGTTGTTTACCCTGGTCAGCAGAGCACCCAAGAGTTTTGGGTTGATGATTAATCATTTTGAAACTGTGTTGGGTGATCGAGTTGAGTCGACTCGGATGAGTCAACTCAGTGGGTCGAGTCAAATTGTTATTTCTATCATGACTTTATTTTGGTATATTTAGTTTGGTTTGGTCGCGAGTCAAAATTGGGTATTGTCTAGATATAGACATTAAACTGTAAACAAGGGTATCATGTGACTTGTGTTATTGGAACCACTTAAGCCGTGTGAGTCGTGTCGAAGCGGCATGAGGTTTAGCTAATATGAATCGGCTTAACAGACGGATAAATTTTAGTGTACTAATTATATTAGTTTAACACGTAATAGCCTATATCGAACAACAAATTAATTGTGGTGATTTGGGTAATTAGTAAGTTATTAACAAACATTAGATTTGATACTCGTTAATCGGTTGTGACTTGGATTATTAAAGTTACGGATACTAATGGACATATTAAAACTAATGGTCATTATAGTGAGATATCGAAACCAACGAAATGGTTAATGGTATAAATCAATGGTAAAACTTGTAATACGACTATGGGTATTTCGTTATATACTCAACGACGTGATTAATAAATTGATATCGTATATTTCGTATTTCGTTATAACTTATAAGATTCAATACGGTTTACAAACTTGGAGTAACGCTTGATAACGAGTTATTTTGGTTATACGTTAGATTTTATTAAACGTTTTGGCTTAAACGAGTGTAATATATTAGACTCGGAAATGAGTTTAATATATTCGTTTCGCGATAAGCCTAAATAATCAATTTTCACATTTTAACTAGAGTAAACTTCAAAATACATCCTTGTGGTTTACAGTTTTTGAGACCTTACATCCCTGTCAGAAACTATTGGCTAGTTACGTCCTTCGTTAGCCAAACGTTAGCCATTCTACATCCCTGGTCACTAACTCCGTTAGTTTTCTTCGTTAATTGCTAACGGCAGTATAAAGGAGGGTTGTTTTGGTCTTTTTACTCATATAAGGGATGTATTTTGCAGTTTACCCTTTTACATATAAGAGGGATGTATTTTGCAATTTACTTTTATACTTTACTTTTTTTTAATTATTATTATTATTATTATTATTATTATTATTATTATTATTATTATTCATCCATATTTTATTTTCTAACGTTTTCATTCGTTTTCGTCCGTTTTTTATACGTTTTCGTCTGTTTTTTCGTTTGGTCCATTTTTTTCCCGTTTTAGTCCGATTTTTTCCGTTTTCGGTCGTTTTTGTACGTTTTCTTACATTTCTATCCGTTTTCAATAGTTTTTATATGCTTTCATATGTTTTTCTTGTTTTCGCCCTTTTTTTCCGTTTTCTTGTGTTTTGTACGTTTTTTTTTTTTTTTTTCGTTTTTCCTGTTTTCTTATGTTTTTATTTGTTTTTGTACTACTTCAACATATTGAAAAAAAATTTCAAAAGGAAAAAGATTTTGAAAAAATTTGAAAAAAAAGATTTCAAAAAAAAAATTGGAATTTTTTCGCAAATTTGAAAAAAAAAATTGGAAAAAAAAATTTCCGAAAAAAAAATTAAAAAAAAAATTCCAATTTTTTTTCGTAAATACTTTTTTTTTGTAAAAAGAATTTCGACAAAAACAATTTAGAAAAAAATTTTCAATTTCCTTTTTTTTTTTTGAAAAGAAAATATTTACGAAAAAAAAAATTTGGAATTTTTTTTTCAAATTTTTTTTCGGAATTTTTTTTTCCAATTTTTTTTTTCAAAATTTTTTTGGAATTTTTTTTTCAAATTTGCGAAAAAAATTCCAATTTTTTTTGGAAATCTTTTTTTCAAAATTTTTTTCTTTTTTGAATTTTTTTTTCAATATGTTGAAATAGTACAAAAACGTATAAAAACATAAGAAAACAGGAAAAACGAAAAAAAAAAAAAAAAAAAAAAAAAAAAAAAAAAAAAAAAAAAACATACAAAACACAAGAAAACGGAGAAAAAAAACGGGCGAAAACAAGAAAAACATATGAAAGCATATAAAAACTGATGAAAACGTAAGAAAACGTTCAAAAACGAACGAAAACGAAAAAAAATCGGACTAAAACGGGAAAAAAATGGACGAAATGAAAAAACAGACAGAAAACGTATAAAAAACGGGACGAAAACGAATGAAAACGTTAGAAAATAAAATATGAGTGAATAATAATAATAATAATAATTTCTTGTAATTTCCTATTATTTTCTAATGAAGTGATTTTTTTTTTTTTTAAATAAATAAAATAATAATAATACTAATACTAATAATAATAATAATTAAAAAAAAAAGTAAAGTATAAAAGTAAATTGCAAAATACATCCTTCTTATATGTAAAAGGGTAAACTGCAAAATACATCCCTTATATGAGTAAAAAGACCAAACAACCCTCCTCTATACTGCCGTCAGCAGTTAACGAAGAAAACTAACGGAGTTAGTGACCAAGGATGTAGAATGGCTAACGTTTGGCTAACGAAGGATGTAACTAGCCAATAGTTTCTAACAGGGATGTAAGGTCTCAAAAACTGTAAACCACATGGATGTATTTTGCAGTTTACTCTTTTAACTAATAATAAGATAATTAACTATACAATATCATCGGATACGGTTTTGTTTATTGTAAACTCTTATTAACCACGATAATAACTTGTGTTTTATAAATACTTGTTGGGAAAAGGTTATTTTGATAAGGTGATTTATTAAAGTCATAATGGTTTGGGAACGTCGGATAAACGAAGGCGTCGTTTATAAAATACTACAATAGTATACTTTATATGACGTATTTTATTATAAACTTGTATAAGCACGGGTAACGATTTTGAAACCTTTATTAATTAAGCGATAAATGGTATACTTTATATGTACGTTTGGGATTATGGGGAACTACCGAAAATTAACCTATTTATATTACATAAATAGTTGTCATCGTTTCCTAGTCTTTGACTAGCTTGAGTATTGTCAGTATTTCTTGACTTTGTCAATGTCTTTTCCTTTTGGCGTGCGTTCTAGTTAGTATGTCTCGACTATGCCGACGTCTTATCTTCTTTCGCGTGAGTTGTAAGTCGCGTCTATGTTTCTTACCACCACAAGAAACGTTAACACTAAACTTTTGAGATATTGATAATGGACTTTTGAAAGTAACGACACGAATAATCTACGAAAACTACGACACATAACTTTCTATCGACTTCTTTATCGTATGAGCCGTATTTTGAGATAATCGTATATGCATTAGATTGCGTCGTTTCTATTCTATCGTACTCGTCGTACATTCTTCTGGATGCTGTTGAGATTAGCTTTAGATGTCAGTCGTGTTAAGTTGTGAATAATGCATTACTGTGGCTAAGGTGAGTTTCACAACCCCTTTTTTCAAAGGTTTTCATAACTACTTTGGGGGAGAATACAGGCGGCTTTTAACTAACCATAATTGGACACGTGAACATTATTTAAGAATGAATGTGGTGTGGAATATTTGATTTGTGGATTGCGATCTTATGTGTTTATGTAAGTGCAAACTATTTCTTGGACCTGCACTACTCTTTTGTATTGCTAATGTGATGCTAGGAAGGTTAGACATGTGACAGTTGTTGACTTAGACTAGGGTAGCATTCCTATGCTATAACGCGATGCCTAGCTAAGAATAGACCGACCTAGACCAGGGTAGCTTGTGTTCTAGACCTTGCTACGACTGTGCTAGCTAGAGTCGCTTAGGGCCCTGCTGCGATCTCGATTGTGTTGATTGGATTAATGTGGATTGATTATTGATTGGAATGTTTATTATATATCTGCCTTAGTCGAACATAGCAATTAAACTCTATCAGGCTCACTACTATTTCTTTTGTAACTAAACTCTATGAACTCACCAGCGTAAGCTAACCTTTTTAGCATGTGTTCTCAGGTTTAAGGCGATAGCTCACTATTGGAAGACGCTTGGTAAGGGGCATGGTCATAGGCGACTTTGATGAATAATCGGGACCACTTTAAACTTCTTATTGGGCCTATGTCCGCACCATTTTCATATAATGAAAACTTAACGTTTTCAATAATGTATTTTATTCTAAATAACTAGAAAAAAACCATTCTTTGTACCTTATGTTGTGATACCAAGATAGTAGCACTCCAAGGTTCATATGCTTCCGCTGGACCGTATTTTCGGAGTGTTACATTTAGTTTAGTTTCATGGGGCTTGTCCATGATGCTAACTTGGCTATGTACATAATTTGGGATTATCTATAAAACTTCACCTTTTCACCAAACAAACAAAAAAAATTCATGCCAATGCGAACTGGTGAACCTATAAATCTATCTGAAACCAACCGGACTAGGCTTAAGTCTATAAAAAAGAAACGAATATTAAAATTTGTCCCCAGTTAGATAACCAACTTTTTTATTAAACATTCTAGTAAACCATATAGGAAGTTCATTTCTATTTTATAGAATTAACCCTTACTCCCTCCGTCACAAATTATAGTCCCCGTTTCTAGTTTGGGATGTCTCAAAATTATAATCCTTTTTTTTGTCTCAACCAATCAAAAAAGAGTTTAGTGGGTTGTGATGATATCTGATTGGTTGAAAAGTGTAGTGGTCCCACTTCTCTTAAAGTGTGTTTTTTTGTCTCGACATTAATTTTGGGACAGGATTAGTTCAGGGCACGAGGTGGCGAGGTGCGATGAAGAATCAGTATTTGGTTCTATACAAATGAAAATTCTAAATTGTCTTGAATTGGTGAAACGATGTTTTTTTTAGATTAAATTTCCATAAACTTCGAGTCGGATTCACAGTCCAATTTGGAAGAAATCCGATTATTAATAGTTACCGCACCGACAAACAACAACTACTACATGGTCCAATTCTCGGTTCCAATATTTTAAAGTTCTCGGTTTTGTTATCGACAGGTGCACAACATGCCCTGATTACGAGTGGTTAAAAGCACTAATAATCTAGAATGGTGTCACATGTATATGAGTATATCTATACTTGTACTTTTTCATAAAAAGTTAGTCTTCGGAAGAAAATGACTTCTGTTGCTGTGCAGTTGTGTGGAATTGAGTTGGGGTGTTTGGTATCTTGGTTATGAAGCTTTAACTTCATTGATCTCCTCCTCTTAATGTTTTGTGTGCCATGAAAGATAGGGCAACATTACACTAGAGGTTGGTTTGATTTTTGATGTTTTAATTGTAATTTCCGTATAGGAAAGTTTTCTGCTTTATTGTAATGCATTGAAGTTGTTGGAGGAGTTTAGTGTTGTATGTGAAATGCCAAAAGTTTGTTGTCTCCCTGCTAGTGATTGGAGGAAGTTTCTATGATGTTTGTATGCATTTCATGTGAGTATTCTGACTTGATTTATAGGATGGTTTAGGAACAGTTGACTTAGTGCCTTAGTATCACTGAGATGACCCCTTCTCTGTTTAATTCTCATATTATTTTGTGTTTTGTGTGTCATGAATGAGTTGGCAACAATTATTACACTCGAACTTGGATTATTTCTTGAAGTTTGAAGGAATGGATCTTAAGTGCTTCAAATGAGAAAAAGGTATTGTCTGAAGGTAGCATGATGTATGTTCTGGTATTGCTGCATGTGGATGGAGCTGGGATTCTGCCGGTTTTGGATTGGTGTTTGTTTTGTGGAATAGATGTCAGGTTAGCATTTGTAGTATTAGCTGATTGTGTTAGCTTGTTTTTGAATTGGAGATATAATCTATGTGGCCATGGAATTAATTAGTGCGCGTTTAGTTGGGGGAAAACACCTTTGTTTTCTACAAAATGTTTTGTAGAAAACAAGGAAAATGGAGATCGCGTTCAAATCAATGTTTTCCAACAAAATGTTTTGCAAAACACAAAATCCCCTATTTCCCAACTTAACAAGGAAAATTACAAAACAAATTTTAATTGTTTTCCTTATTTTCCTTTGTAACCCACAACACTCCCTCCCGTTCTTCAAAATAGAAAATACAATATCAACTAACCGTGTTTTCTATATTTTCAAGTATTTTGTAGAGATAAATTTCCCTTCCAAATTTTTTACAAAACTAGAGATAGAAAACAAGAGAATTTTTTCTCCAACTAAACGCACCCTTATTGTTTGTGAATTTAAATTGACTGGGATATATGCATTATGTCGTTTATTTTTAACTTAACACACATTTGTGCCATATTGCTTAATCCGTAACATTTTTATTTCTAAAGGCCAAGATTGTCCTTGTCTCACATAACGTCGTATTGTTTTTGTGGATTTCGTTAAGCACGAACAAACAAAAAATAAATCACTTAACTTGTAGAATATACATATGTATCACTTTATACAATTCACAAAGCATAACGTACAAGTATTTATTTCTTTAGGTAAAACTCAATTTGTTTTAGGAAGAAGTTTAATAATGGGAAGAATAAGTTGATAAAGAAAGATAAAATTTTGCAAGTATATATGGAAGGAGGGTGTGAGAGGAAGAAAGAAAGCATTTACTTCTTCGTAAGAGCATCTGAAATGTTATCACTTAAATTAGCACTAAAATAGGGCAAAAGTAGTATCTTATTGGGCACTAAATAAAATCGGCTTCAATGTATACGCTATATACTTACACGACGTACTTTAAAACAATCAAACTATTTAAAATGTAATTAATAAAAAATAAGTTAGGCAAGATATATCAATAATGAGTTCATTTTGATTGTGTTAATGAGAAACATATTTAAAAATAATAATATCATTTACGCATCTATCTGAAATTAAATGTCCACTTTCATGTATCTATCTATCTATCTATCTATCTATATTTTTAAAAGACGGGTTTGTGCTCATGTCATCTTTTATTAGGTGGAACTCTCTCAATGGTTAATTAAATTTAAAATTATTATTTCCACTATAGATAAACTTGGTAAAGCTTTATAAATATATAACATAACTCAATGCATTAAATTGTGAAGAGGTTTAAGATATTGGACCTCTTCATGCCATTTAAGTATGAAATTGATGTCCCTTATGGTTAACAATATTATGGACCTCTTCATCTTTTTATAAACCCTTTTATAAACCACCATAGTGGATGCTCTTAATGTCAATATTGGAAAACATTTTTGATACTTTTTGCACTACTTTAGTGAAAAAGTACACTTAGTGCTAAAACAAGTGGATGGAGAGTCTCATGGGAGATGGAAGGGGTTCATGAGAGAATGGAGAGGGTTTATTTGAAGATAATTTTTCATTACGAGTATATTAATTTTACGATATTTTGCGAAAAAAATCAACTGATTTTTTAACAGTAAGAGAGCAAAATCAATATCAAATTGAAAAACATCAAAAAAATACGTTTATTGATATAATCTCTTTAGTGAAAAACTTTATAATTTTAGGTGCATGTGTATATATAAAGACGTTGGTGGTTTTATTAGTATGAAAGAGTTCCTCAGATATCGTAATGCAAATTTCGTCAATTCAGCCATTTTAGTCACATATTCAGCAATATATCACAAAGTTACTCAAATTAGAATTAAGTGGTATCTTCGGTCATACAAATGCAAATTTCCCAGTTGATTTTACATATTTAGGTACTAATATATGAGTATTGATCCCATAAAAAACCATAAAATGAGAAAAAACTATAATGAGAAAAAACTATAATCATACATTAGAAATACATTGATTTGGATTAAATACATCTCTATTCATTTATATGCATCACAATTATTTTCAAAAGTGATTTTAAAGAAAGTAGTACTAGCAATATATTTGACACGCAGATGACGAAAATACATACAATTCACCGAACTTGATGAAATATACTTAATATATGTATATGCATATGATTTTGAACTAGAACATATACATTATGATGCATCTATTAGGGGTGCATCTCAAATATGTGGTTATAGTTATTTCTCATTTTAAGATTTCGATTAGGGGTGTAAACGAGCCGAGTCGAGTACTGCCAATCTCGAACTCGACTCAATTACTAAAACTCGAGCTCGAAACTCGACTCGAGCTTGGCCGAGCTTTGGATTCAAGCTCGAGCTCGGCCAATCAAAAGCAAGTTTAGTGGGTGGCAATGATATTTGATTGGTTGAAGAGTGTAGTGGTCTCAATTTTAAGTGTGTTTTTTTTGTCTTGGGACATTAATTTTGGGATAGGATTAGTTCTAGACACGACGTGACGAGGTGCGATGAAGAATCAGTTCTTGGTTCTATACAAATGAAAATTCTAAATTAGTCTTCCATAAACTTTGAGTCTGATTCACAGTCCAATTTGGAAGAAATCCGATTATTAATATGTTATGTACCAAAATGTTTTAAACAGAAAAGATAGAGTTTAATTCACAATCAGGCATTCCAAGTAAGAATAGGAATACGAAACTGTAGAATCAAAAGGATTTGTTATTGATTTATATGGTGGAAATATTACAGAGAGAATGAAAGGTTGAGAGAAAAGGAGGGAAAGGTAGTTGGAGCGTTGACTGAGCAGATGACGTGTTCCAACCAATAGTAGGATGACATCTGTCACTTGTGATGATGTTGGACATCAGAAGAGGAGTAGAGGATAACCAACAAACCTTCAGAGATACAGAGAAGGAAGCAGAGTTTGGCGCCTAAGTATTTAAATGGTTGTTTAAATGTAACACGTGTAAGGCACGTGTTCAACCCATTTGAATTAGACTCGTAACATAATAGTTACCGGCTTACCGCACCGACAGACAAAAACTACGACATGGTCCAATTCTCGGTTCCAATATTTTAACGTTCTCGGTTTTGGTTTTGGACGGCTGCACAACATACCCTGATTACGAGTGGTTAAAAGCACTAATAATATAGAATGGTGTCACCTGTATATTTATACTTGTACTTTTTCATAAAAAGTTAGTCTTTGAAAGAAAATGACTTCTGTTGTTGTGCGCCTGTGCAGTTGTGTGGAATTGAGTTGGGGTGTTTGGTTATGGTTAACAAGCAGATGGCTTAGTATCTTGGTTATGAAGCTTTAACTTCATTGATCTCCTCCTCTTGATATTTTGTGTGCCATGAAAGATAGGGCAACATTACACTGGAGTTTGTTTTGATTTTTGATGTTTTAATAGTAATTTCTGTATAGGAAAGTTTCGTGCTTTATTGTAATGCATTGAAGTTGTTGGAGGAGTTTATGAAATGCCAAAAGTTTGTTGTTTCCCTGCTAGTGATTGGAGGAAGTTTCTATGATGTTTGTATGCATGTCATGTGAGTATTCTGACTTGATATATAGGATGATCCGGGAACATATTATTGACCATTATTTATAATGGTAAAACCCTAGATACCCTAAACCCACAAACCGGGCTTGGGCCTATTATTTATCCTCTAATACAGATGGCTTAATGCCTTAGTATCTCTGAGATGACCCTTTCTTTGTTTAATTGCCATATTATTCTGTGCTTTGTGTGTCATGAATGAGTTGGCAACAATTATTACACTCGAACTTGGATTATTTCTTGAAGTTTGAAGGAAGGAATCTTAAGTGCTTTAAATGAAAAAAAGGTATTGTCTGAAGGTAGCATGATGTATGTTCTGGTATTTTGCTGCATGTGGACGGAGCTGGGATTCTGCCGGCTTTGGTTTGGTGTTTGTTTTATGGAATATTTGATGTCATGTTAGGATCTGTACTATTAGCTGATTGTGTTAGCTTTTTTTTGAATTGGATAATTGTATCAATAATCTATGCGGCCGTGGAATTAATTATTGTTTGTGAATTTAAATTGATTGGGATATTTGCATTATGTTGCTTATTTTTAACTTAACTCACATTTGTACGATATTGCTTAATTCAGGGCATTTTTATTTCTAAAGGCCAAGATTGCCTTTGTCTCACATAACGTTGTATTGTTTTTGTGGATTTTGTTAAGCACGAACAAACAAACAAAAAAATCAATTTAAAAAACATCAAAAAACACGTTTATTGATGTAATCTCTTTGATGAAAAACTTTACAATTTTATATATATATATATAGGGAAGGGATCCAGTAAGAAGAAAAACTAAAATGAGAAGAATAAGAAGAATTTCTAGCCACACATTTCAAATAAAGGATAGATTTTCAAGGGGAGATGCATCTATTTTAATAGGTGCATCTGAAATGTGTGGTTGTGGTTTCTTCTTATCATTCTCATTTTAATTTTTCTTCTTATTTGATCCTAACTCTATATATATATATATATATATATATATATATATATATATATATATATATATATATATATACACGCGCGCGTTGGTGGTTTTATTTGTATGAAAGAGTGTGTCAGATATCGTTATGCGAATTTTGTCAATTATTTGAGTCACATATTCAACATATATCACAAAGTTGGTCAAATTATAATTAAGTGGTATCTTCGATCACACAAATGCAAATTTCCCAGTTGATTTTTACATATTTAGTTACTAATATATGAGTATTGATCTCATGAGAATAAACCTTAAAATGAGAAGAATGAAAAAAAAAAAAAAACTCCAAATTATTGATCAATGGAGGAACAATATCACCGTTTTTGTTCAATAAGATATAAGCACACATTTGAGATGTATCGATTTGGATTAAATGCATTTCTATTCATTTATATGCATCACAATTATTTTCAAAAGTGATTTTGAAGTGAAAACTAGTATTAGCAATATATTTGACACGCAGAGGACGAAAAATATATAGGATTAACTACAAAAAATAGTTCTATTCTCCACACTTATTTTGCCACTGTACGGTGGTTAACTGTGGACTTTTTTTTATATGGATAATAATTTTGCTATATTTATAGGTGTCACAAATATTAAAAAAAAAATAATCCACATATATCAGTGTGTATAATTGCGACAAATGTTTCCACACTTTTTATTTGCAATTTTGCCACAATTGTAGGTGTAAACATTTTTTAAAAAATATTTCCACACTTTTAACCATAGAAATTAGGATAATATCTCCACACTTATATGTGTAGAAAATTTTGTCACACCTATTATTACCTTACATGAAAATGTGTGGACTCTATAATTTTATACATTTTTAACCGTGGCCATTTGGTATTTAAAATGTGAAGAATTCCACTAGTTTTTTTTATATTCGCCGGACTTCACGAAATACATCTGATATATATATATATGCATATGATTTTGAGCTAGAAGATATATATTATGATGCATCTATTAGAGATGCATCTCAAATATGTTGTGATAGTTATTTCTTATTTTTCTTATTTTAAGATTTCGATTATGGGTGTAAACGAGCCTAGTCGAGTACTCCCAAGCTCGAGCTCGAACTCGACTCGAGCTCGGTCGAGCTTTCAAGCTCGAGCTCGGCTCGTCATCTCAAACTCGAACTCAATTATTTCCACAATTAAAGCTCGAACTCAATGAAAAATCGGCATATCAAGCTCGACTCAACTCGATTTTATGACGATTACGTAACTACATGTTTATAAAAAAGGTAAAAGTGTAATATCGTTTATGTCGAGTCCAATGTTTTAAAACCCGGGTTGACCCGACCGGTTCAACTGGTTGGCTCGGGAACCGGTTAGGAGACTGGGCCGAAGACCGGGTTTTTGCCTATTTGAAAACCGGATTGAACAGGCGGTTTTTCATTGACTCGGGTTACCCGGTTTAATAAACCCGGCCGGGTCATGACTTTTGTTCTTTTTTTTTTCTTTATTTTAAACAATAAAAACTTTTTCTTTTCTAAAATTAACAAGACCCTTTTGTCATTTTATTTTCACTAAAATCATAATTTGTGTTAAGTTAAGTTCTATATTTGTATGGACAAACCTATTATGATTTAGAAGATTTATCGTTAAATTAAAAAGCTAAAGTGGTGATAACTCATGTGGTTAAGTTTTGATAAAATGTATACGGAAAGTGTCACAATCAACATATATGCTGCTATTTGGTTAAATGTCTAACTATGTGTTTTATTACTTTTCTCATATTTCATCTCATAGAGATTGACTATAATTGTCAAGGTTGTAAAAATTGCTCGGCGGTACCGTGGCGGTTGACCCCCGCTAAGCGCCATGGCGGAGACCATAAATTATTAAAGAATTTATCTTAAAAAAAAAATATTAGCAATATTAATTATAAAAACTTGCTCAAATTAAAATAAAATCAATAAAATCGAAGTATACCACCGTGAATTTGAAAGAAAAAAAAAACCCTAGATCTGAAGTTGACCGGCGTTGACCGGTCGGCTGCCTAGGCCGATTTTTACCGATTTTTACCGATTTTGACTAAAACAATAAATTAGACCAATATGGTAAATACCGTGGCGGTGGACCACCGCCAACCGCCATGGCACCGCCATAACATCGCCATATTGGCCGCCATGGCGGATTTTTACAACACTGATAATTATTGTTGCATAACTTATATACTGATAAACTTTTTACACTGCTTGACAGGCCTAATATGTAACTTATTGTTTAATTATATTCTTATATATTTCAAACACAAAAATAAGAAAATAGATATCTTAGAAAAATAAAAATACTTATCAAATATGTTACGGAAAATATGCATATGTACAGAACCGATTCGACTCGTCAGTTGAACCGGTGAACCGGCGACTTGACCGGGTAAAAAAAACAGGTTTTAAAACATTAGTCGAATCAATTTCGAGTAGTTCACGAGTAGATCTCGAATAGCTCGCTAGTTGTCAGGCCTAATATGTAACTAATCTATTTCACATTTTACCAAGAAAAAACAAAATTAGTCTGTGTCATAGTATACGTACCCAGAAGCAATTTTACCAGCCATGTGGCCGATCTTTTGTATGGCTGCTTTCCATCGTCCAACTTTATCTTCAGTCCACTTAGAACCAGGTCTTACATTAATCTCAAAAGTTCCACTAAGATTCTTTAGGTGGGAAGGATCAACATGATAAAAGATGGGTAGAACGAAATGATTACGCTCCTTTTTTTGCTGGAGGATCAGGTCAAGCTCATCAAGACACCACCGAGAAGTTGCATAAAACTCCGACAACACGATTATTGAAGCCCTGGATTCCTTAATACCTCTTTCGATCTCCGGCTTCAAGTCTTCACCTCTTGAGATACAGTCATTGTCCCTGAAAGTATAAACTCCTGCTCTAACTAGCTTATCGTAAAGATGGTCCGTAAAGTTGTTACGAGTTTCGCCTCGAAAGCTGAGAAAAACATCGTATCTGCTGACGTACGACCCTGAAGAAGTGGAAGCCATTCAAATGGGATTAGGTATGGAAGGAATAGTGATTAAAGATGAAATGTTGGTAGGTGTGGGAGGTAGGTTGTCGGTGGCCATGTAACAATTTTACCTTTTCTTTTTTTAATTATTACTATCTTAAAAGTTTTCAATTTTAAATTATGGCAACGACTTGACTTAGGGTCCGCTTGGTTCAAAGTGGGGAAAGGAAAAGGAAAAGGGAAAGGGAAAAGAATGCAAAGGAATGAGTGAGGTGGGTAATCAATACCTTACCCCCCAATTTACTCTATAATGGTTCATTACCCACTACGGGGTAATCAAACCCTTACCCCTCCCCAACCAAGCATCAATTTATTTGTGATGTGGGCCATTTTGAATACTTTACCCATTCCTCACCCCCCCCCCCCCCTTAACCCCTAACCAAGCACGCCCTTAATTTATTGGGAGAATTGCATATTTACCCATTCAAACTTCATTAATTGTATATTTACCCAATGAAACTTTAAAATAACAAATATACCCATTTTTTTAAATAAAACTCTCATATTTACTCAAATCATATATTCTACTAAAAATAACTTTGCACATGACATTTATACCCTTATAACCCAAATCAGCACCTCCTATATATTTCAGCCAAATCAACATATTAGATTTCAACAAAATAAAAACCTTCAATCAAAGTCTAACTTAAAACAAAAAGCACCAACTTTCTAGTTTACACATCACCAAATTCACATAGTTATCTCTAAACAAACTTAGATTTCCTAAAGAAAATCATGAGTTCCAGCCAAATATTATTAGCTTTACAAAATGTTGTTTTCCAGGTTCTTATCAAAAACCTGTCATTGGGCCAAATCAGTTTATGCTTACGGCTTCAATCTTGATTTCTTACTTTGAGTATCATTCTTCCTTCTTTCCCTGGTAAACAAACAATTGTTTAGGAATTATCAAGTATATTATTTTAGAAAAATAAATTAGAGAACGAAAAGTGTATAACCTTTTACTAGTAGATGCTTGAAACTTATTGGAACTTTGAGATGGTTCGAATGCCGGATTCTTGCAAGTCCTACTATGATGTCCATACTCATGACATCGTGGACATTTGTGTCTTCTTTTGGACTCGTCATGTGGTACGATTCTATTCTTTCTTGGTCGTCCAGCCGGGCGTTTGATAATAGGTGGGTATATCTTTTCTTCAGTTTCTATTTGCACCCATTGATCCTTTGTAGGCAGTGGACCAATCTCGAGAGCATAAGCTTCTTTAAACTTCTCAACCGTGAAATATGGATCGACATATTTGTCCCAATTATTATCCCTTCTAAAAGCAATAAAAGCCGCAGCATGTACACATGGTAGCCCTCTAACTTGCCAAACTCGACAAATGCACTTTCTTTCATCTAGAATAACCTCCCAACGTTTTCCATTGTACTTAACTTCAGCTCGGTTATCACTGCTTGCACAAACTGCATACTCACCCAAATTCTGCAAGAATAAAAGACGAATAAAGAATTGGTGCTAATAGTTTTTATCCGAGAATTAAAAAAAATAACAATTATAATTTATTCTAGTTACCTTTGAGATATTTTTTATATGATTTTGGGCAATAGGAACTAATGTGCCTTTCCACTTTTTTACCAGCTTCCTTTTCTTATGAAATCGCACCATAAGCATCTCCCTAATACCGTCAAGGAGATCAAGCACCGGTTTATAACGCAAATCACCTACCCAAGAATTAAATGCTTCTGATATATTATTTGTAATGTAATCACACTTAGATGTTGTACCAAACTTGCTTCGACTCCATATTTTTTTATGGTTCACGTGTAGATATGTAACCGCTTCTTTACTTACACTAGCAATTTCACTTATAAAGCTATCATGCTCGTTAACGCAATATGCTCTTGCAGCACCCCACAATTTAAAGTTAAAGAAATCACCGCGAAATTGTTTCTTGAAATTGCTATATAAATGCCTTATGCATTCCCTGTGTTCAACACCAGGATAAACTTGCATAATGGCTACTTCTAATCCTTTTTGCATGTCAGATGATATAACAAGACCATATGGCGTCCCAATTGCCTTTTTCAGTGATTCAAGAAACCAAGTCCACGAACTTGTATTCTCTGATTCAAGAATACCATAAGCCACAGGAAATATAGAATTGTTACCGTCAATTCCAGTGGCAGCGGCTAGTACACCATTGAACTTCCCTTTTAGATGACAAGCATCAAGAGAAATGTAGGGACGAAAACCAGCAAGAAAACCTTTGGAGCAAGCTACTAGTGAAATGAAAAACCGTTGAAAACGTTTCTTGTCACCATTTGTCTCAAACCCAATGTCAACAACACTTCCAGGGTTTCTGTTCCGTAGTTCTTCTTTAAAATCGTCCATCCGTATAAAGGAGTCCTCCCACTTACCATATATGTCGTTGTATGCTTGTTCTTTCCCTCTAAACACCTTGTGGTATTGTAGGTCGACACTGTACTTTTGCATAAGCCACTTCGAAAGTTCAGTAACAGATACATCCCCATTAGATTTTAACTTATCACTAACAACTTCAGCAATCCATCCTTGTGTAGCATGTTTATTACCACCCTTGTTGCTTCGAATACAAGTATGTGCTTCTGTCATGGTTTTAACCTACAAGAATTCAAGATAAACAAATAAGCTTACTTGACAAGCTAACATACCAATAAGCTTACTTAATAAGCTAAAACAAACACCCTTTTAGATAATGTACTTACTTTAAACGTAACTCCATCTTGCATGATATAAGCATAAATTTTCCACTTGCACTCCAAGTTTGCACATCTTGCTATGACTCTCGATGGTTCGCTTTTCTCAATAAAGTATTCAAATTCGTTTGTTATTGCATAGTTATTCAAAGCTCTCCTAAATTGAACTACATTTGGAAATCTTGAATCCACTTTTATGGTTGGACTTAATTTGGTGGTCTGAGAGTAAGTTTCGCCTTCGTAGTTTAGCAGCTCATTTTCATCATCAGTGTTAAGATGACTATGATAGCTTTCTTCACTTGGACAATTGTCTGAGTTATCATCATCATGTGGTTCATCAAAATATTCAAGTGGTTCATCAACAGGTTCAACTTGAGCTTGACCACTGTATAAATATAGTACTTGAAATTAGACAATAATATTCTACCTAGTCACATAATATAATGTGTAAAGTTCTATACCTTTGTTCTACTTCATTGGTGTCGATAGTATTACGTGGCGTCACATAAATTGTTACTTCTTTTTCCATCTCATGCATATCAAGCATCACTTTGAAAGTCTCATCACTTTCGAGTTCAATAAAAGACCGCTCTATGGCATTCATGTCAACACAAAGAATAGAGAAGACTGATGAGTGTCTAAATACTCATCATTTTTATACTGTTAGAATGCCAAAAACATCTGAAAACACTCAGAAACATATCAAAATGATAAAAATATCACAAGCAAGTGTTTTATATGTTTTAAATGCAAAAACATCAAAATCTGATAAAAACGTATCAAGTTTGCATAATTGGCAGTTTTAGTCCCCCAAGTTACAAAAGTTGTCAAAATCAGTCCCTGGTAATTCAAAAACTTGTAAAATATCATTTTAGGTCCATGAGATTCAAAAGTTGTCAAAATAAACCCTTTAAAGTTTAAAAATCACAAATTGACAACTTTAGTCCTTTAACTTTGAAAATTGTCAAAAATAGTCCTTGGTTAATTTAAAAAGTGAAAATTATCAAACATTAACCTTGTACTATTTATAAATGACAAAAATGGTCCTTATGATAAACTTTGAGAGAAATTACAAGCTTGGTCCCTGGAGTTTGAAAATTGTCAAAAATGGTCCCTGGACATTTTAAAAATGGAAAATAATCAACAATAGTCCTTGTACTATTCAAGTTTGGCAGTTTTGGTCCTTGTAATAACCTTTTAATGATTGGCAGGTTCAACCCTCAAGTTTGGCAGATTTACAAAACTAGTCCTTGTAATATTATAAGCTATTAAGACCCTTTTGTGTATTTAGACCCCTGCCATCCCAAAAAGAACCCTGTCTAAACCTGTGACCCCCCCATTTTGGACCCCCACTTATAATATCCTAAAGTCAAAACCGGTCAAAGCGCGCTCAATCCTCTATTACTGTTCATCCTCTTCACACTAGCTGCAAACCCAAAACCAGAGATAGTTTTCTCCTCTTTTTCAACACACCAGCTGTTTTTCCACTTGAGTACATTCCCCCTCCACCTCTACATACAACCAAAGTTCATTAAATGGAAAAACCTGCTCAATTGAAAAATGGCGCCAAAACTGACATTTGGCGAATTTGATGATCTGGCTCAATCCAATGGTTGGAGATTGGTGGGATTTGCTCAAGAGTGTCGACAGAGTTGGAAAAGATCAATAAATAGAAGTTTGAAGCAATGTATCTATCAATCTAGTGTAATTTTAATTTTTAATGTCGTTTTAGCCTAACTTTAAATTCCAGTGTATTTTAAAGCTTTTGAATCTTGTATTTGATGTTTCCAGTGTAAAAGAAAACTTTTGATATCATCAATTTCAAGTTTGAGGTCTTTTCTCAGTTTATGCAAATTTTCATTATACAAGAATCTCAATATGGTGAAATGTTGTTAGCAGTTGTTAGTTTGGACTCAGAAGCTCACATAAGCTCCTTATAAAGCTTATTCAAGCTTTTAGATACCTTAAAAACAGTTTAGTATCAAAAACACAAAAATTCACAAAAATACCAAATAATTAGTTAAAAATAAAAAAATCATATGGAGATGAAGAAGAAAAGCTGGAGCAGGGTATATTTTGGATTGCCTTGGGTTTAGTGCTTATTTGGAAGCTCTAGGTTGTGTTTTTATGCCTTGGTTCTTAGTATTCAGTTGGAAGCCACTTGTAAGCTTTTTGATCATTTTTTGCATTTCTTTGTTTTAGTTGTCTAGTAGTTGTAATATCTGTTTCTTAGTGATCACTAATCATAATTAAGTGTATCTAAGCTTTAAAACCAGTGGTTTGTTCTTTTAAATCAGTAGTTAGTAAAAATCTCATTTTAGACAGTTAAATTAGTTTAAGCTTAAATTATTAGTTGTATGTTGTTATTGTTGTTAGTTAATGCTTCATTAGTCTCATTTAATGATATCATAAGGTTTGTAATCAGTAGCTTGGTCTATATCTGTGATTTGCTTTGAAAAACTTCTTAACAGTTTGTAAAAAGGGTGTTTGGTTTTGTTCAGTTTAACGTGATGTGTTAAAGGCCAGCTGTGTTATTATTTGTTGTTGATACATGTCACACTAGAGTCTAATAACTCAGTCAAGCCATTTAAACTAGTCCTTATGTGAATAAAAGTCAAAATCTCATATAATTGCCTTTGACAGTCCACTGTTGGGATTTTGAGTTGCAAGAATCATCACAGAAGCTTATAGCTTGTTACTATAGCCTAAGTTCATCTCATTTCAGCTTAATACTACTTAATCAGTGCTTAGATTTAATTACAAGTTCATATAAGTCAACCTGTTTAAATTTCTTAAAAAGTCAAAATGATGCCCATTGCACAGTTGTGCAGTCCATATTGATAAGCTCACATATTACTTGTCAGTTGGTCTTAGCTTTTGAATTTTAGCTTTTTGTGAAGCCAACCAAGCCACCTTGAGATTCCAAGCTTTAGTTTTCACTTTGTAGCTTATTTACCAGGGCTGCTTGTGACTTGTTTTTTGTCCCATTTTCTGTCTTAACTGCATACTCAGTGAAATGGTAGCTTTTTCATAAGCCCCTCATAAGCTCCTCAGTGCACCAAAGTGCATGAGCTTGGACTTTTTGGAAAGCCCACCAGCTCTACTTGTTACCTCTGTCTTTTGTTTGAGCTTTTTAGCTTATTCAGTGAGCTTATTTTAGCCTTGAACATCTCTGCAAGTCTGCTTGTTTCATAGATTCAGTTATTGTGCTTATTAGCTTATTAGAGCTTTTCAGTATGTTTCTTTGTTCCTTTTAGCTTAACTTAAGTAGCTTTAGCGTATTGCTTCTTATTTCAGTCTTTGTTTTCAACTGTTGAGCTTATTTGAGCTTAAAGTCCCAAATAAGCTCATTTTCTTTCTTTTATAAACTGTTGAAATAAATAAGCTAATATAGAGCTTATTGGTCAATTTGATAAAAAGTTGTAGTTGAATAAATTGCTTATTTAAGTTAGCTTAACAAGTTGCAAAAAGAAAAACAAAAAAATAAAATAGTTTTAAAAAAGTGCCACTGCTGGGATTTGATCTCTGGCCACCCAGCTCACCACACACACTCCTTACCAACGCGCCCTTGGGACTTGTCTCGTTGGAATTTGCACAAACAAAGTATTTAAACCAAAAACCCAGTTTTACCAATAAGCTCTCTTGAGCTTATTTGCAGCTTATTTTCCCAAGCAAGAGGCTGTTTTCTTATTTTTCTTAGGTCCACAGTTAACCAAAGTAGTTTTTGTGATTTTTCCATAATTTTCTTAAAATGTTTAGTATTTTTAATTAATTAATTAGTTAAATATAGCTTTTAAATCATAATAAATAAAATAATAATCAGAAAAATATAATTCTTTTTCCTAAAATTTTCTTTTATCATATAGTACGTAAGAAAATTAGTTTTACATTCGTAGGCCTTTTATTTCATAAATTTTACGTTTTTGCTTGCGCTCCAGCGTAATTTTTAGACTTAACTTACGTTTTTGTTTTAGATCTAGTTTTTAGATAAATTGAGTTTACGTTTTAGTTAAAATAGTTTATTTAAGTTATTTTGTTTTATAAAATTAGTAGAAAACATCGTGTAAAAATAGTGATAGCATTTATTTAATAGATTTTAACTTTTTAATTTCTTTTAATTTGCATTTAAGTCGCTGTAATTTACAAATCTTTTCTTTAGGTAATTATCCATCCAAAACCTTACTGATCACTATCCTTAGTGATCATTCTACCATCTGATCAAGTGTTTATACACCAATTCATCCTCCGTGGGACTTAACGACCCAGGAATCCCCTATATTCCTCTGATCTTCATTGTATTGGTTTCTGAACAGTTTTAAGTCTGTTACGGTTAGCCATTCACAGGTGGTTAGCTTGTGTGATTTGACTTGACTGTTTAGCACCAATCAAAGACCGTATCCCTTTTTGATGGACAAAGTTTTATAACGTCTTCAACTGGATCCCGAAAGTAGTATGAGCATGTTTCAATATAGATACTTTTTTGATACCCGTAACAATATCTTCTCCGACGTGAGTTCTTGGCTAACTGAAAGTAGCCTCCATATTTTAATTTTAGCTTGTATTTGGTTGATGGTTGCCTGAAAATAAAGACATTCAAGCTTAATAGAGCAATTATAAGTTTTCTAAAGCGCTAAAAAAAGGAAAAACTAGACAAACCCAATATTACATAAACTTACTCGAGTATTGGTGATTCAACAATGTTCTCCCATTCTGGTCGTGATGATTGATCAATAGAAATTTCCGCACTATCGTCCATCTTTAACTAATCTATATCTAATAATGTGATGAAACAAAATAACAAACACATGGTGAGCACTACAAAAACAACATGCTTCATGACACTTTATTCAAGACATTACAAACTCAAAAACAACCTGCTTCATGACACTAGCTAGTAGACAAATACCTCATAAAAGCATGGTTTTGTTCTTTGTAATTTTTATCTAATTCCAGTTATATAATATCCCACGAGAGAGTATGTTTGCTAAATGAGTAATGTTGCAATATGGACTTTTTCTATAAACATATTTATCCCCTCAAACTATAACCACATGATTCAGCTAATTTTATGATCATCAATTCTACATTCATAACACAAACAGAGTTGTTAAAAAAAATTATGTGTTGTCATTTTAACAATTGATCTTACAAACAACTAGAAGATGAATAAACTAATAAAAGACACTTACATTATTTAGATGAAAAGGATCAATCGGCTCATGGTTGAGTTTCTATTTTGCAATTGACAGGTTAAGAGATGAGTATGTTAATATCCTAAATGGCGGCAAATAAAAAGGCTTTGGCGCTATAAAGAAAGGGTATAAATGTCATGTGCAAAATTATTTTTGGTATAATATATGATTTGGGTAAATATGAGAGTTTAATTTATAAAAATGGGTATATTTGTTATTTTAAAGTTTCATTGGGTAAATATGCAATTGATGAAGTTTCAATGGGTAAATAAGCAATTCTCCCTAATTTATTTGGAAGCATTTACTCATTTAGCCTTTTTCTCTTTTTGAAATGGCAAGTATGGCCCTTCAAAAATTAAACAGTTAATTACATAAATCATCTTTGTGGTTTGCTATTTTTATCAATTTTGTTTCTGTGCTTCTTTTAAGCGGGTCATGTCTTTGTAGTTTTCGATTTTTACGGATTTTGTCTAATTTTCGACCCATGTCCAAACGGCCGTTAAAAATGACCTAACTTGACTTAGATGGACTAACGTGAGGGCTAATCTTGTAATTTAGGTTTTCCCCCTCAAAATACAAACCATAAGGACGATTTATGTAATTTACTCTTAAAAAAAACTTTTTAAATTTTATTTTACGAATTTTTTATAATTTTATTATAATAATTTTTTTTAACTTTTTTTTTTAAATTTACTTTTAGTAAAAAATAATAATTTTACTTTTTTGTCTATTTTTGTACGTTTTTATACGTCTTTTACGTTTTGTACAATTTTTGTACGTTTATATACGTTTTCATCCATATTTACATGTTTTCATTTGTTTTTGTACGTTTTTCATCTATTTTTATTCATTTTTTTACATTTTTATACGTTAAATATGTGTTCATCCATTTTTATATGTTTTCGTTCGTTTTATACATTTTCGTCTGTTTTTATACGTTCTTATACGATTTTTGTACGTTTTTATCTGGTTTTATACGCTTTTTTTTCATTTTTGGACGTTATTATACGTTTTTATCCGTTCTTAGACGATTTTTTTTTGTTTTTGAATGTTATTATACGTTTTTATCCGTTTTTTATACGTTTTCGTTCGTTTTTAGTACGTTTTTGTATGTTTTAGGCGTTTTCGTACAAAAACGTATAAAACAAACAAAACGTATGAAAACTTATAAAACATATAAAAACGGATAAAAACCATAAGAACATGTATGAAAACAACGTATAATGACGTCGAAAAACGTAAAATATTGTAGAGGAACATCCAAAAATCTTATAAAACGTATCAAAACGTACAAATTTTTTTGTAATAAAGTTAAAAAAAAAGTTTTTTTTAAATTATTATAATAAAATTAAAATTATTTTCTTTTTAATTTTATTACAGTATTTTTTTTAATAAAATTTAAAATTTTAAAAAGAAAGTTTTTTTTAATTATTATAATAAAATTAAATTTAACATTTTCTTTTAATTTTTTTTAAATCTTTTTAATAAAATTAAAAATATATATATACATATATTTTAAAATTATTATAATAAAATTAAAATAAATTTTGTAACATATTGGATTTCACAAACACATCAAACCATGATTATATTAGGCGTATACTTTAAGGTTTTAGAGAGAGAAAGTTTAGAGGTTTGGGAACTTAGTGAGAGAAAGTAAAATTCTATTATGAACTCCAACCCTCTACCTTGGGAGGTAGAGGGTATTTATTGTATCATACATAAACGCCACCTACGGGCTGTGGATCAGGCATACAGTGGGTAAAGACCCGTCCGTCCTCCACGGTATTACTTAACTAAATACTACTTAATATTAAATAACTACGACTACAAGCTTTCTAACGATTACATATACTTGAGGTGACCGACACTTTAATAACTGGATTTACTAAATCCTAACAATCTCCTCCTAAGGGAGGTCACCTCAAATTACATTGAATACAAACAGATATTACATTAAGATTGTTCTTAGATTCTTGTTAAAGTACTTTGCTCTGTAGCCCGTAGTCTTTGATTCTTCATGTTTTGCATGATTGGTTAATCTAAGTGGAGGTCTTTAACTGATCCACATGATAATGAGTTTTGAGCCAGCTTTGAGATCATCAGCTACCATATATCTCTGACTCTTCCTTTGTAGTGTTGACATTATGTGAAGTTGTGACATTGGACCGACATGCTCACATTCTGGATCATGATTTCTTCTCATCAGAGTAGCGGAAGCTTTAGATGATTCATGATATTTGCAGCAGCATAGCAGAAGCATGGAGTGAAAGTATCAGAGTCGTTGATGCACTTATCATGATTTCTTTAGAAATGAATGTGTTGTGTGAGCATGCGGCTATAGATTGACCTCTCCATTCTGAACAGCTGCAAACGTCGGGTGTACCTGCATACAACAGTTAGCAATAAAGCGCACGAAAGTGTCTTTGTTCACTTTCTTTGAATTGAGGTACACGGCCCACGGTTCCCCGTTGATCAGTACAAGTACTGCCTGTGATCAGGAATAATTCTGAAGAATCTCCTTGACAGGGTTTCACAGCTGTTCTAGCTGTTCTCAAACCGGAACGTCTCAAAGAAAACAACACGGAGTGAGTGAACAAGCGAATTGAGATTCACTGATTAATGAAAACTGATTTGAAAAACAATCGTGTATTGCTTAATATATAAATGATTTTGCAATACAACGAAGGTTTTATGGTAAATCAATTATCAATCATAAACACCTTTTTAATTTTGAAAAATTAATACACAGTCAATGTGCTATAGAAAAGAATTTTTGAGCACAACGACCGGTTTTTCAAAGGCATCCGTCAATCCATTTCCTGGACCAAGGTTGATTCAATATTGAATTGCCCAATCGTTTCTATCCAGTTGTCACATGGTTGATCTATTGGATAAATCTCACATGCCACCTACCAAGAGCTTGTTTGATGTTGGCTCCAGAAGGCTTTCCATCTTCATTGTGAATATGTTAGTATATCACTTAGATGTCTGGCACTACCACAAGGATAATGCGTAAGACTCTTAAAATATATTCTCTCTTTCCACATTGTGTGAAACAAATAGTCTTCATTGACAGTGTCCTAATGAGATTAATTGATGATCTCGTGGCTCTAGACTCAATTGTGCACATTTGGATCCTATGCCGGAGACTAGGGAGAGGTTCTCCTTCTTCAATATCAACATTCTCTAAGAGAAAGTCGATAGATAATGTAGGTTCCCCGTGAGAATGAAACAAGCCCTTTTAAGAGGAACTTGAGTAGCTTGGGAAGTTTAGTGCAGCGCGTCACTGGGTCCATGACGTCTTGTCTTCAATACCAGTGTTACCTTGGTAACCACCAGTAGCATATGTATTGTACCTGGTTTCTGCCTTAAGGCTGAATTAATGGAGGGCTATTTCATTTCACCTTTTTCACATTCAATTCTTTTTAATTCTTCAACCCCTTCAGTGCTTACCGAGACTTCATTACTAGAACCTTGTTGGGTTTGTTCCAGTTCTAGCACTATCTCAGTCCGCACTCTTCCCATTTCTCACTTTTCTCCTTTTTTCATCATACCTAAGGACTTCTACACTATCTAGTGGATTGTCCCTGGGTAGATCCTTCCGGCTCTGGCGGGATCATGAGAACTAATACCTAACCTAACCATCCTTATATCACCATGCATAAAGTAAATTTGGTCAGTCTTTTGGTATTGTTCTTCTTCCATTGGAACCAATTGAAAACCATTTGAAAATCAATCCAAGTACTTGTGATTCATGATCAAAGCATTTTGTACCTGAATTGTTTTTGATAGATTTAGAAAAAGCTCCCCCTCAACATATGCATCATATAAATTTGAAATGGTTTTAGCACATGGAGGCAAGAGGACTTGAAAATCTCAGATTTAAGAATGAAAGATTCGATTCTTTGATCAACAATTTCTAAAAGTTATCAACATTACTTCCCCGATCAAAATTAGTATTTTTCATACTTTGTTAAAGATATTTTATGGGAAAGGATGTGGTTTTTCAAAAAAGTTGCTCCCCCTCAACTTGTGCATGTAATTTTTTTGAAATTGTTTTGCACAAAGAGGAATGAGTTCTTAGAAGCACATTCACGATCATACAGCCATACGGAAACCATTAGAAAATTAATCAAGGTACTTTATGTTGAAACATATGAGTATTTGTACCTTGAAGGTTTATTTTCCTTTTAAGATGCTCCCCCTCAATATGTGCTTCGAGATTCGAAAAGAGTTTAGCACATATTAGATGGAGCTTGCACTTTGAGACAAATCATCACGTTTTAACCCTTTATGGTATAAGAACGATGCTCCCCCTTAACATATGCATGGAAAATTTGAAATCGTTTGTCATATGTAGGAGGGATGCCTTGTTAAACACTTTTGTCACAATTCTCAAATTCCGGTCATTTCTTAAATTATATATATGCATCATATTAATTCATTCATGGCATTTCATTTCACATTTAACGTGTAATTTTTATATTTAATAAACGTTATCGCGTGAGTTATTATTTTGAATATTTAATCCATTACTTTCAAAAATGATCCCGACATATTTTTAAACTTATATTTAGTTTATAAAAACTATATTTTGAGTTTACCTAGTGTTCTAAATTTATTTTGTACATAAATCGTTAAAGTTATATTATTACGACACTTTTCTTAAAAACTACACGACAAATATTTATTCACTCAAATTTCACAAGGAATGTATTTTTACAATTTTTATAATATCATTATACTCTACTTTGATCTATTAAAAATTTACTTTCACCTAAAAATTTCCTTAAATACACAAAGGTATATACAATTTACAAGTTACCTTAACTTATATTTATTTTTTTTCCTACAACCACTTGCACATTTATATATGCATTATAAAAAAAAAAAAAAATGAAATTGAAAGACACAATCCCCCCATATCCGGCCATGGGGGGAAATGTATGCTAGTTGGTGATTTTTTTCTTGATTGCATTAAACTTGTACACTTACTTAAAGTCTACATTCATTTCATTCAAGTACTCTTAATAATTCACATAGTAGCAAAAATTATTTTTCTCTCTTGTTTCTTCACTCCCACAACCGGTTCTTCAAGAGTCTCCAAGGGATCAACAAAAATTTTTCAAGTTCAAGCATAATAACAATCTAGAATCACACTCTTTATTAGGTTTTGAAATAAAAACTAAGAGTGTTTAGGCTAAACCTTGTTCCTTGCACCTCATCATATTAACTAGTAAGCATGTTTCTTTCATTTTTCATGTTTCCTTTTCATTTCATAAGTATTTCTTCATTTTTGGTACAAACATGCAAGACATATGTGATTTATACCATTTTTCCATGATTTATAGAGTTATATACATATATGGTCATCCTATAATTATCCCCTTGATATATGTTGGTCTTGATGATGGTTAGGAACCCATGACACCCTAAGAAGGTGTATGGTAGGATTAGATTAGTTTTGGAGTTGATTTGAAGGGATTAGAGTAGGTTTTGTCCGAGAAAAACTATTTTCGATACGTATAATATATGTTCTGTCCTTGTTTCGATTTTCTGGAAAAACCGACAGTAGGCACGACTTTTTGGCCTTGATATTTAGAAAATATACTTTAAAACGAATCCGTGGCCTTTTGAACGGATAAAAACGGAGTTATAACGAAGAAGTTATGGATTTTACAAGTTTGACGACGAAATTTATAATTTTCAGAAATTTCAGCAACATGTTTTTGTTTATTTCGAGTCAAAAACGAGTCCTAAGCTTTACAAATTATTTCGACTTATCAAAAATATATTAGTATACTTTGATACGAAGCTAAGGACGTATTATACGTAGAAAACGGATTTGAAACGACAAAGATATGCACGTTTTCATAAAATTGCCGTAACTATTATTTTCTGAAAAACTATATTATTTTACGATACAAGTGTTACGGTAGCTGTAACGTCCATGTTGAGGGCTGTTTTTAACGAGGTTGTGAAACTTTTTGGAACGAAATATCTTCTAGTAAAATCAAGTTCACCGGGCATATTTTTCAAAACGACAAGCCGTTTGTATAGCGGAGTTGTAGTAAATTAATTACGGATGTTCAAACTTGGCCGAAACTCATTTTTCTGCACAACAATTAGCCAAAATCACTATCTTTAACCCTTATTATCTTTATGTTCGAGACCTTTTGGACGAAAACTCCTGAACTGAAACTTCTAGATATCGATACAAACTTTCCAAAACCGTCGAGTTCGTTCTCTAACGATCGACGTACACCGTTTTACGACTAGTTTTCCAAAGCCATTTTTGTTAATTTCATGATATTTCCGACGACTTTCTTTTGCGACGAAAAGTGTTAATTTCACCATAAATCATTATAAAACCATTGTAGGATGATATTTTGACGTAAAAACTTGTAAAGTGATTTTTGAATGGTCAAGACGTCAAAAGAGTATTTTTTTTCGACGAAAAGTAATATTTTCAAAACTCGCAAATGGTATAAATAACATACGAAGTGCATGCATAACATTACATTGCAACTCATGACATATCATATCATTCGTAATAGGTCCCGGTTGACGCATCACATTATACCTCAGTGTACCCACTTTTGTCATCACACCAGTTTACCAAGTGAGTAATCACATCCCCTTTTTACCGTTTTTAATATATTTTGGGGCGAAATGCATGAACCATACTTGAACTAAATTGATTCCTACTTTGTGAACTCTTCTGGCTTGAACTTTTGAACTTGAATCAAATCCTTGAACTTAATTAAGAACTTATTACTTGTTTGAACTTATTGAACCGTACATGCTATGACCCTCAAAGTCTCCCATGTTCGGAGCATCGCTATAAAGTCTCCCATGTTCGGAGCATCACTATAAAGTCTCCCATGTTCGGAGCATCAACTTAAAGCCTCCCCGGTCCGGAGCAGAATGTCTCCCTATGGGAACGGAGCATTTTCAATTTAAGTCTCCCCTGTTCGGAGCATCACTATAAAGTCTCCCATGTTCGGAGCATCGCTATAAAGTCTCCCTTGTTCGGAGCATATCTTTGGGTAGAGGCACCCAGTATATCTTTGGGTAGAGGCACCCAGTATATCTTTGGGTAGAGGCACCCAGTATATCTTTGGGTAGAGGCACCCAGTATAACTTTGGGTAGTGGCACCCAGCTTAAATTGGTTTCATCGGTAGCATTCCTGAATTATTATATTCGTGGTACTATATTGGGAACTATTCTGACCACTTACATTTGACTACTTGACGCGCTATATTTTGTGCAATGGGTTGTGTACACACAGGTTGCAAGTTTTGTATGGGCGGAACTTGGAACTGAGTGGATATACAATGCCTTTGCTTTGGGAACTATTTTTCCTTGACCGAAATCTTTGAATATTCTTACGAGTTTTCTTATTTCACTAAACGTGTTTACTCACCAACTATTTTCATAGTTGACCCGTTTTTCTCTCATGCATTTCAGGTGATCGTTTGTAAGCTTTTTCTACCAGGTCTTGCATAATGAAGTTTTCACTTGTCACTACAAATCATTATGTAATAGAACGCAATATTTTGGAAACTAAACTTTGTAATATATTTGCCGATGACGGCTAAACTGGTATTGTAATGGTGAACTCTTTCTTTTAAATATTAATATTGGTATGTTCTATTATCTTGTGCTTATGTTCCCTTCCGTTACACCTCGTGTTTCCGCCTCCGGCGAGGGTGTGACAGATTGGTATCAGAGACAAAGGTTATAGAGAATGCCCATTTTTTTTCAAAAAATAAAAATCACAGCTATAACCAAAATTTTTTTTTATTAAACATTGAACATCATCCGAGTCAACTAGTCCTATCGTTGCATCGTTACTCATAAATTATACATAGCCTGATCAACTATGTCTAATTTATGAAGAACCATGCAATGATAAGAGTGGTAGTTTTAAATCATGTTTAGTCGAGTCTTTAAAGTCTGGTCACCTGAAGTTGCATTGGTCGGGTGGGTATGCATGGCATGTTTTTACGTTCACGTCTACATTACCGTACCTTGTTCATATCTTCTCTTTTCCATCTTTCGACTTGTTAGACATAGTATGCCCCTGATCCTGTCATATCTCGATCACTATAACACATTACCACCGTTCTGCACCTCATCTGACTTCGTTCGAATGTCGTTTACTCAACCCGATGTTTTGGTCCTCTGTAGGATCATGGCTGCAAGAAACACACGCTCAGGAGGTAACAACAACGGCAACCCGAACAACAATGGCAATCCAAACATCAACGTGGCTGTGAGTATGGCGTATCGCTTGACAAATGATGTGATCAGGTCTGGAGAACTAACAAAAGCAAACGACAATGGACAAAAGCGACAGGAGGATCACCAGGGAAACCGAGACCAGAATCAGCAAAACAAGAGGCAGCGAATAACCCAAAACTATGGAGCGACTACCCAGGGGCGCAAAAGATACGCAGGTCCACATCCTTTGTGCACCCGATGTAATTATCATCACTCAGGAGACTGCCGAAGGTGCAGCAAATGTGGACAGACGAGCCACTTCGCGAAAAATTGCTCAAACAGGACTGGGAATCAAGGACAGAGAAAAGCATGTTACGAGTGTGGAAGTCTAGATCACCTTCGCAATACCTGTCCAAAGCTGAAAAGAACTCCCAATCAAGGAGATAATTGTCCAAACCTGGCGTTGGCATTAGAAGGCCCACAAGATCAGAACATTGAAATTCCTCCCGCACGTGGTCGAGCATTCTATCTGGGTACTGAGGAAGCCCGCAATGCGTAACGGGTACATTCTTTTGAGCAACCACCTTATTTCTGTACGACATAATTTTGAGTGCATAGCTTCCTTCCAATCTTTACCACATTCACGTCATCGATTAATTTGAGACCTATTGATATCGACCTTAGTTGTTATATATATTTTGTTGATGGGATTTGATTGTGTAAGCAAATCGAATATCGAGCGAATCTTTCAAAAGACTTCATTCAAGGATGTTGATTCCTACCTTTCTAACAACTTGTTTCCTAGCTTGATCTAGTGACAGTTCTTGTTTGATGAGTTGCGAAAATCAAGCTAAGAGACAAGTTTACTCAAGTCGGTTTAGTTTAATCTCATGACAGTTCTTGTTTGATGAGTTGTGAGGTTAAATTAGAATCGACTACCTAAAGGTCTTTTGAGAGCTACGTTCGATATTGGGTAAGTTTACCCAATCCAATCTAATCACGGGCACGTACTTAGTTGAATGGGGAACCTGTACGCATGGGCATTGATATGATCATTTAGACTGTTCGTACGAGCATGAACTTTTAGAACTCTTGTCGAGGTTCGGACCATAGTATCGTTAATCGAATCATGAGGACATGATTCCGCTGACATGGGAAGAATGTCACAATTCTCAAATTCCGGTCATTTCTTAAATTATATATATGCATCATATTAATTCATTCATGGCATTTCATTTCACATTTAACGTGTAATTTTTATATTTAATAAACGTTATCGCGTGAGTTATTATTTTGAATATTTAATCCATTACTTTCAAAAATGATCCCGACATATTTTTAAACTTATATTTAGTTTATAAAAACTATATTTTGAGTTTACCTAGTGTTCTAAATTTATTTTGTACATAAATCGTTAAAGTTATATTATTACGACACTTTTCTTAAAAACTACACGACAAATATTTATTCACTCAAATTTCACAAGGAATGTATTTTTACAATTTTTATAATATCATTATACTCTACTTTGATCTATTAAAAATTTACTTTCACCTAAAAATTTCCTTAAATACACAAAGGTATATACAATTTACAAGTTACCTTAACTTATATTTATTTTTTTTCCTACAACCACTTGCACATTTATATATGCATTATAAAAAAAAAAAAAAATGAAATTGAAAGACACAATCCCCCCATATCCGGCCATGGGGGGAAATGTATGCTAGTTGGTGATTTTTTTCTTGATTGCATTAAACTTGTACACTTACTTAAAGTCTACATTCATTTCATTCAAGTACTCTTAATAATTCACATAGTAGCAAAAATTATTTTTCTCTCTTGTTTCTTCACTCCCACAACCGGTTCTTCAAGAGTCTCCAAGGGATCAACAAAAATTTTTCAAGTTCAAGCATAATAACAATCTAGAATCACACTCTTTATTAGGTTTTGAAATAAAAACTAAGAGTGTTTAGGCTAAACCTTGTTCCTTGGACCTCATCATATTAACTAGTAAGCATGTTTCTTTCATTTTTCATGTTTCCTTTTCATTTCATAAGTATTTCTTCATTTTTGGTACAAACATGCAAGACATATGTGATTTATACCATTTTTCCATGATTTATAGAGTTATATACATATATGGTCATCCTATAATTATCCCCTTGATATATGTTGGTCTTGATGATGGTTAGGAACCCATGACACCCTAAGAAGGTGTATGGTAGGATTAGATTAGTTTTGGAGTTGATTTGAAGGGATTAGAGTAGGTTTTGTCCGAGAAAAACTATTTTCGATACGTATAATATATGTTCTGTCCTTGTTTCGATTTTCTGGAAAAACCGACAGTAGGCACGACTTTTTGGCCTTGATATTTAGAAAATATACTTTAAAACGAATCCGTGGCCTTTTGAACGGATAAAAACGGAGTTATAACGAAGAAGTTATGGATTTTACAAGTTTGACGACGAAATTTATAATTTTCAGAAATTTCAGCAACATGTTTTTGTTTATTTCGAGTCAAAAACGAGTCCTAAGCTTTACAAATTATTTCGACTTATCAAAAATATATTAGTATACTTTGATACGAAGCTAAGGACGTATTATACGTAGAAAACGGATTTGAAACGACAAAGATATGCACGTTTTCATAAAATTGCCGTAACTATTATTTTCTGAAAAACTATATTATTTTACGATACAAGTGTTACGGTAGCTGTAACGTCCATGTTGAGGGCTGTTTTTAACGAGGTTGTGAAACTTTTTGGAACGAAATATCTTCTAGTAAAATCAAGTTCACCGGGCATATTTTTCAAAACGACAAGCCGTTTGTATAGCGGAGTTGTAGTAAATTAATTACGGATGTTCAAACTTGGCCGAAACTCATTTTTCTGCACAACAATTAGCCAAAATCACTATCTTTAACCCTTATTATCTTTATGTTCGAGACCTTTTGGACGAAAACTCCTGAACTGAAACTTCTAGATATCGATACAAACTTTCCAAAACCGTCGAGTTCGTTCTCTAACGATCGACGTACACCGTTTTACGACTAGTTTTCCAAAGCCATTTTTGTTAATTTCATGATATTTCCGACGACTTTCTTTTGCGACGAAAAGTGTTAATTTCACCATAAATCATTATAAAACCATTGTAGGATGATATTTTGACGTAAAAACTTGTAAAGTGATTTTTGAATGGTCAAGACGTCAAAAGAGTATTTTTTTTCGACGAAAAGTAATATTTTCAAAACTCGCAAATGGTATAAATAACATACGAAGTGCATGCATAACATTACATTGCAACTCATGACATATCATATCATTCGTAATAGGTCCCGGTTGACGCATCACATTATACCTCAGTGTACCCACTTTTGTCATCACACCAGTTTACCAAGTGAGTAATCACATCCCCTTTTTACCGTTTTTAATATATTTTGGGGCGAAATGCATGAACCATACTTGAACTAAATTGATTCCTACTTTGTGAACTCTTCTGGCTTGAACTTTTGAACTTGAATCAAATCCTTGAACTTAATTAAGAACTTATTACTTGTTTGAACTTATTGAACCGTACATGCTATGACCCTCAAAGTCTCCCATGTTCGGAGCATCGCTATAAAGTCTCCCATGTTCGGAGCATCACTATAAAGTCTCCCATGTTCGGAGCATCAACTTAAAGCCTCCCCGGTCCGGAGCAGAATGTCTCCCTATGGGAACGGAGCATTTTCAATTTAAGTCTCCCCTGTTCGGAGCATCACTATAAAGTCTCCCATGTTCGGAGCATCGCTATAAAGTCTCCCTTGTTCGGAGCATATCTTTGGGTAGAGGCACCCAGTATATCTTTGGGTAGAGGCACCCAGTATATCTTTGGGTAGAGGCACCCAGTATATCTTTGGGTAGAGGCACCCAGTATAACTTTGGGTAGTGGCACCCAGCTTAAATTGGTTTCATCGGTAGCATTCCTGAATTATTATATTCGTGGTACTATATTGGGAACTATTCTGACCACTTACATTTGACTACTTGACGCGCTATATTTTGTGCAATGGGTTGTGTACACACAGGTTGCAAGTTTTGTATGGGCGGAACTTGGAACTGAGTGGATATACAATGCCTTTGCTTTGGGAACTATTTTTCCTTGACCGAAATCTTTGAATATTCTTACGAGTTTTCTTATTTCACTAAACGTGTTTACTCACCAACTATTTTCATAGTTGACCCGTTTTTCTCTCATGCATTTCAGGTGATCGTTTGTAAGCTTTTTCTACCAGGTCTTGCATAATGAAGTTTTCACTTGTCACTACAAATCATTATGTAATAGAACGCAATATTTTGGAAACTAAACTTTGTAATATATTTGCCGATGACGGCTAAACTGGTATTGTAATGGTGAACTCTTTCTTTTAAATATTAATATTGGTATGTTCTATTATCTTGTGCTTATGTTCCCTTCCGTTACACCTCGTGTTTCCGCCTCCGGCGAGGGTGTGACAACTTTTCACAACCATTTATTGAGTTATCAGTTTAAATCCAATTTAAATCACAAATTCTTCCCCGATCACAATTTTCAAGTAATTTGAGATTTGTGATCTCTATTGATTTAAATTGTTTTTGAAAGCTTTTGAGGAGAGTTGTGACTTGCTTAAGAAAAACATTTAACCGATAAGGATCAAATTTTAGACTTTAAACTCCAAAGAATAAACATGCTTGAGTATCTTTTGAAAACATGACAAAAGCCTTGGTCTGAACCAATTGTATGACAAATAACCTTTTGATTTAATTGAAATCATTCTCCCCCTCAATCAATGATATAAGTTGTTGATTGAGAGATAGAGATTTTTACAAATGTCAAGTCCAGATGATTTTCAAAGCTATTAGTTTTCATTAGATAACAAATATTTTTCAGAAGAATATTTAGAAGGAAAAATATTTGTGAAGGGAGCATTTGTCTTTTTGGCGACAAACATTTGTTTTTAGAATCAGAGCATGAGATTTGAAAAATGAGATAAGGCATAGCTCTGTTCTTTCTTTTTAAAACTGGGGCATAGTCGGAAATGACTATAAACCTTTTACTTTCTCTCAAATTTTTTTTTTGTTTGTGAACATTCGAACTTCATCTAAGGACCTGTGTCATCCTTTGAATAACATATCAAAGTCCGTAGATGTTATCGAACAAAAAAAAACCATGGCAAAAATATTTTTGGAATTTTTCAAGATTTTTTAATTTTTATGGATTTTTGAAATGTTATATTTTTCTATTTTCTTTTTGTGGGTTTTATACTTTTTTTTTTTTTTTTTTTTTTTTTTTTTTTTTGATAAGATATGTACAAGAAATAGATAGAGACAAACTTAGTTACTCCTCATCTTCCTCCTGAAGACGTTTGAGTGTTTCAGGTTGTAGACTCTTTAGACCAAGTCGTGGGAGGATAAACTCAAAACGTTCTCTAGGAAGAGCTTTGGTGAAGATGTCTGCTAATTGGTATTCAGTCCTCACAAAATAAAGTTCCACCACACCGTTCTCCACTTGCTCCCTGATGTAATGATGTCGAATGTCGATATGCTTAGCTCTTGAATGTTGAACATTGTTGCATGAGAGAGCAATGGAACTTTTGTTATCACAATACAGAGGGATTTTGTTGAATTCAAAGCCATAGTCAGATAATTGGGATCTCATCCATAGGATTTGAGCACAAAAAGATGACATGGCTCTGTATTCAGCCTCTGTAGAGGATATAGAAGTACTCATTTGTTTCTTTGAAGACCAGCTCACAAGCTTATCACCCAAAAACTGAGCACCTCCTGACGTGCTTCGACGTGTATCTTGACATCCTGCATGGTCAGCATCTGCATAGGCTGTTAGTGACATACCGGTGTCCTTCGGGTACCAAAGTCCCATATTGATGGTTCCTTGGAGATACCGAAAGACCCGTTTAACCGCTTCAAGATGCTTTTTGGTAGGCTTAGCCTGGTATCTAGCACACATGCATACATCAAACAGAATATCAGGTCTACTGGATGTGAGGTACATCAGGGATCCAATCATACTATGATATTTCGTTTGATCTACCATGATCCCTGAGTGGTCCTTATCCAGTTTGGTACGCTCCACCATGGGAGTGTCAACGGTGTCACAAGTGTCTAATCCAAATTTCTTTAAAATTTCATTAGCATATTTAGATTGATTGATAAAAATGCCTCCGGGACTTTGTGAAATTTGTAATCCCAAGAAAAATGACATTTGTCCTATCATAGACATTTGAAATTTGGAGCCCATCTCCTTGGAAAAACGGTCACATTCATTGGGGTTAGTCGAGGCAAAAATAATATCATCAACATAGATTTGAACGTGGATTAAGTGTTTGCCTGACTTTCTGGTGAACAATGTCGGATCAACCGCTCCTTTGCTGAATCCAGTAGATAAAAGAAACTTTGATAGCGTATCGTACCATGCCCTTGGAGCTTGCTTCAGCCGTAAAGAGCCTTCTTCAAGCGATAGACATGAGTAGGATGCTCTGGATTCACAAAACCTTCAGGTTGGCTGACGTATACGACTTCTTTAAGATCTCCGTTAAGAAAAGCCGTCTTTACATCCATCTGATAGACTACCATGCTCTTACTTGCAGCGTAGCCAGCAAGATTCTGATTGCCTCAATACTTGCAACTGGAGCAAATGATTCTTCAAAGTCAATACCTTCCTCTTGACGGTATCCTTTAGCAACTAATCGAGCCTTGTTCTTTAACACATCACCATGCTCATCAAGTTTTACTTTGAAGATCCACTTTAGAGCAATGATCATAGCACAGTCAGGAGCAGGTACTATTCCCATACATCTAGTCGATCGAACTCATGAATTTCTTCTTGCATTGCATTAAACCAGTTGTCTTCGGACATTGCGGTTTTAACATCTTTTGGTTCGACCTTTGATAATATGGAATTGAAGAAGCACCACAAGGCATCGGTTGCAAGTTGTTTACGTGTGGATACTGGACAAGAAGGGTTTCCAATGATGTTGTCCTATGGATGATCATGTGTCCATTCTCTAAGGTGTTCGTGTGGTTGTTGTTGAGGGGCTGGAGTAGCAGAGTTTGGATCTCCTGATGAAGATGGTTCTGAAGTTGGTTCAGGAGCAAATACGTTCTCAAATGGAGCATCTTCGGGAGTAGCAAAGGGGTTATCTCCATCATAGGTGCCAGAAACATTTCCATGATGTACACTCGATGATTGAGGATCTGATGATGAGAATGAGTGATCTGCAGTAGGAGCTTCTTGACTCAATGACATAGATACTGAAGGGTTGTCCACGTTGACTTGGTTAGAAGCGGCCTCTGTTGAAGGATTAGACTGATCATTGGCAATGGGTTCATCATATTCATCAAGCATTGGATCAAACAATTTCCTCAAATTATCTTCAGAAGGAGGTACATATGGAACTGTTGGTGAGGAGTTTTGTACAAAGGAGGAATTAATAGGACTACATAGTGAAGGTTGAGATGCGGGTCCAGAACTTGATTGTCCTGGAGCCATTTTCCCAGATAGCTCATCGAACGTGACGTGAATAGTTTCCATGATATCTCGGGTTCTTTTGTTGTAAGATTCGGTAACCTTTCCTGTTTGGTGCATAACCCACAAAAACTTCTATGTCTGCTTTAGCTCTTAATTTACCTAAATCTTGACCATCATTTGTTGGATAGCACAGAGCACCAAACACAAGAAGGAAGGAAAGATCAGGTTTTCGATTGTAGACCAGTTCGTATGGAGTTTTGCCGTGAGTGGTGTGTATAAGGGATCGATTTTGGGTATAGCAAGCGGTGGCAATGGCTTCAGCCCAGAGAAACATTGGAACCTTTGAGTAAATTAGCATGGTTCTTGCAGCTTCAACAAGAGTCCGATTTCGTCTTTCAACTACACCGTTATGTTGAGGAGTACGTGGAACACTTCTTTGATGACTGATTCCAATGCTTTCATAAAACTGACTTAGTTCTTTGTTAACAAACTCAGTTCCATTGTCTGTTCGGATGATTCTAATAGTCTTGTTAAGTCGAACCTACAGCTGTTTGATAAGTTTGATGATGACGTCTGGAGTTTCATCCTTTGTCCTCAAAAACTTAACCCAAGTAAATCGAGAGTAGTCATCAACAACGACTAGCACATATTTCTTCCCATTAATTGTTTGCACTCTCATTGGTCCGCACAAATCCATATGAAGAGTATGAAGAACTTCCATAACTGAGTTTGTAGGTTTGGGTTTGTGAGTATACTTCTTGCTTTTTCCTAATTGACACGCTGAACAAAGATGATCCTTTTCATACTTTAGTCTAGGCAAGCCTCTCACGAGGTCCTTTCTTGACAGATCATTAATGGTGCCGAAGTTCAAATGATTGAGGCGACGGTGCCATAACCAATACTTTGTTTTAGAGGCCTTTGATAACAAGCATATTGGAGAAGATTTCATCATGTCTTCGATGGAGATGGTGTACAAATTGGTTCCACGTGTTCCTTTCAAAAGTTCAACACCATCTAAGTCTCTAACAAAGTATGTATGTTTTCTGAAAGCCACTTCCAGATCGGAATCACAGAATTGACCAACGGAAAACAAATTATAACCAAGACCTTCAACATAATATACCCTGAAGATTACACTATCACCAACCACATAATCTCCATAACCCATAATTGCTCCAAAATGGTCGTTTCCGAATCTAACTGTCCTGATAAATTTACTCACGAAGTTCATGAGCCGCGAGCGATCTCTAGTCATATGCTTGGAACAACCTGAGTCCAAGTACCACATAATGATTTGAACGACCTGCAGTTGAACACAGACAAAAATGGATAACTGGATAATTGGGATCCCCATGCAAGAATGGGTTCCATTTGGTTAGTAACAGTGATTGGAACTCCCACATCAGACGCAGAGTCAATGGAGTCATTAGGGATAGATGCAGTACTAGTATGTGCATTAGACCTATTCAAAGTATGTTCACTTCTTAGAGGAATAGTTCTACCGGTAGGCATCCATTTCCTAATAGGCATTGACTTAGATAATTTAGGGCTTATCTCATTAAGATTAAATTTGCGGCCAATAGGTATCCACTGATAACCTACATTACTAAATTTTCTTTCTGTGGGTTTCCAATGTTTTCTTACATTCTTCCGCCTTTGCTTTCTAGCCTTCTTAGCTTGATTTTTGGCATTAACAATTTTAACAGTGTATTTAACAGCATTAATCAAATCATTCACACCACATACATGATTATTAACAGAAACCAAGAAATCATCATTACATGTTTTGCCAAAAGTAGCAGAATTCGCATTAATTACAGCACGTTTAGAGCTAACACTAGAATCAACGCGATTCGTTTTATTCACCATAGTTTCATTCTTCCTAAGGTGATCTTCTACTTTCTTCCACTGAACATTCCTAGCTTGCAAGGTCCTATCATTCTTTGTGTTGCCTTGAGGCTTTGACCTGCTTGCTTTGGTGTCACTTTTTACTCCTGTAGAGGGAATGAGAACATTAGTTGGTATTGCTACTTTTTGCTTTTCAGGTTTTGAAGTGCTGAGATCTGAGCTAATTGAAGGCACATTAAAGTTCACTTTCTTAATACTAGGCATCGGATGGGTTGCATACTTAGGACTAAGCATGGAACAAGGCCTCACAGCTTTATCTTTCTCATATAGGGATTTAGGACATGTTGCTCTTAAACATTCTAACAGCTTCTGAGATCGTTTGGCCTGAATGCAAGCAAACCTAATTTCACTATCAAGGGGCTTATTTATGAAATCCTCCTCTACAATCTCACGGAGACATTCTAGACTATCCTTAAGGTGAAAGAAATAGTTATGAAACATAAGTTCGTTATTTCTAAGATGAGGAGGAATGTATTTAACAATCACAGTATATTTAGAGTCTGCAGATGACTTTGATGCAACATTCTCATTAAAGACAAGTGGCATTTTCCCTTTTACTTGACTCTTCAGATTCTCAATTTCCTTTTGTAACGAAGTTATTGTTCCATTGTTTTTGTCACGAGTGACTTTCACTGAATCGTATAACTCTTTGAAGTGTCGTTTTACCTTTTCATTTTCTTCAAGAAAACTCTCATTTTCTTGTTGTAATACTTTAATGATGTTTTTAAGATGAAAGTTTTGAGAAAATTGAGAATCTAAAGGAGGAGGCATTTGGGAGCCAGTCACATTGTTTTTTTCACCCTTTAATTGTGAAATTTGGGCTTTCAACTTTCTGATCGTGTTACAGTGAGCTTGAATCTGTTCGTCACGTTTGTTTATTTCAAAAACTGCATCAAACGCTAGAACATTTGAAGATGTCTTGATGTTTGAGGTTTTGACATTTTCTTTTAGATGTTGATATTTTAGTTGCAAATCAAAATGTTCAACTTCTAGCTTAGAAAGATGTTTTACCAAATTATCGTGATCATCCTGGTCAATTTTCTCATTTAGTTCTGAGTTTTTGTTTTCAAGCTCAATGACACGATCATGGGAGACTTTCAAAGCAACAGATAATTCATGAAATTAAGAAGCAGTAATAGAATGCTTAGTAACAGTATAAAACACATCTTGAGCCACACAACTTAATACTAAGTTCTCATTTAAGATATGCAGATTCTTCCTTTCAATTTCATTATATTTGAGTTCCCGTTCATAATCATTGACCTCAACTATCATTGCATCAAATTCCTTTTCCATTTCTTTAATGTCTGAGTCTATCCCCTTTTGAAGACTCTCAAATTGACCTTTTAATTGTTTAAAGAAAGGTATGACCTCAGTTAAATAGCATTCTTTATTTTGCTCAAAACCCCTTTCCCCTTCAGTTATCCCTGTAGGTGTGATTCTCTTCTTACATGTCTTCTCAAAATCAACGAATAGTTGATAAACAACATACAGGTTGATTAAGGTCTTGCTATTAGTGGAAATAGTTCTAGGAACTAAATGCATTGGTGTATTAGGAGGATACACAGTAGCTGCAGGAACTTTCCTAAGGGGAGGGTTTGTTTCAACAAGTACATTTGCTTTTTGCTTATCCATGTCTTTTGTTGGAATCACTCCTAAACAGTATTTCAAGTATTTATATTTCATATGTAATAGGTAGCTTTATTATGGCCTTTATGTTTGTTTAAGGTCAAGCTTATGTAGAAGGCCCATAAGCTTAGGCCCAAGCCCACATAAGAAAGGATGGGAACTAGGAGTGTTGCCCTAGCTTCCCTCCTATAAATACTCTTGTAAACCCTCATTTGAGGGTTGGTTGTTCAAGTTTTCTTTTCACATATGCCTCACGCCTAAACCGTATTATTACTATTGTGTGTGTGTGTGATTTACTTGTTCATCCGCCTTCATCTCTTTCTCTATAACTTGTGTTTGTAAAACTAGTGACCTAACAGTGGTATCAATCGCCAAATAGTTGGGTGTACTTGTTTGTTTTTGAAGTTTTGTTTTTTGGGTCTTACGCGTAAAGATAACGCAATCTTTGGTTATCTTAAAAACTCGTTTTTTACACTTTTTAATCCAAGATTCTTGTACTTTCAATGTTTTGAGGTGTTAAAATACTTGTTTTTGGCAAAAAGTTTCAAACTTTACGCGTGGACTTACGTTTTTAAGCTTGTTTTTGTTCGTGGGTGTCGTTCTACGCGTATCCCGTTTAGCAGTTTTGGTACATCAAAATTCACACTTTTGTGTTCTTTTGGTACTATTGAAGCTATTCCATAACAAAAATCTGGTTTAGAAACACATTTGGGCAAAATCAAAGTTACGAGTAATCCTACGCGTATCAAAACCCTAAAATTACGCGTAAGATTTTTCCTTGGTTTGATCTTCATTTTCCTGGTTTATTCCGTGTTTTCTTACTTGGATAAGTCTGAAAATACGTCGACTTTGGATATCTCTTGCACTGTGAAGTGTAAAAGATCATTTGGGCAAAAACCCTAAAATTACGCATAAGCATCAGCTTACGCGTAGAAACTCTACGCATAAGATTCACTTTACGCGTAAACTTAGGTCTACGCATAAGGTAATCCTACGCCTAACTTTCTACGCCTAACTTTTGTCTACGCATAACTTTAGTGCTTTTATCCTACTTACGCGTAAGCTAAAACCTACGCGTAACTCCTCATTGTTACGCGTAACTTTTGGTGTTTTTACGCTTAAGTACTAGTTGGTTTCTTGTCTTTTCTACGCCTAAGGACACTTCATCAACAAAGGTTCATTCGACTACAAAGATCCATTTTTACTACACAAGTTCATCAAACATGTCTCAACCACCATACTCTAACTATTTCCCTCACACTTATAATCATCAACAACAACAACAATTAACTCCACAACATCAACAATGGAATCAACAACAAGCTATTTATCAACAACAATTTAATCAGCAACATACTCCACAACTTGGTGCAATTCCACAACCACAAATGGTTCAACCACCACCAAGCCTTCAAGTGCAACCCTACACAACCGATTTCAATCAACATCCATCACGGACCACTATGAAGGAACCCACTTGGTTTGCAAAGATGTGTGAAGCTTTAAGCAGCCAACAATCAATTCATGAAGCTGGATCACTTGATAGACCTCCAATGCTCACTCCAGGAAACTACGATCAATGGGTGATAAGGTTCTTTAGGTTTTGTGATCTAAAGAAGCCACATGGAAAGTTCTTAAAGAAGGTTATCTTGGAAGGTCCATTTGAGATGCCTACTGTCATTGTACCCGGAGATCCAACTGCGGTTCCACCAAGAGATGAACAAACAAACATTGCTACTGTTGCAGATCTCAATGCTACAGAACTTCTACACTATGAAGCTGATGAACTTGCAATGGAATACATCCTCTTAGGATTACCAAACCCAATTCTTCGTAGTGTTGATGCTCAAAAAACTGCTCAAAAAATGTGGGATCATATTCGTCTTCTAATGGAAGGATCTGTACTCAATCAGGAGGATTTGGAATCCAAAATTTACTTGGCATATGAACACTTCATGATTGAACCTGGAGAGACACTAGAGTCCTATCATCATCGATTTTCAGACATCATCAATGACTTGGATAAACACAACATCATCATGCCAAGAATTGCAGTGAATACTAAGTTCCTGAGTAGTCTTGGTCCTGAATGGGAGAAGTATGTCATCTTTCTCCGTCAAGCAAAGAATATGCATCATTCTACTTATGGATTGTTGTACGATTACTTGAAGCCTCATGAAAAGGAAGTTGATCGGGAAAGGATTCTCCGTGCTCAAATTGCTAAACAGTCACAACCGGATAATCAACAACTTGCCTTGTATGCTCAACAGAATTATCCCTCTCAACCAGCAACTCAACCAACTGCTTCAAACACACCTTCACAGCAACAACCTCAACAAAATCAATTGGTTCCATACAGCAACAATGCTCAAGCATATGTCAGTGAAGCGACTGAGGAAATCGATCCATTCGAAGCATTGCAACAAGGATTTGTGATGATTGCTAATGCTTTTGGCCGTTACACCAACAAATCCAACAATCGTATTCGTTCCTCATCCAACACACGGACTCAAGCTGTTGTGAACAATGGACGTGTTGAAGTTCAGAATCGTGAATATGGTCGTCAGATGGGCGGTGGTCAAGGGTTTAATGCTGTGGGTAGGAATAACAACAGAGCTCAAGTGGTGGAACAGGGAAATGCTCAGAATCGGTTAAATGGTCTTCGATGCTACAACTGCAATGAGAAGGGACACCTGGCTAATGCATGCCCAAAGCCAAGGACTAGGGGCAGTGCTTATTTCAAAGAGGCTTTACTTTTGGCTCTTAAGGATGAAGCTGGTGGGTCTCTCACAGACAAAGAACAGAGCTTTATGGCAGATGCAGACTCGGATGATGATATGGAGGACTTGCAGGCCAATGCAGCTGTTATGTTGATGGCTAATATGCAAGAGTTACACATGAGTGAAACAGGCCCAGTGTATGACACTGATGGCTTGTCTCAGGTACCCGAACAAACCATCATCATATCTGAACTAATATCTCCATCAATATCTGAATCTGGCACGGCTCAGAATGTTCAAAATGAGTCATCTACATTTCATTCTGATGATTTTCAAATAAACCCCGTAGTTACATTTGACGATCCAGATGACCTTCTGGTTTCCCTTGATAATCAAATTGACTCTGTGGTTATACTTGAGGATCTAAATAATGATCATGGTGTGACTCACGTTGAACAAGATGAACCTTTGCCCCATCCAGATCTTGTTCTGTTACTTAAAGACCAACAATCCCAAATTGCTGCATATGTTGCATTAAATCAGTCGTTAAAAAGTAAAAATGCATTGTTAACCAAGGATTTTGAATGTTTACAAATGCAACTCAACTTTTTCAAAACTCAAGACAACCGTGAAAAAGGTTTTGAAGCCGCTTTTGCAAAATCTCATCAAAACGAAAAATATTTAGAGAGACAGATGCGTGATCTAGCCGCCTCGAAGAATGCTTTGTTGTCTGAATTAGAACAACTGAAACACGAACATAAAAAGCAAATTAACGCTCTCACCTTGGAAAATCAAAAAGCTAAGGCTGAGTTGTTAAATTGTCAAAAACAGTTCTCCGCATACAAAAAGCATTCAACGAATCGGGTAGATGGCCTTCTTGAAGAAATTATTGGCTTGCAAAACAAACTTAAAGAGTTTAAAACAGTTGTTTACAAACATGGTGAATCAGTAACAGCTATTGAAAAATTTACCTTAAAACCCAATCCAAAAGGATATGGAAAAAATCTATCTGATTACAAACCAAAGCTTTCAATAAAATCATTCAAACCAACTCCTGAAGTTTCCAGTGCAGAATACAAAATTGATAATACTGTTATGAGTGTTGTTGAATATCATCGTCAAGAGGAATTTGATGCAGAAGACGAGAGTCGATCAAAATTAAAAAACGTTGTTTACAGCAAACCTTTTAATTATAAAAACGCGGTCACTTTCGTCACACCAACGGATACTTCTAACACACCAAGGGTTATAATCAAAACACCTGAGCCTTCTAATGTTAATCCCAAAACAGACTTTGCACAAACTTATGGTCCTTTACCTTCCATTAGTGAAGTAAACTCAAAACCTGAAGATCGAAAAATACTTCGATATTTTGACATTTTCATGGCTGACCTCAAAATTTTACAACATGAGATAGAATATCGCTCTGAAATCAAAGTTGAACATTTTCAATCGCCTCTGGCGCGAGAACAAAGAGACATTTTTCAGAAAAATCTTTTACCTAATGTTAAAAACTTGAAAAGTTGTGCAATTGCCTGGGAAAAGGATTTTCATAAGGAACTTGGGGTCATGAAAAACGTTTTCGAGAAAACAGAAACATCCATTTCTAATACTAAACGTAAAAAGAAACTCTTGAGAAAAGATGTTGATCGACTCTTGGAAGATGTTATCTGTGCTGATATCCATAATGTTGTGTTATTCTATTCTTTGCCATATGCATCTGATCATACCTCTGCTGATACTGTTGAAACTGTTGTTACTGTTGAGAACACCGATAATGTGCTTCAGATCGAGTCTTTAAAAGCTGAAAATAAACGATTAGTCACTGAAATTTCCTATGCAAAACGTCGTCTTCTTTGGTGTGAAAAAGATATTCACAATCATCAACTTAAGTTTCAAAAGAAAATCGCTCAATTGAGTGCAAAATCTTCTGATCCTAAAATTGAGCAACTGGATGATCAAAACGTGTCTTTGAAAAGTCAAATCTCAAAATATGAACAAGAACTTTTAAAAGTTAAACAGGAATATGGTGTCATATTTGATTTACTCAAAAAGACTCGACTTGAAGCATCAAACGAACTTGATCACTATCTTGCTCACACTAGTGAAGTCATGAATTTTGCTGGTAATATTCGTTCTGAAAATCAAGATCTGATTCACACCATCTCTAAGTTACGGGAAATGTTAGGAAAGTATGAACAACTTCCGCCTACTGTGATTAAGAGATTAGCACCAGTCACACTTAGTAATCGTGAACCTAGCATTCCCACTGCCAAATCACAAGTTGCTAATGTGTTTCCCTCTACTGAAACAGGAATAGTTGCATCTTTTCCAAACGTCTGCACTTCACAGCCTAGGAGCACTCAATCGAAGAATAGGAAGTTGAGACCTAAGAAAAGATCAATAAGGAATGCTAAAGTAGAAGAACACCCTAGGACTCTGAATAAGACTCATGTTGCTTCCACTATAGATGTTGCATCTGGAAAATGTAATAGAAATAGTGATGTAACGAATGCTAAACCGTTAAGTACTTTTGATATTCAGACTGATGCACCTTGTGTTATTTGTCGGAAAAGTATGAATTCTGATTGTCATGACAAATGTGTTGCTAAAGATATAATCTCTCGGTTACGGAATCCAAAGAATCGGAATACCTCTAGGCCCACTAATCATTCTAAGTCTGTGCTTGGTAGACCACCCTCTTTAGATTCTAAGGCAACCATTGCTATCACTGTAGCTCCCGCTTCACCTCCTAAGAATGTAGTACCACCTAGTGCTTTCACTAAGACTAAAGCAAAGAGTAGTTATAGATGGCAGAAATGGATATATAACACACTAGGATTTAAATGGATGCCTAAAATTATCAATGTGTGTATATCTAACATATCTGCTTCGGAACCCTCTAACATTTCGGGTTCCACATCTACTTCTATTCCATCTGTGTCGTCTGTGTGTAATGCAGGTGATACAGATCATTCTCTGGATTGTTGATAGCGGATGTTCCCGACACATGACAGGCAACCTTAAACTGTTATCAAACTTTATTGCAAAGTTCATTGGCACTGTCAGATTCGGGAACGATCACTTCGCAGCTATCATGGGCTACGGAGATTATGTCAATGGGAACATCGAAATTAGCAGGGTTTATTATGTGGAAGGCCTCGGTCACAATCTGTTTTCAGTAGGTCAATTTTGTGATGGAGATTTGGAGGTTGCTTTCAGGGAGAAAACTTGTTTCATTCGTGATCTACAAGGAAATGACCTTATGTCTGGCTCACGTAATTCTAGTCTCTACACTATCTCTATGCAAGACATGGTTGCTTCATCTCCCATCTGCTTACTTTCAAAGGCAACATCTACAAAATCCTGGCTATGGCACCGTCGTCTCTCACATCTAAACTTTCAAACCATCACCAACCTTGCTCGACACAAACTAGTTGAAGGTCTCCCACGATTTCGGTATTCAAAAGATCACCTTTGCTCAGCCTGTGAACAAGGGAAAAGCACTCGTGCTCATTTTCCTTCAAAGGTGGAACACAGCTCTCAGCATGTGCTACATCTTCTTCACATGGATTTGTGTGGCCCGATGCGCGTACAAACAATCAATGGCAAACGCTACATCTTAGTAATTGTTGATGACTACTCACAATGGACTTGGGTCTACTTTCTTCGAAGCAAAGACCAGGCTCCACAAATGATCATCACCTTTCTCACAAAAATACAAGTTCAGCTCCGCAACACCGTCAGGCTCATTCGGACAGACAAAGGAACTGAATTTGTTAACCAAACCCTTCGTGAATTTTATGAGAAAGTGGGAATTCAGCATCAGACATCTATTGCACGTACACCTGAACAAAACGGAGTTGTTGAAAGACGAAACCGAACGTTAGTGGAAGCTGCAAGAACAATGTTAATCAATGCTAAACTTCCAGACTACTTATGGGCAGAAGCTGTATCTACTGCATGCTATACTCAAAACCGTTCTATGATCACAAAACGCCACAACAAAACACCTTTCGAGCTTGTCCACAACCATAAACCGAATCTCAAACACTTTCATGTATTTGGATCCCTCTGCTATCCGAATAATGATCGTGATGATTTTGGAAAGCTCAAAGCCAAAGCCGATATTGGAGTCTTTATCGGATACTGTGAGAATTCTAAAGGTTACCGGATCTGGAATCGTCGTACAAAACAGGTGATGGAAACAATTCATGCTCATTTCGATGAACTCACGGAAATGGCTTCTGAGTATAACAGCTTAGAACCCGGTCACAACCGTTTAAACTTCCCTCAACCCTCATCATCAGCTGAAGAAAGCCCTCAGCTAACTCGTCAACAAATGGAAAGGTTATTTGCTCCTCTGTTCTGTGACGATATTGATGAACGTGCTCCAGGTGTATCCGCTGTTTCTGCTGCACAACCTGATAATATTCCTATACCTGATACACCTGCTACAACAACTACTGTTGACGATGCACCTACACCATTTGACTCCAACACAACAGTTGAACACACCGACTCCACCAATGATGAACCAGCTGATGATATTCTGAATGAAGTACCCCCACCTGCAGATTTTGATCCAAATGCGTTCTTCAACCCGTTTGCCAATGAGACTGCTACACCAGATGTCGCAGAATCTTCCACAAACCATTTGAACCCTCAGAATCTGCACAATGTATACCAACATCAACCCTCTACACATAGATGGACAAAAGACCATCCTCTGGCTAACATTATTGGCAACCCAAATCAACCAGTCGTTACGAGACAACATCTTCACACAGATGGTGAACATTGCATTTATGCACTCACTGTCTGCCAATCTGAGCCTAAAAACATTAAAGATGCAATGACAAAAGACAACTGGATTGAATCCATGCAGGAAGAACTCAACCAATTCAAACGTCTTGAAGTATGGGAACTGGTTGAAAGACCAACAGGGGTCTACGTCATTGGTCTCAAATGGATTTGGAAAAACAAATTGGATGCTGAAGGGAACGTCATCCGAAACAAGTCACGTCTTGTTGCTAAGGGTTATCGTCAGGAAGAGGGAATAGACTTTGAAGAATCTTTTGCTCCAGTTGCTCGTCTTGAGGCTGTTCGGATATTTCTCGCGTTCGCGGCTCATATGAATATGACGGTCTATCAGATGGATGTCAAAACGGCGTTTCTCAATGGACAACTTAAAGAAACGGTCTATGTCAGCCAACCAGATGGATTCGTTGATTCTGAGTTCCCGAACCATGTCTACAAACTGAACAAAGCTCTTTATGGTCTCAAACAAGCCCCTCGGGCATGGTACGATAAGCTATCATCTTTCCTCATTGCCAATAATTTCACCAAAGGCTTGGTTGACCCAACTCTTTTTATACAATATCACGGGGCACACATCTTAATTGTTCAAATTTACGTGGATGACATCATTTTTGGGTCTACACATAAAAAGTTTTCAATCACTTTTGCAAAACTTATGAAGAAAAATTTTGAAATGTCCATGATGGGTGAACTTTCATTCTTTCTAGGACTGCAAGTTCATCAATCACCCCGTGGTATTTTCTTGAGTCAGTCCAAATATGCCCTTGAACTGTTAAACAAATTTGGAATGACAACCTGTGACACTTATGCCACACCAATGGCTCATACCAAGAAATTAGATGCTGATTTACATGGGAAATTAGTTGACCCCACCAAATACCGAAGTATTATTGGGTCCCTCATGTATCTAACAGCTAGCAGACCTGATATTGTCTTTGCCGTGTATCTATGCTCCCGTTATCAGTCGCGACCAACTGAAACCCACCTCTCTGAGGCTAAAAGAATCCTCCGATACATCAAGGGAACCATTAACTTGGGGATCTGGTATCCGAAGGATTCTGGTTTTGAACTAATCGCTTTTTTAGACGCTGATCACGCAGGATGCCTTGACTCAAGGAAAAGTACTTCAGGAGCACTACAATTTCTCGGTGATAAACTGGTGTCTTGGCAATCAAAGAAGCAGGATTGTACATCGCTGTCATCAACCGAAGCAGAATATGTAGCCATGTCCGCGTGTTGTGCTCAAGTCATCTGGATGAGAACACAACTCAAAGACTATGGTTACGTATTTGACAGAATCCCGATGTACTGCGACAATCGAAGTGCCATTGCCATCTCGTGCAACTCAGTTCAGCACTCGAAATCAAAGCACATCGATCTACGCTATCATTTCATCAAGGACCACGTGGAACAGGGTACCGTTGAACTATACTTTGTGGGTACTGAATACCAATTGGCAGATCTGCTCACCAAAGCCTTGCCTCCCGCTAGGTTTAATGAGTTGGTCCACCGAATTGGTATGAGGTGTTTGACTCAAGAGGAATTGGATGACCTCTTAAAACAGTCTTAAAAACCTGTCAAACACCAAAACATCTTTTGTAAATATCTTTTCAAAAACAAAATACAAAAATATAAAATCCGATAAAACAACAAAAATATTCTCCTAATCTATCTTTCTTTCAACATGGCAAGTACATTTCTTCCGTCAACACTTTATCTTTCAAAATTCAGTATTTTTCCGATCAAGTGTTGCGGGGGAGAAATTAAACTCTTAACTGTTTTCAAAACATCTGTGTACTTGCATGTTATCATATCTCGGTTGATTCTTTTACTAATGGTGGTACACTTTCTGGTTTAATGACACTCCTCGGACTAAATTTATAACCCTTCATTATTTCTTAAGTCGAGGGGGAGTGTCGTCAAGTTTCTTTCCTAAAATCTTCGTTTGGTAATCAAAATGGAAGTTAAAAGGCTTTGTTTGAAAAAGGGAAAGGTGGAGGGACCAAAACTGTCAAAAGGTTAAACTTCTTTTTTAATAAAACATCCTCCACCTAACTTTCACTTCTCATTTATTACTCAAAACATAAAACCATCCTACGCTTTGAATTGATTCAAGAAAACCGTGCTTTTGATCTTCATCTTGTAAGTGTTTTCGTGATTACAACATGTTTTTAAGACAAGGTTTTGAATTTCATGTAAATCCTACAGCTAAAATGTTTTCTACGAGTGATTTTGTGTTCTACGCTTATGCGTAAGAACACACAATCAATATGTGTGTGTTTGTGGTGAAATGATTTGTGTCAAAACGTTCATAATACATCAATGATACCATTTTAACCATCAAAATTCACCCAGAAACACGAATTGATGATTTTTGAAAATTAGGGTTTATGAGTCGAATTGGGTATTTTCGAATGAGAAGTGTTTTGGTCAAAAAGATTGTTGGGTTATGCTCTTGTGTCATTGAATTGATGATATCCATGCCTTATAACCACCCAGAAACCTTAATTGATTCAAAATTAAGAATTAGGGTTTAATGTTCTAAAAATTGGGTATTTTTGATTCACTGCATAAAAAGTGTTAAAACTTGGTCTACATGCTCTCACAACATCTATGATATACCAGAAAAACTTTGGTGCATAATCCATGGCTAGATTTCATACGCGTAGAATTAGGGTTTAGTCTACGCGTAAGATTTTCTACGCGTAACTGTTAAACTGTGTAAATGTGGTTTGATTTGTTATAAACGAATGTTATGTGTTTAACTTTGATGATATGATGCTTTATTTCAGGCTTGCAACACGTAAATTTTAGAATCAAGGTTGTTGTTCATCTACGCATAAGGATCACCTTACGCGTAGCTTGTTATGCGTAAGATTAGTCTTACGCGTAGCTTCTACGCATAAGGTTCTACAGTGGACTACGCGTATCCTGTGAAGGATATGCGTAAACAGTGACCTCTACGCATAAGGTCAACTCTTACGAGTAGCCTTACGCGTAAGGTTAATATATGCCTACGCATAAGCTCTACGCATATGGACCCCTTTCCTACGCGTAACACTTCTTACGCGTAAGTTAGGATCCTACGCGTAAGTTTACGCCTACGCATATATCATTCCTGTCTACGCATAACTTTACCAATCCTACGCATAAGCCGAGATCATACCTTCGTTATGAATTGTTACGTGTACAAACTTGTATATAAGCTAATCATATCATCACGAATCCAAAAATGTCACTAATAAACTTAAATCGTTTGATATGTTGTGAACAATAAGTGATAAAATAAACTTTAAAACTTAAAGTTAACAAACTCACGAAACATTTCACGACGTCATTGGACTATTAAACATACAAGTGACTTAGGACTCGTAACAATCATTATCACTGTACATTCAATAACTAGACAATAAGACCTTCTGTTGACTAACATTATGTCTTTCGATATGTTGGTTCTTTTGGCTAATGTTATTTCAGATCACGACATGGCCGAACAAATGAATGTGGATGCATCTGAAGTTCTCTCCATTGCTGATATCTATCCTTATGGCTATCCAATGAAGATAGGAAAGAATAATCTTCGTGTTGATTTTGACACCCTCACTTGCTCTGAATCTTCGTGTCTAATTGCTATTGATATTCTGAGGACTCATCCATATCAGAATATGCTCACTCACTCTGCTACTGTCCCTGAGATCTATATCCAACAGTTCTGGAACACTATGGAAAGGGTCAAAGGACGGACTGCTGTAACAGTGACTCTGAATCACAAACAAGTCACCATTACACCTGAAGACTTAAGGGCTGTTCTCCTAATTCCTGAAGTCGAACCAACCAAACTATATGCCACACCTGCTGAATAGCTCACTCTCCAATTCTTAATCGATATCGGTTATGACGAGGCTACAGGAGTAATCACCAAGCACTCTCATGTAGAGCTTAAGAGTATTCCTCAACCATGAAGAACCCTCTACATGATCATCACCAAGTCTGTTTCTGGTCGTGACAGTGGCTATGAGCATCCTAAGCTCATAGAACTTCAAATATTTTGGGCATTGGTCAACATGAAACACATCGCTATCGAAGCTCTGATTTGGGATGACATGATGTCATTTCTCAACAAACTTGGCTCAAAGATTCCCTACATCAGATATACTAAACTGTTGATCCAGAGAGCACTTGGACGTCATCCTGATATCCCCAAGAGGCTCAATGACCCCGACAATCACGATATGTTGACGGAACCTATTCTATCTGTCAGAATCAAGGAATCGTCTACAAAGAAACAAGGTGCTGTGTTGCCAGATTTCCTTATAACTGAAGATGTCAGAAAACTCGAAACGTACAAAAGGTATCTGGAAGCAGTTAAACAAGGCAAAGTTGGTCATCTCGACGAAAAATCTTCTGGAACACCTGTAAGGAGAACCAGAAGAGGAAGTACAGGAAGCGCAACAAGTACTGTGAGTCAAAGGAAATTTCCTAAAAGGAATCCTCCTTCTAAAAGGATTGTTCCCGTAAAGGAAGCCAAACATATTCCCAAAATTGAACCGCAAAGAAAGCTTGTGGACGAGAGCTCTGAAGGTACTGACACAGATGAAGAGATTTCCTACTCTGAAACTGCAAAGGATGACAATCCTTCCGTACCAAAACCTCCAAGTCCTCAAGCTGATAAAGGAAAAGGGAAGACTCCCGTACTTGTGCCTTATGATGAAAGCTCAGATGATGAAGAAGAGCAATTGGATCAATCATACAGGAAGAAGTTTCACAAAGTCAGACACCTTCAAAAGGCCGAAGAATTTGCTAAAGATCAAATGGGTGGCCCCGGAGGATCAAGTGGAGCTGCCCACTCCTCTCCAGATCCTGATGCGGTTAATCGACCCGATAAGGGATCTGGTGCCACCACTCTTCTGCAACAACAACAGCCTGTGGAGGACACTATTGAGTATGATTTTGAGAAACAGGAAACTGAGAAAGAAAAGTCTAAGGATGACGAGGACGATTATACAAAGTTTCTTCTAGACAGTCCAACACACTCAAAGGAGAAAACCTCAGAAACTCCTAAGGACCCGAAGTCTCCTCATGTCTCCTCATCATCAGACTCTTCATCTCACTCATCACCACCACCATCAACAAAGTCAACCAGATCATCATCCAAATCAGTGAAGAAACCACCTAAATCTTGGATTTCTCAGACTCATGAAAGAATTGTGAAAGCTGTCCAACAAGTCAGAAAGAAGGACATGCTTTACAGAAAACTGAATTGGTTTGCTGACCAAATACAGTTCTTAAATGATGAGAAAGACAAGATGAAGAAAGAAAGGGAATTTGTTCAGAAGTTCATGAAAAGTCATCGTAAAGAGGAACTGAACGAAATGATCGAAGGTTACACTAACAAGTACCTTCAGGATATCGTTCCTAAAGTCCAACAGGAACTGGAGAAGACAGCCAGAGATCATACTCACAAGTTTCTTCTCGACACTGTCCCCGGTGTGACTAGAGAAGTATTTTCCAGACAACTCACCCCTAACATCGTCACATTGGTTAAACATACAATGGCCAAAGAAGCTGATCTCTCTGAATCTGAGTTAATCGCTAAACTAGTGATGCAAATGTCAAAGCGATCTGGAACGTTTACTTCGGATGAAGCTAAATTTTTCGAAAGTCTCCTTGATTTTCAACTCAGATCATCATGCAAGGAGTCAGCTGATCAACCCAAACGGCCAAGAGATGACGATGATAAGGACAAGGACTCTGCACCTAAACGTCAGAAGCAATCTGGTGAATCTACTTCGATGCCACCTCCTCCACCACGGACTTCTTCTCAACAAAAGTCTCATCCACCTCGGTCTTCTACTGATAAACCTCGGGACGATTCCGAGTTACCACCCCTGACTCATAAAACAGGTGATTACTTTGAGTATACGGGTGGTGACGATGAAGAGGTCCTTGAGCCCCGACAACAACCCACCTCACCCAAACAAGTGCAGAAACCAGTATCATCATCAAAGCCTTCCAAAAAGAAGAAGAAGGCGACTCAGCCTGAAGTCGTATCATGGCTAGATGACGACAAAACCGAAGAGTTTGAATGGTTCTCCACACTTGTCAATCAAACTCCCTACCCTGATGAAGGTCAATACTTGGTAGACGGTTCTACATTGGAGCACGCAAAACTTTTGCAAGAAAAGTTCCATGTGAAGAAAATGACAAAATCTGAGTTGAAGCGAATCAAGAATGAAGCTTTTCAACTGTGGAAAGACAGCTCGGAAAGTGCAATCGAGGTTGAATATCACCTTGAAAACATTGCTCGAGCCATGTCTAATCACATGGATTGGCTCAATCCAGAAGCAAACATCGACTTCACAAAACGGGACAATCCTCCATATTACACCGACTGGTCTCGACCTCTACCTACCATTGGCCAACCTGATCAGCCTAGGATTCCTTTCAGACACTTTTTCAACATAGACCTGGATTTTCTCTTACACGGTAGCGATGGTTCGCGAAAATACGCTACATCATTGACTCTTCCATTCCCAGCGGCTATTTACTCAAACTGCATAGCTATCGAGGAACGTGCAAATCACTTGTTTTCTGACAACGTGCAAGCATACGACCAAGATGCATTGTATGGGATTCATCATTGGCCTGAACGCCGAAGAATCTACTACAGAAGCTGCCTGGTTCAGAAGTCTCAACATGCAGTGTATAGTTCTAAGGACATCGTGGCCATCAAACACGTTGATCTCAAGTCTAAGTGGGACTATACATTCTTGAAGAATATCATAGTCTCCAAAGCTGACTTTGAGAACTTATCTCTCAACGACATCGAAGACATGTACCTTGCCAAAGTACAGGGTCGTATGAGACAATTCTCGACTGACGTTCAACGTGAATTTATCAAGTCAGTTCTCATCTTCATTAGACGCATCGTGATCAAAGAACGTGTTGAAGATATCCAGATGGCTGTTGAATCTTATCAGAAGCGTGTCAACCTCACTCCTCCAACGCTTACTCTTCCCGATCTCAACCAGCTATCTCAATATACACTCATCAGCAAACCTTTCGGCGTCGTTTACCATAGTGAACTTCAAAGAAACTGCTTAATGGCGTGTAGTGAGCTCCACAAATTCGGGGATCATACCTTGAAGCTGGTTAGGGATGGATTGGCGTACAGGTTGAAGGATATACGCCTGAAATTTGGGTCTCCTAAGCGCTGGAATTCTCAGGAAAGGAGGGATGTGAGACGTATCATCACCATGATTGATGAACGGTTGTTCAGAAGGGATCAGTTCAGACGATTGGAGAGCTATGTTGGTGGTCGACCCAGGATCAACATCACCGGCTATCAACGCCCTGCTCGTACTCCTGGGAACATCACTGCACTTCCTGGTACCCCTTGAATTGTTTCCTTCATATAATTTTGGATGTGATTATATATGTCAATGGCTTGTGCACACATAACAGTGTACAACCCGTAATTTGCAAGAAAGGACCCTGTGGTACGCCTCAGTGCCACAATCCTTATAAAAGGAGCGAAAGCTTCTTATTTTTGAGTAAAACCTATCAAACCTTTCATTTTTCAAGGTTTTGCTCAAAAACACAAGTACTTCCCCATATGATTTTTCAAAACCTCAACCGTTTATATCACTAGTTGAGGGGGAGTATTTGAATTAAAACTTTGTTCACAAATTGTTCATAGTGGTCATCTTCCCGCAACACTCGAAATGGTCATATTTATTGTCAACCGTTCAAAAATAACATTTTATATGCCATTTTTGAGGGGGAGAAAATTGTGTGATAAGAAATATGTTGTACAAAATTCAAATGAATCTGTGCACCTCAGACTTAACCAACGAATTGACGGTGCTAAACTGTTAGTAACTCGAAAAGACTTGTCCTGGACGGGTAATAATTTCAAGCTAGTTCGCTAGTAATGTAAACGTGTCTCGCAAAAGACTTGTCCAAGTAGAAAGTACCATTCGAGAAACTCTTGATAGACATGAACTCTGACGGGTATGACAACCTTTCGAGGTTTGTCTACACCTTCAAGGTAGTTATTAGAGCTAGTTGTCACCTAAAAGCCGACAATGTAACTCTTTAACTATGCAACGTAACCGTGTCTCGCGGGGGATTGTCTATCTTCAGTGGATCAATTCAAAGAGTGCACGCTCTTTCCTCACTGTGCATTTAACCATTAAAACTATTAAGCACATGTGGAGGGGGAGTATTTATGCAAAACATCATCTCTCACAGTGGTTCAAACATGTTTTTCATTAACAAACCCTTTGAGAGATATTTTCACATACAGTGGTTTTAATGGCAAACATAGGTTAGTCATGGAGTTATAAGGTGACTAAGGTTAGGAATAACCGTCCTATGATCCGCCAGAGCCGGAGGGATCTACCCAAGGACACTACCATTAGTTAGTGTTAGAAGTCCTTAGGAATGATTGTAAAAAGGAGAAAATGAGAATCGGAGAAAGAAGGAGTTGAAGAATCAAAAAGAAATGTAAAGTAAAGGGTGAAAAGAAACAGCCCTCCAGATTATTCAACTTAGGGCAGACACCGGGTTCAATTCATATGCTACTGGTAGTCACTTAGTGACACCGGTATTGAAGACTAAAAGTCGTCATGGACCCAGTGACGCATGCACTAAACCTTCTTAGCCACTCAAGTTTTTCTCAACAGAAGCTTGTTTCATTCTCACAGGGAACCCTACGCAAACTATTGGCTTTCTCTTAGAGATCGCTGGTATTGAAGAAGGAGACCCTCTCCCTAGTCTCCGCTCAGGAAAACCAAAACGCACTATTGAGTCTAGAGCCACGAGATTCATCAAAAGATCTCTTAGGAACACTTGACATTTAATCACTTGATGATCAACAAATAAGATCATCAGTGGTTCATATCGAGTCCTTCACAGATCTTAGCAATCTGTCGAGAACATTTATGAGAGGTTCACATCTGTGATCCTCAGTGATTGAATGGAAACTCCTGCCAGGGACAACATCAAACAGCCCTGACAGCAGGTCACTTCGGTAACTCCCCGTGGATTACGCGGAGTGTGTCTCAAACGGTCTACAGTCGTGAGGTGATGCTTCGGTATATCTCAGCGACTCATCTGAACTGTAGATGTACTTCGGTACATCGCGTTATCTCACTTGTGGGACTCCAGTTCAGAAACGGCCTTTGTAAGAATTAGAGTTGTGACTTCACACTATGCTGTTGACACTCTCGAAGTTCAAACTTGTAAGTGCCGGAAACCGCTTATTACTAACCGTTTGAAATGTTTTCTTCTTATGGAAGCTCTGGAGCGGGATGATCGTGCTGATTCTTCTCATGCTCACGCCAACATCATCACTAATGGAAGTTCTATTCCAATGCAACACAACAGTCAGAATGATTCTTCATCAATCAAAGAATCTACAAAGTCAAAGACTTACAAAACTTCATCAGTATTGATTTCCAACGTCAAAGAGCGTGTGAGCATGTTGAAGAATGATGTGGAGACACTGGAGCAGCGAAGCAGACCTGAGGCAGACTGATGCAGACAACAACATACTATCACTTTCACCACAAAGAACAATGATCAAAGAACAAAGTTAAAGATGACGTCGAAGCATAACTGTTCAAAGATAACTATCTTTCTACACTGGGGAGATTGTTCGAATCAAGGCAATTCCTCTCACAAGAAAGAAGAATGTCAGAAGACGTCAGAGCTACTATTACATCAACGCCTTCACCGTTTACATTCATATATACTTGAGGGGGAGATTGTTGGAATCACTCCTAAACAGTATTTCAAGTATTTATATTTCATATGTAATAGGTAGCTTTATTATGGCCTTTATGTTTGTTTAAGGTCAAGCTTATGTAGAAGGCCCATAAGCTTAGGCCCAAGCCCACATAAGAAAGGATGGGAACTAGGAGTGTTGCCCTAGCTTCCCTCCTATAAATACTCTTGTAAACCCTCATTTGAGGGTTGGTTGTTCAAGTTTTCTTTTCACATATGCCTCACGCCTAAACCGTATTATTACTATTGTGTGTGTGTGTGATTTACTTGTTCATCTGCCTTCATCTCTTTCTCTATAACTTGTGTTTGTAAAACTAGTGACCTAACATCTTTCTTCCAAAAAATTTGTTCTGGGGTTAATTGAGTTTGAGGCTTAAACATGTTCAGGGAGATCCAATTTTCTTTTGTGTACTCATGTGGTTTGATAGTTATGTTTTGCTTTTTACACTTAGGATTTTTTAGCTTCTTATCCATTTTCTCCCTAGAGGCATCTTCTAATTTTCTATCCTCTTCCGTGCTTCCAATACATGATGGTGTTTGCCTAGGCTTAAGAATCTCATTACCATCATATACAATCGGATGGAAAGCTTTAGCCTTTTTACAATACTCGGGATTTGGCTCCTCTACAAGGGGAATACTATGCTTATCGCTTAAGACTCTGTGCTTAGTGATCATGTGAGCAGTTTGAATGGTATTCCCTTGTACGTACAACTTGTTTTCAAACTTGTTTTTCAAAGTTTTTAGATTGAAAAAGTCATTCAAAAGTTTTGATTCCTTAGCATTAAATTATTGTTTAAGCACTTTAACATTATCTTGAAGTTCTTGCTTTTGCTTAACAGTTTTAAAAAGCTTTTCTTGTAAGGAGTTTAACTCTTGTTTTAACACTTCTTCTCTAAAATTACTTTTTCTAATAATTGTACGCATTTGGTCATCCATTTTCTGCTCACGGGTAGTTAACTCAAACTTAGCACGTTGTTCATAAATAGCAACTTGTTCTTTATATGCATTCAGTTCAGAGATAACAGAATCATCGGGGGCACATGCAATGTATTCATCAAAAGCATAGTCATCATTGACTACAGAAGATACATCACTTAGTACAATCTCACTTTCACTTTGTATCACATATTGGTCATATGGGACAATATTACTATCACCCACATTGTCTATATATGATTCATAAGTTTCATGAGATTGTACTTCGTTATGTATCTTTTGCTCATCAACTTCATCGTATAGTTTTAATACCTCTGAAATGATTGAATCTTTGGATGGACCAGCCTGTTGTGGTGACGAGACCTTTGGAGAGACCATTGGTGAAATGCTAGCCATGAAGATTGTCAGGGCAGTAGGTTCATCATCGACATCAGAGTCAAATGCATCACAGTCAGCAACTTGAAAGGCATTTTGATGATTGTGACCTATTTCCTGAATTGGGTGCTCATCTACATCTGCATCATAGGTTTTGGCATTTCCCTCAGCAAGAAACAACAACTGTTCTTCATCCAAAACCGCTCCACTGTCCTGAGCTTGCACCAGCATCATCTTGTCCCTGAAATACTCTGCATTTTGAGGGCGTTTTAGAGACGTGCAGTTCCTTGAAATATGTCCTTCTCCCCCACAGTTGTAGCACTTGATTGCCTTTCCTTGATTTGCATTCCTTCCACCGTTCTGATTAGCCACAAACCATCCACCTACTCCACCCTTTCCTTGTTCATACTGTCTTCCTTGCACTGGTTGCACCATGATCTTACCATCTCTGACAATAGCATGATTGTGTAGATTGGATGCAGTTCTGATATCATTGTTAGTGTGTGGAGTGAGGTTCATATTTTGCTTAACCATAAGAGCCAGTTGATTGATGAAATATTCCATGGTTGCGTCAGCATCAGGTTGCTTAAAACTTGGATCAGGAATGAGTTTGTGGTTACCATTACCAGTAGGTATGACTTGTGAAGCTTTGGTAGTAATCCCTACATTGGTGTAGAAGGCTGTTGAATCATTTGACGAACTTGCATTACCAGAATTTTAATTGAATTTTTCCAAGATCATTCGTTCAAACGTAGCATGCCTCTCATTCTGAAGCAAGTATGCATACAACTACTCATAGTTAGTGTTCCTCAAACCTTTTGTTAACTTGACTGAAGTGACAAATTTGTGCCATTCGGGATTCATGTTGTTCACAAACTTTGAGTTTAGCTGAATATTTGGCATAGTCATTTTAATATTCCTCATGTCATTCACAAGCTTGTGGAACCTCACGTAATATTCAGTGACACTTTCCCCTGGTTTCATCTTAAAGTGCTCAAAGTCATCATACAGTTGTGATTCTCTGTCTTCTTAAGTTAATTCAGAACCAGAGAGAAGCATCTTGACATTGTCCCAAACTGCCTTGGCTTCAGTGTTGTGATTGATTAACTTGTAGATGTCTTTTGGAAGACCCTGAAGTATAATGTTTGAAGCCCTGATATCAGCATCATATCTCTTTTTCTCCTTATCACTGAGCTCATCATACGTTTTTGGCCTGTCCCAACCTAAGATCATTGTTCCATCTGCAGCAGTTTCAAGTGTGTCTCTTGTAGTCTCAATCTGATAAGGTTCTTCATCAATTGATTTGAGAATGTTGACCCCATTTTCCTTTCCCAAACAATAAAACCTAATTCGTCGAGCCCATGAGTCATAGTCAGTTCTATCAAGCATGGGTGGACGAGTATCTGATCCAGCTGCTTGAACGTGCTCAGCTACAGAAGAGATGATTGTAGGTACGTTGGTAGACATGATTACAGATTTCACGGGATTTTATAACTCTATGATTAAACCGGGAAATAGATTCTTTCACAGGATTTTACTAAATCAAGAGAAAACCGTATCAGAAAAAATAAGTAACCAAGTCACCATAAACCTTGAAGACAAGTCGCTAAGTATACAAGTCGCTTTAGTGGACAAGTCGCTAGGCTCACAAGTTGCTAGAGTGACAACTAGCTAGAAGCACAAGTCGCTAGTGATACAAGTTGGTAGACACAGGTCGCTAAAGTAACAACTCGCTAAGTGGGCAAGTCACTAAAGAATAACTCGCTAGACTGAACAGTACGACCACTACTTTGTACTATATGTCGCTTTGTCTCAAAAGACAATTCGCTAGAGCACAAGTTGCTTCCCACAACAAAGTCAAATCGCTGAAGATCGTAAAGACAAGTCGCTACGTTGACAAGTCGCTAGCCGAAATGGTACAACCACTATTTTGTACTATTTGTCGCTTTGTCTCAAAAGACAAGTCGCTAGTGCTCAAGTCGCTACCACAACAACGACAAGTCGCTGAATGATATAGATACAAGTCGCTACAAAGAACATTATTCCGAGACTCAAGTCGCTAGCTAGAAAACTTCAAACACAACACTTTTCAATCCAAAACTAACCCAAACACAGTGATTCAAGCTTTCCAAATCAAAACCCAAGCACTTACAATGATTCTAAACACGAAAGTACAATCAAAATTCAAACTTTAACACTAGAAATGATCCAAATGATGCAAATACCACTAAACTTATTCAAACCTAAAAACCATATAAAACCACTAGAAATCCAAGAACATGTAAGAGAGATGATCAAACCATGGCTCTTGATACCATTTGTAACATATTGGATTTCACAAACACATCAAACCATGATTATATTAGGCGTATACTTTAAGGTTTTAGAGAGAGAAAGTTTAGAGGTTTGGGAACTTAGTGAGAGAAAGTAAAATTCTATTATGAGCTCCAACCCTCTACCTTGGGAGGTAGAGGGTATTTATAGTATCATACATAAACGCCACCTACGGACTGTGGATCAGGCATACCGTAGGTAAAGACCCGTCCGTCCTCCACAGTGTTACTTAACTAAATACTACCTAACATTAAATAACTACGACTACAAGCTTTCTAACGATTACATATACTTGAGGTGACCGACACTTTAAGAACTGGATTTACTAAATCCTAACAAATTAGTAAAATAAAATTTAAAAAAGTTATTTTATTTTTATTTATATTTTTTTTAAAGAGTAAATTACATAAATCGCCCTTGTGGTTTGTAGTTTGAGAAGGAAAACACAAATTATAAGGTTAACCTTCACGTTAGTCCTTACGTTAATCCATTTAAGTCAAGTTATGTCCTTTTTAAAGGCCGTTTGGACTTGGGTCAAAAATTGGACAGGATCCGTAAAAATCAAAAACCACAGTGACATGACCCGCTTAAAAAAACACAAGGACAAGATCCGTAAAAATCAGCAAACCACAAGGACGATTTATGTAATTAACTAAAAATTAAGTGAGCCTTAACGATCACATATTGTTTAAAAAAAATAATAATAATAAATTCTTATAAATATAATTTAGAGATGACTAAATTTTTGTCCTTGTGGACTAATTTTTTATAAGAGTATTGCTATTTAAACCTAACAATTAGACCTAATAATAGACCTAACACCATTCATTTTTTGACAAGTGTAACATATTTTTTCTCTTTCATTATTTTTCACAAATCAATTTTTCAAATGCACCAATCACATCTTTAGGTCTAATTTTAGGCATAAATATTAGATATACAAATCATTTTTCTAAAGTTAGTCATAAATTGAAATTCCCATTCCATATTCTGTCCAATTTTCAATACCGGCGTCAATTTGTCTATGTTTGACTGTTAATTTGAAAGGTATCTATGTCACTTCACAAATCACCCAATAACTTCTTTCTCTTCTCTTTTTATATTATTATTATTATTAATATTATTATTATTAGACTAAAATACATTGTTGGTCCCTAATTTTGTCACGAAACATCACGTTGAATCAAAACTTGTCTTTTTCATCGCCGGGAGTCTAAAACAAGCATTTTATAGGCTTGATGAGTGTCTAAATACTCATCATTTTTGTACCATTTAAACTGCAAAAACATCTGAAAACACTCAGAAATGCATCAAAATGATAAAAATATCACAAATAAGTGTTTTATGTGTTTTAAATGCAAAAATATCAAAATCTGGTGAAAAACGTATCAAATTTGCATAATTGGCAGTTTTAGTCCCCCAAGTTTCAAAAGTTGTCAAAAACAGTCCCTGGTAAATCTAAATAAAGAAAAATGTTATTCAAGGTCCCTGAAATATTCTAATTTGTCAAAATTGGTCCTTGAATAAATCTTTTGTTAAATGGCAGAAAAGGTCCTTGAACTTTCATAAAATGTCAAGTTTGGTCCCTGGAAAATTTGAAAATGACAAAACTGGTCCTTGTACTATTGGAACTTGTCAATATTGGTCCCTTGTAACAACTTTGGAAAATTACAGGAATGGCCCCTCAAGTTTGGAAAAATTACAAACAAGTCCTTATCAATACCTAACCTAAGCCTTGTCAAAACCTATTGTGACCCCCCTGCCATTTTAACCTTTTGACCCTTTCTCTCTTTTGGACCCCTGGTCAAACCAATCAAACAGAGGTTTCCCTCCCACACTGGTTTTCTTCCCTTTCCCACTTGCCTACCCTGCAACACCTCCTCTGCAACCCACTCTCCCATCACCTCAGCCCCCTTATCTCTTCCACATCAACCCCTCATCATCACACCTCTCACCCCCCCTAGTTGCAGTTAAAAGAGCCCTACAGTCAAATTACATCTTTCCCGCCAAAAATCATATAAAGGCCAATATGGCCTCTGCTCACCCATTGGCTCAAAAGGGTGGTGGGAAACACTCTAGAGGACACGTGGAAGCTTTTGGAGCTATAAAAAGGAAGAGAGAAGAAGCAAAAGAGTAGTAGTTAGTTTTTACAATTTTCTTTAATGTCGTTTCTTTTATAAATGTATTAGTTTAAATTAAAATGTTGTAATTTCAGTTTTTCTGTATCAAATTTAAGTTATAACATCTTTGTAATGTGTTTTGAACATCAATCCAAGTCTTTCATCTAAGTTCCAAGTTTAATGCTTACTGTTGCAGTTTTCAGTTTCAAACTTTTATGAGCAAGTTCTTAGAATTTTATTTTTAAGCTAAATCAAGCTTATGCAAGCTTATTAAAGCTTACTGTAAGCTCACCTTTCATTTTCAAACAATTTTGAATAATAGTCAACAAAAGTCAACTGTTGAAGCAAATTGGGTTTGGTAATGGATAATGGAAGATGCAGTGTGATATTGGGTTAAAATAGGTTAGGTTAGTGTGGAATTTGGTTTGGTTTCAGTCTGCATACCAGCTGGGCATTTGTGAGTTCTATTCTCACTTCCATTTTCTTTTCAAATATTGCATTTTATGCTTATAGTGTATCTGTGGTCATCTTTAATGTAAACCTGTTTAAATAGTTGTACTTAGGTCAGTTGGACTCAGTTTGATCATTAATACAAGTTGGTTTGGTGTTTAGATCATTTTAATTACAAATCAGTTGGTAGTAAGGGTGTTTGGAATTGCTGCACTACCTGACTTTGAGGTCTGCTAAGTGGTAGGAAATTGTAGTCTCATGTTTGTGTAGTTCTAGTTAACTCATTTCTATCTTAGTTTGTGCTTGCAAAACTCCATAAGTCAAAATTGTATGAGAATCTGTCATAATCCTTCACTGTTGAGATTTATAATGAGCAGACCCTTGTTTTGTGTTCAAATTCAATAAACATAGCTTGCATTAGTGTCATTACATCATATTACTTCATTATCAGTCCTTAAATTGATCCCAAAGTTCATGAAATTCAACTTTCATTCCTTCATCAAAAGTCAAAATGTTGAAATTCTTAGTTTTTGCTCAACTGAAAGAATTTTTCATGGGCTCATCTTTAAGCCAAATCAGATGAAACTTGTTGTTTTTAAAAGCCCTACTGGTCTATTTTCTTATGTCCATTTTAGCATAATTTTGTGAATTTTCTTTAAGCTCTTAAATGGCTTGTCAAGTGGAGCTTATGTGCCCTGTGCAACTGACTCAGTTAACACTGAGTCTGCACAGGGTGTGTGCAAGGCTTGCACAGGGCTTATCTTGGCTCACCAAGGTCTGATCCTTGGTTTAGACATACTTGGCCAGGTCTTCTCTAGAATCCTTCTTTTGTTTTCTAGTTTTTAGCTTATTGAAGTGCTTATTTTATAGCTTAAAGTAGGAGCCAAAATCTGTTTTTATCACTTAAGCTCATATACTCAAATCTTTGCAGTTGGCTAATCAGAAGTGTAAGCTTGTTGTTTTTAGTTGATTTTGAGTTGTTTTAGCTTATTGTAGCTTGTGTATCAGTTTGGTAGCTTTTGGTGCCCATTTGCTTATTCAAGTGCTTATTTCAATAAGCACTTGTACATCAGTTTCAATATCTTGCACATAAGCACTTGTTTTTCCATTTTTCCTAGCTTCCTTATATAATTTTAGAGTTTTCCTGAAATTTTCAGATTTTTCCAAGTTAGTTTGCTATTTTTCTTAATTTAAATTAGTTTTTAGCACTTTTTAAATAGCAATTAATACAAAAAATTAAGAAAAGTCTCAAAAAAATAATTTTTCATTTTTCTTAAGTTTAGATAAATATAAAAAGACAAAAAAATATTTTTCTAGATTTTTCTTAGTTAAATTTGTATTTTTAAATAATTTAATTAGTTTTTAATAGTTTAAAATTCATAAAAAATAGAAAAATAATCAGAAAAATACAAAAATAGTTTTGAAAATTCTATTTTGTTATTTTGGATTTTTCTAAGTCATAATTTTATTTTTCTAGCTTTTTTTCCTATTTTCTTGTATTTTAGGCTATTATTTAATAGTTAAAAATAGTTTTTAATTAATAATAATTAATTTAATAGTTATAAAAATAATTTTCTTTTTCTATAAATTTTCTTTTATCATTAGGATTGTAAAAATGTGTTTTTCATATTTTTAGGATTTATATTGTATTAGTTTCACTTTTTCACTTGTACGTAACGTAGTTTTTAATTCCAGTTTTATAAAAACATAAAAACAAAAACATCATTTTGCAAATAGTGATAGCATTTATTTAATATATTTTATCTTTTTAATTTTCTTTAATTTTCATTTAAGCCCCTGTAGTTTATGGGCTTTTTCTGTAGTTATAATCAATCAAATCTCTTTTCCCGTTCAAATCTCTCGATCACTACACGTTTGGCTATTCTCGCACAGCTCGTTGGGACTTAACGACCTGGGGAAACACTATACTCTCCTGATCTTCATTGCATTCGTGCTTAAGCAGTTTTAAGCTTCTTACGGTCGGCCATTCACAAGTGGCCGGCTTGAGTGATTTAGCTTGACTGTTTGGCACGGATCAAATTTTGGCGCCGCTGCCGGGGAGCAGTGCTAATAGTCTTACGTTTAGCAGATTAGTGATTTGAATATTCACTCCTTGTTTATACCATCTATAGGTTTATATTTTCTTTTAAAAATCAAAAACCCAAAAAGATTTTCATTCTTTGTTTTTACAACATGTTTTTCAAAAATACCAAAAATATTCCTCTTAACCCTCTTACCCTTTTTGATTCTTTATCCCTTTACCCTCTATCCATTTGATTCTAACTTCTTCTATTCTCATGGAATCTCTCGAGAACGAATTCTGGGACGAAGCTGAAAAGCTTCAGACTTTATCACAAATGTCAAGAATTCGTGTTGTTCGTGATGATCCATTGATTCTGCGTAGGGAAATAGAAAGAGAAACCGGGGTGACAAAGGACCAGGTACTTCCCTCTGATAATGGAAGTGCTAAATACGTCCAACCTACGGTTATCCAAAGATCTAATCCCTCAATTGCTCCTAAGCCGTCTAGAATTGATCCTAAACTTTCACGATTTACGGTTAAAAGCAAACATGCAGAATTCAGACCGGTGACTCACAAGAATGACTTGCCTAATCCTCACGTTTCTCAAGAACCAGAACCAGAGACCATAACGGAAGTGGTGGAAATTGCTAGCTCTCAGAGCACACCACTTGTCCCACCTCCGGATTTTTCAAAATGTTCTTCGAGACTTGATAGTCATTCAGATCACCATGTTGGTTTTGTTGATTCTTTGAATAATCAGATTCATTCTCATAATTCTCAAACAGAATCGTTTATTCCTTGTGTCGGTTGCGGTGAGCCTCTTTCTGGTTCACCCTGTCGTTGGTGTACATGTGTACAATGTGGTAATGATATCCGTAACGGGAGTTGTTTGTTTTGTGGTTCGAGGAATTCATTTGATTATGATCCTAATCAGAACTCATTTAACGACCCCTCTAACTTTTCCAATTACCCACCACAACCCGACTTATCTTCATATAACCAACATTACTGCTGTGAATTTTGTGGAGGTCCTCACCAAGGATTTGAGTGTCAATCCGGAAACACGTTTGTCTATGAACAGTTTTCCGGTGATGCTCAGAACTTTGGTTATGACCAATATCCATATGATTCACCAATCCAGGATCAACAGTTTTGCTGTTGTGAGAACTGTGGAGGTCCCCATTTTAGCTCTGATTGTCAAACAGGGAATTCATATCCTTGTAACAATTACGACTATCCATATCACGACCAACCTCCACAGTGCCAAATGACTCAAACTCCTCAGCAAACCCAACAAGACATTTATCTAGAGCTTCTAGAGTCAGCAAAAAGAACTGAGGAGTTGTGTAAAACAGCATTTCAAAATGCTCCCAGTATTTCTTGTGTATATTGTGGGGGTCCTCATGATGATTATCAATGTCAACCTTCCGGTTTTGACAAATCTCCACTCCCACAATGTCCCGTCATTCAAAATTCACATGAGAAATCCATGGAAGAATTGCTAGCTGAAGATCAGGCTGCTAAAATAAAATCCCAAATTGCCTTTGAAAAATCTGTTAGGGAATCAATTGCAAAAGAAAAAGCAGCCAGATCTAGCTCTCAATTTCGTTTTATTCCTGATGACAGTGATGATGATGATACACTTGATTCATCAAGTTCATCAGATGATATCCCAGCAGTTGAGATTCCATCTCAAACAACTGCTATCACACCCGAAGCTCCCACTCACTCTCTGACTATGGGGGACGAGCATCTTGACACTGTTCCTGAAAAGGAATCGGACGAATTCATAAAGTCTAGTGTTGAGAACCTTGTCCCAATCCCGAGAGAGTCACAGGGAACTTCTGATCATGTGTGTGATTCTATCTCCCCTATTGAGTGTTCAAAAGATCATTTTGAAACTTTCTCCGATGTTAGCGACGATTGTACTTCTCATGGAAACATCGAGTATGTTGAGGCATCACTCTCACAGTCTGATGCTGATCATCCTCTTGAGGAGTTCACCGATGAGCTCACTCACACCAATCCACTTTCATCGGAAAGTAATGATAGTCTTTCTGATTTCAAAGCCGATCTGGGAGAGACTGAAAGTCTCCTTGATAATGATCGTTCACTCACTTCTTATCCCAACAGTCCAATTGAGAATGTTAATCACTTTGTTCCTGAAACATTCAAAACTACTTTCACTAATCCTCTATTTGAATTCAACTCTGAATTCACTTTAATTTCTGAGAATCCACTCTTTGATACTCAGATTGAGGATAGTGATGAGTCTACAGTGGAACAAGAATCCACAACTAATCCTCTATTTGAATTCGACTCTGAATTCACTTTAATTTCTGAGAATCCACTCTTTGATACTCAGATTGAGGATAGTGATGAATCTACAGTGGAACAAGAATCCACAGATTTACATCTTGTGATTGATTCTCTTCACGAGGAGTTCGCCGATGAACTTACTCATATCATATCTCCACCGGAGTATGATAACTTCCATTTTGATCTAGACACACCCATAGTATGTCTTGATCAAGTAAGCTTAATTGAGGAGATTCATGAAACTATGAATTCTCCTATTGAGGATGAAGAGTTAGTCATGATTTGCATCATGATTTTCTTTCTTTTCTTCATATATCCCGTGGCTTCTCCTGTTCTTCACTCCTTCGGGAATGAAGACATTATCTTTGACCCAGGCATTTCCATGTACCATTTGTGAGCCGGGTCTGTCTGTATCTCATCGGTGTGGAACTTTCACGTACTTCAATGTTTATCCAAACATCTTGAATGAAAGTCCGATGGAGATTGTTTCTTCCACTTACTTCCCCATGAACAAATTAATTCGGGGTCGAGTCAAGCTAGCGACTCGGTAATCAAAAACAGTAGTTAAACATGGGTTTTCACCCGTGTGTACCACCCTAGTGTGGGGGAGATGCCCCACATGTTGTATATAGATCTAAAAATGAATGAAAATTGTAAATATTAAAAAAGAGAATAATTGTTGTGTTTCCACACTTAGCTAGTAATGTTATCTTTTTACGTTCTAAGTTTCGGCATAACAGCCGGTACTTTGAATATTGAGGACAATATTCATTTCTAAGTGTGGGGGGGAAATTCTGGCGAATTTGATCATAAAATGTACCCTTTTAGTCTCTTTTTCCCCCAAAATGGCCAAATTTAAAAAAAAATTTTTTAGTGGAAGTACTATGTACTAAACACAACAAATGGTAATCAGTCCACCATGTCTAACCCACATAAGGATTGGCTAATCCAGGAGCAAACGGCTCTTGGTAAAGATATCTCAAATCCGTTGACGGCTTGCAATTTGCCCAAAATTGTATGGTATTCAGCTCACCATATCCTTAAAAGTGAAGAGTTGGCTAGCCCGCAAGTTTATGGCTTGTGGTAAAGGCAGTGGAAAAACCATAATTGGTAATCAGCTCACCAAAGATAATATTGATAATTTATCTAAGAGTTGGCTAGTCCAGAAGCAAACGGCTTCTGGTAAAGACAAATCAAATCCGTTGAAAGCTGATGATTTGCTCAAAATCATTTGGTTATCAGTGTACCAAGGTTCTTACTTGAACTGAAACATTTGGCTACTCCAGAAGTAATGGCTTTTGGTAAAGAGATTCAAATCCATTAATTTTTCTCAAAACATTGCTAGGGACTAGCAATATCTTAGTGTGGGGGATTGATGAGTGTCTAAATACTCATCATTTTTGTACCATTTAAACTGCAAAAACATCTGAAAACACTCAGAAATGCATCAAAATGATAAAAATATCACAAATAAGTGTTTTATGTGTTTTAAATGCAAAAATATCAAAATCTGGTGAAAAACGTATCAAATTTGCATAATTGGCAGTTTTAGTCCCCCAAGTTTCAAAAGTTGTCAAAAACAGTCCCTGGTAAATCTAAATAAAGAAAAATGTTATTCAAGGTCCCTGAAATATTCTAATTTGTCAAAATTGGTCCTTGAATAAATCTTTTGTTAAATGGCAGAAAAGGTCCTTGAACTTTCATAAAATGTCAAGTTTGGTCCCTGGAAAATTTGAAAATGACAAAACTGGTCCTTGTACTATTGGAACTTGTCAATATTGGTCCCTTGTAACAACTTTGGAAAATTACAGGAATGGCCCCTCAAGTTTGGAAAAATTACAAACAAGTCCTTATCAATACCTAACCTAAGCCTTGTCAAAACCTATTGTGACCCCCCTGCCATTTTAACCTTTTGACCCTTTCTCTCTTTTGGACCCCTGGTCAAACCAATCAAACAGAGGTTTCCCTCCCACACTGGTTTTCTTCCCTTTCCCACTTGCCTACCCTGCAACACCTCCTCTGCAACCCACTCTCCCATCACCTCAGCCCCCTTATCTCTTCCACATCAACCCCTCATCATCACACCTCTCACCCCCCCCCCTAGTTGCAGTTAAAAGAGCCCTACAGTCAAATTACATCTTTCCCGCCAAAAATCATATAAAGGCCAATATGGCCTCTGCTCACCCATTGGCTCAAAAGGGTGGTGGGAAACACTCTAGAGGACACGTGGAAGCTTTTGGAGCTATAAAAAGGAAGAGAGAAGAAGCAAAAGAGTAGTAGTTAGTTTTTACAATTTTCTTTAATGTCGTTTCTTTTATAAATGTATTAGTTTAAATTAAAATGTTGTAATTTCAGTTTTTCTGTATCAAATTTAAGTTATAACATCTTTGTAATGTGTTTTGAACATCAATCCAAGTCTTTCATCTAAGTTCCAAGTTTAATTCTTACTGTTGCAGTTTTCAGTTTCAAACTTTTATGAGCAAGTTCTTAGAATTTTATTTTTAAGCTAAATCAAGCTTATGCAAGCTTATTAAAGCTTACTGTAAGCTCACCTTTCATTTTCAAACAATTTTGAATAATAGTCAACAAAAGTCAACTGTTGAAGCAAATTGGGTTTGGTAATGGATAATGGAAGATGCAGTGTGATATTGGGTTAAAATAGGTTAGGTTAGTGTGGAATTTGGTTTGGTTTCAGTCTGCATACCAGCTGGGCATTTGTGAGTTCTATTCTCACTTCCATTTTCTTTTCAAATATTGCATTTTATGCTTATAGTGTATCTGTGGTCATCTTTAATGTAAACCTGTTTAAATAGTTGGACTCAGTTTGATCATTAATACAAGTTGGTTTGGTGTTTAGATCATTTTAATTACAAATCAGTTGGTAGTAAGGGTGTTTGGAATTGCTGCACTACCTGACTTTGAGGTCTGCTAAGTGGTAGGAAATTGTAGTCTCATGTTTGTGTAGTTCTAGTTAACTCATTTCTATCTTAGTTTGTGCTTGCAAAACTCCATAAGTCAAAATTGTATGAGAATCTGTCATAATCCTTCACTGTTGAGATTTATAATGAGCAGACCCTTGTTTTGTGTTCAAATTCAATAAACATAGCTTGCATTAGTGTCATTACATCATATTACTTCATTATCAGTCCTTAAATTGATCCCAAAGTTCATGAAAGTCAACTTTCATTCCTTCATCAAAAGTCAAAATGTTGAAATTCTTAGTTTTTGCTAAACTGAAAGAATTTTTCATGGGCTCATCTTTAAGCCAAATCAGATGAAACTTGTTGTTTTTAAAAGCCCTACTGGTCTATTTTCTTATGTCCATTTTAGCATAATTTTGTGAATTTTCTTTAAGCTCTTAAATGGCTTGTCAAGTGGAGCTTATGTGCCCTGTGCAACTGACTCAGTTAACACTGAGTCTGCACAGGGTGTGTGCAAGGCTTGCACAGGGCTTATCTTGGCTCACCAAGGTCTGATCCTTGGTTTAGACATACTTGGCCAGGTCTTCTCTAGAATCCTTCTTTTGTTTTCTAGTTTTTAGCTTATTGAAGTGCTTATTTTATAGCTTAAAGTAGGAGCCAAAATCTGTTTTTATCACTTAAGCTCATATACTCAAATCTTTGCAGTTGGCTAATCAGAAGTGTAAGTGATGAGTCTCTAAATACTCATCATTTTTGTACTATATAAACTGCAAAATCATCTGAAAACACTCAGAAACACATCAAAATGATAAAAATATCACAAATCAGTGTTTTATGTGTTTTAAATTCAAAAATATCAAAATCAGATGAAAAACGTATCAAATTTGCAAAAATTGCAGTTTTAGTCCCCCAAGTTTCAAAAATTGTCAAAAATAGTCCCTGAGTCATAATTTCAAAAGTAAAATCACCAAAGGTCCTTTTAAATCATAACTTGTCAAATTTAGTCCTTTGGTGAAAAATATCAAAAGTTTGAGAAAATTACAAAAATGGTCCTTCAAGTTTCAAAATTGGCAGAAATGGCCCCCGGAAAATTGGAAAATGGCAAAATTGGTCCTTATACTTTTGAAGCTTGTCAATTTCAACCCATGGAGAAACTTTTCTGAATTGGCAGCAATGGTCCCTTGATTTTCAGATTTTACACATATTACCCTTAAAGTTATTAATCCTTTTTTAAACCTTTGGACCCTTTCATAAGCCTTGGACCCCTGTCACTTTACCATTTTGAACCCCCCTTGGTTATTAATTCCACCTGGTCAGTCAACCAAGTCAAACAAACAAACCACTTGCCCGCCAAATCCTCCTTTCTTCCCCACTTCCATGTCTGCTTCTCTCAACACACCATTCCCCCTCCTCACCTTTTCCTCTTCTTGTTCCCTCATCCTCAACAACAAACAAAAATCATTAAATGCTTCATCACCCTTTGCACTCAACCCTCCTAGTTGATAAACACCTTTTGGCGCCAAATCTCAATTCAAGGGCCAAGATTAGTTTTATCCATCCAATGGACAGGATTTGTGGTGGGATTCAATCAAGGATGTGAGAGAAAGCTAGTGGGAGTATAAAAAGAGAAGAAGAAGCAGTTTCAAAAAGCTAGCTAGTTTTTAGAATTCTCTTTAATGTCGTTTTTAGAGTAGATAATGTAGTTTAGTTCAAAATCTGTTATATCTTGTATTATTGTATCAAATTCAAGTAATCTTATCAGTTTTATCTAATTTTAAGCTCAAAATTCAAAGTTGTGTTCATTGCTAATTTTTCATGCTCACTGTTGAAATTGTGCTTTTCAAACTTCCATGCTCAAAACTATAGCAGCTTATTTTTAAGCTTCTATTAGCTTACCTAAACCTCTCTTAGCTTTTTATGAATTTACCTTTAAGTTTTAAGCAAGTTTGTTCCAAAGTCAAGAAAAGTCAATCCGGGTCAAAAGATGGAAAGTCAAACATAATCTTGGTTAAAGTCTGATTTGAATAGGTATTTGAGATTAGTTTAAGCTTATTTTGTGCATTACATTTGAGTTTTGAGCAAGTTTCCTTTAAATTTCAGTTTCAAAAATGATTTTGAGTTATAAAGTGGTGTTTGGTTTAAGCTTTGTTTCGGGTCAAAACCCAATTTTCACCCACTTTGACTCTCAAAGTCAAAGTGGTTTTAGGATTGAGTAAGTTTTTTAAAGTGAGTTTAGTCTAGATTACAAGTTTGAAAGATTTGAAAACAAAGAAAAATCCATATATTGCTTTCTGTCTACTGTTTCAAACAGCAGCCTAGGGTGCTGTTTGAACACACTTTTCATAGCTTATTTGTGGTCCAAATCTTGTCCAAATCACTTTTCTTGTCACTTCACATACCCCCCTCAACATTTGTTTAGCTTATTTGTCACTTAGGATCATTTTACTTAGCTTAATCTTGCTCTAAAAATCTGTCAAACCCATCTGTTCCTGTCACAGTAGGCTGTGCAGTCCCCTTGCAGCCCTTGTTTAGCTTATTTTAGTACTCCCCTTAGCTTATTTAGGTGCCCTTAGTGCTTATTAGGTCCTAGAGATTAGGTTAGTTAGTTCTTTTTAGCTTAACTCTTGCTTATTATATGCTTATTGAGCCCTTTAAGATTAGCTAGTTTCCATTTGTACTCAATTTTTTAGCTTAAGACTTCCCTCAAAAAACTGCTTATGCTCCCCCATTTTAGTGCTTATATCCGGTAAATCTAGCTTATTCTTGTTCCAAAACAATGCAAGTGCTTATTTACATGTCCTTGTGCTATTTCATGGTTTTCACTTAGCTCAAAAACTGCAAAAGGGGTGTTTGTTTTATGCTTCTGTCCCAACTGTTATGAATAAGCAGTTGTAAACTGCTTATTCCAAGTTTTGGTGAAAGTTGTTTTTACAAAAAGTCCTTATTTTGATCTTATAACTAAGTTGCAAAAAGAAAATTTGAAAAAAAAAATGATTTGCAAAAAGGTGCAGGGGTGGGATTCGACCCCCTGACCTCTTGCTCAAACACACAACAACACGCTCAACACCAACTGCCCTAGGGT